>OZ005656.1:137780221-138157721 GCA_963930645.1 Salticus scenicus | reverse complement strand
CAAGGCGTAATAACTTTCAGAATTCTCGGAACCATCGTTCTAATCAAAATCAGTCTCAAAACTTTTCTCGAGCTGATAGAAATAACAGAAATTTTCGTAACTCTCGTAATAACCAGAGTCGTCAGTTAAACGAGTAAGTGGCTCTTGTCAGGAGGGTCAACAGCCACTGAATAACTCAACCACCTCCATATGTTTAGACACAATTTGTATCAGTCCGGTGGACCTTCCTAATTTGAATGCAATAATTCATGATATTTTCATACCTACTTATTAGGACACTGGTGCTGAACGCTCCTTTCTAGCATATGAAACTTATAAAAAGTATTTTGACTTTAAACCTTTAAAGCGGACAAATTTAAATATTACAACGGCTCAAGGCAAGTCCTGTGTTAATAGAGGCGAAGTCAGCCTGAATGTTAAAATTCATAATTTAAGTGTTAATTGGCCTTTTTACGTCATCGACAATCTTCAGCATCCCTGCATTATAGGGTTAGACTTTAAGAAAACAAATAATGTTGAAATAAATTTTGCCAATAAATCTTTACATATTGATGATTCTAAGTCAAATTCTAAACCTGTCGAGCCGACAAAGTTAATTGTTAATTTTGAGGAAAGTGCCCTCACTCATATTGAAAAAATTGATTTTGTTAATTTTCTTAATTAGTTTAAACAGTTATTCTCTGAGACACCTGGCTTAACCCATGTTGTTTGCCATGAAATTGACACTGGAACTAATAAACCAGTCTTTAGTAAGCCTTGTCGTTATGATCAAGCCAAACAAGATATTATAAATTGGCATATTGATAAAATGTTGCAAAATGATATTATTATGCCTGTAACTTCTCCTTACGCATCTCCTGTTGTTTTATGTCGTAAGTAAAATGGTAAAACTGTTACTGACCCTGAGGCATGGAGATTTGCAATCGATTATCGTAGGCTAAATTCTATTACACAATATCCTCAGTATCCCTTGCCTATAATTGATGATTTGTTAGCACATATAACAACGACAAATTTTATGTCTACTCTCGATCTGACATCGGGTTATTTTCAAATTGCAATGAAACCCGCTGATATATCAAAAACAGCGTTTATAACTAAAAATGGCACGTTTGGTTTTAAACGAATGCCTTTCGGATGTTCAGGGGCTGTGGCAACATTCCAAAAAGCCATGGAAACTATTCTTAAACCTGTTTTGAATAAATTTGTACATGTTTATCTCGATGATATAATAATCACGTCCTCATCTTACAATGAGCATTTAGATCATTTAAAAACTGTTTTTACTCTACTGCAAAATGCAGGATTAACTTTAAATTCCTCTTAGTGCCATTTTGCACGACAGGAAATTAAGTACCTAGGCGTCAAAATAACGCCTGCTGGTATTTCTGTAGATAATGAAAAAGTTCAGCCAGTTTTAAACATGCCCCCTCCTACAACTTCCAAGCAAGTTTCGAGATTTCTAGGCATGTGTGCTCAGTATTGGAAATTTATACCTAATTTTGCTCACATATGCGAGACCCTCTTTAAACTCAAAAGGAAAAGAGTTAAATTTCACTGGTCAAATGAGGCACAAGAAGCATTTGATAAGTAAAAAACTATACTTAGCGCTCCTCCTGTACTAGCTCATCCTAATTATAATATTAAATTTCAAGTAGCTACTGATGCTTCTTCGTACGGCATTGGTGCCGTTTTAAGCCAAGAAGGCCGTCCAATAGCATATGCGTCCCGTACGATTAACGCTGCAGAAAGAAATTATCCAGTAACTGAACGTGAATGTTTAGCAGTGCTTTGGGGACTGCAAAAATTTCGTTTATATTTTACGCATCTTCCAGTAACAGTTGTTACGGATCATGCGGCATTAACTCGGTTAACAACTGGAAAGAACCTCTCCCCTCGCATCATTCGATGGACTCTTAAGTTATCTAACTTTAATATAAACATCGAACACCGACCTGGTTCTGACAATATCGTAGCTGGCGTTCTTTCACGTACTACTCAAACTCAAGAAAATACGATGGAATCTAATGGGTTAGATCAATCCCTTGCTTTAAATGAAAAGAATGATCAGTTAAATTCTACTGTTAAAGCCTCATATATTCATCATTCGCATTTAAAGGCTGAACCGGTTCAATCCGAAATATTAGCAGACGTGACTGAAACTCGTGTAAAGGAAATTGAAAGTGAACATGTAAACCAATGTGCTTCTACAAATCTAGTACCTACCTTAAACAATAAATTCGTATCTGATCAGGAAAAAGTAGCTTTAGCGCTTATGCCAGCATCTGTGTTAAATTCGAGAGATCAATTAATCCAAGAACAAAAAAATGATCCCGAATTTGGATTAATCTATAAGTATTTAGAAGATCCTGAGTCAGTTTCATTAATTGAATCAGCCATTGTATAAACTGGTCCCAATCTTTTTCTTTAATCGATGGCTTGCTTTTTTATTCAAAATTATTATCATCTTATGGCGAATTACGAGTTGTAATTCCCCAATCTCTTCGTCAAGCCATCCTATTTGTGTTTCATGACTCTCCAATTTCGGGGCACTTTGGCATTAGGAAAACTTATAAAAAGCTCAAAGATGCCTGTTACTTTCCTAAAATGAGGAAGTTTGTTAATGAATATGTTTCGAGTTGTCGCTTGTGCCAGCAATATAATTATAAAAATGTAAAGCCGGCCGGTAAATTAATTCCTATTAAAGTTGATTTTCCAAATCAAATTAACTCGACTTAATCGGTCCTTACCCCCTCTCTAAACCAAATAGATTTCGTTATGTGTTAGTTATGGTGGATTATTTTAGTAAATGGGTTGAATTTGTGCCTTTACGTAAAGCTTCGGCACAAACAGTGGCCACTGCCTTCTTTAATAATTATATTTCTCGTTACGGCGCCCCCCTTCAAATTGTAACGGACCATGGTCCTCAATTTATAAGTAATGTTTTTAAGGCACTTTGCGATACACTCGAAATTAAACATGTCTTCACGGTTCCATATCGGCCGCAAGCTAATCAGGCCGAACGTGTCAATAGAACTTTATTTAATATGATTGCGACGTTCATTGGTCAAAATCATGAAAATTGGGATCAGTTTCTCTATCATTTTGGCTATGCGATTCGTACAGCGGTAAGTGATGCAACCGGTAAAACTCCCGCTGAATTGTTTTTGGGCAGAAAGATTCTGACCCCCTTTCAAAAACTGGTATTAGTACAGCAAAACGCATCTCAATTTATTACGCGAAATATTGAAGAATTGCTACCAGAAGTTCAGAAAAATTTGAGAAAAGCTCAAGAACAACAAGCTGTATATTATAACCTTAAACGTAGAATTTTAGAAGTAAAAGTGGGATATAAAATACTCCTAGAATCACATTTTCTTAGCTCTAAAAAAGATTCTAAAGTAGCTAAATTTGGGCCAAAATTCATTGGGCCTTTCTCTGTTTTAAAGATAGAAAATAATAATTTGACAATTGATTTTAACGGTACCCCAACGACCATTAATGTTGATCAGATACAAATTTTTAAAGAGCGCACTCAATCATATATTGAAACTCTTGATAGTGATTGCGTGCAGGGTTCAAACACACCTGACGAACAGTCCGTCTTTACGCCTAACCTCACTTCCCATTCTAGTGCTCCTGATTCTTGTACAGCTGATAAACTACCTACTCCTACAACACCCGAACAATCTGTTCAGGGCACTTCCACTGATCGATCTAGTGTTAGCAGACCCGTCGCACAAAAGCGAGCACGTAGTGGGTCATCAAACCATTCTAATGTGAAATTTCCTAGGCAAACTGGTCGCAAACGCGACTATTCTTTTACTAATAGCTCTTTTATACCGCAGATTAAAAAGAAAAAAGCTTGGAATAAATATTTAAAAAGGCCACAAGCCCCCTCGTTAAAGTCCTCTGGAACACATCGCCCACAGAAGGTACTAGCAGTTCCAGATTCAGTGCATACCGATTCCTTCCGACCTAAGAGAAAGGCAAGGGTTCGAAAAAGACCTCCACCCTCTTCATCAGCTAGCGGACGGCACATGGAGAAATTCCTAGCAGCTCCTGACTCGATCGGCAAAGACGAGTTCTCTTTCCACCACCGATTCAATACCCGGCGTCAAGCCAGACTCCGACAACAGGCTCAGCCATATGAATCACCTGCCGAGCAAGCCTTTGTACAAGCCTTTTGGGATAGCCCTAGACCCCGGTCTGAAAGCCTGCAACCCTGTGGCCTAGCTGACGAGTACATCGAGAACATTCACCAAGACCTCTAACCTTGCTGAAGTTACAGCTGCAAATTCACATCAGGTGATACCGTTCTCTATTTTTTTTCTATTACAAGTGCATTTCTGTCAGAGCTGTACAAAATGTTCGACATACTTTGAAGCCTTTTTGGGACTTTATATTTTAAGAACTCTTACGAAAGTTATGGACTTTCCCAAACTAAAAATACAAAATTTAACTTAGCCATGAACTTTCAAATCAAAATTAATGTTCTGCTTCAATATCAACATTTCTGTTCTCTCTTAAATATCTATTTTATGTATGTATTAAGTCTTTTACCTTGTAGCCATCTCCTGCAGAAAGCTGGTAATATAAACTGTTTCTTTGGCCCCTTTGTAAATTTCCCCCCCTTTTTCTTTTGTCTTTCTATAAATGATGTATTTATAAACTGCATATTTGTATTTGTAAAACTTTTGAATATTTGTCTAAAAGTTTATCTGTATGTACTTTTAGAGGGAAAAAAAACTGTTTTTTTTTTTAGCTATAAGCATAAAAAGCGTGTTTAACCATATAACATTAAAAAGACTAACTGCTCAGTTTTTTCCGCTTATGCTTTGGCTAAGGAGGGAGAAATATTTCTGTATGTAACCTATCTATTATGTTAATAGAGACGAACATGTCTCAGTTTCTTCCAGAGATGAATTCTAACTATTTTTTTACTATTCATACTGTAAAAGTTTTTCCCATTTCAGACACACTCCGATGGACTATTCTATTAATCTGATGTTAAAACTATTTTTATCTAAAATGAAAGATCTCTTAATTTGATGTCAAAAAGTTCTTTTTCCTGGATGTGGACAGCCTGCACATTCCGACGTCTGCTCTAGTATGAAGAAAGTCCATCCTATTCTTCGTTTAGTCATCTCCCTTGCAGACGTAAAGCTCCAGATACCAGTCCAGCCAGTACACTCCTACTAATAAAGATTTTCTAATGTTTTTCTTTAAAAAGAACAATTATTCTTGTGATTATAACAAACTTTAAATGTCGCATTTGTCCCAAGCGACTTACTATGTAAAGACACGCATGATCAAGTTTGAATTTAATATTTTGCCTCCCTGGCCTAACAAAGAGACTTGTGTAAATCCTACTGTAAGCCTGGTTTTAGCTCAGTCAGAGTCCCGGAGTTCTCGGGGTAAATGTACGCCTTTTATTTAAAATTTTAAATTAATTTATTTTTTTCGTCCCCGAGTTTTCGCTCAGGGACTTAGCAAAAAATTTTTTTTAAGTTTTTCTCACCCGGTTAAAATTTAGCTGACGGCTGCACTCACACTTCAGAGATATGAGATAGTTCGATATGGAATGAAGCTCTTTAAATTTACTCGTTCAAATCCGTTGGGGATTTTCTCGACTAAATTTTTTTTCTTGGAGGGGGACTGTGAGGTTGAGACGTTAGAACGTCACCACAGTTGTTTTAATTAAGCTGGATCCAGCAAGGTAGGAAGTGGGGACGGTTAAAATCACTCCGTCGCCAGTGACAAGGTGACGGTATAGGTCGGAGTAGTTTTGTGTCTGCAGGGTGCTGCATTAAAAGACTTAGATTTTGAATATTAGTTAAATTAGAAGTGATTTTTAAAAGTACGGATTGAAATGTAGTGAAAGGAGGGTGTAGGAAGAAGTATAAAAATAGAGATGGTTTTAGTAGATGGTGTGGATGTTGGAGGATCGTATAGTGGATGTTGGAGGATATTATAGTGGTTGCGGTGAATCTTAGTTTTACGGATATTGAAAAGTAGAGTAGTGGAGATTTAGTGGCGTGAAGTTAAGTAGTGTTGAGTGTTGGTGAGTGTCTACTAGTTTTCGGAAAGTTCAAGCTTGTGAGGAGGGAATCCTCTGTCCCATAGTGAAGCCGTAGTATTGGAGTACGAGTGCGACCGTCTCTACACCGTCGATTATCTGCTGTTATGAGATATTTAAGATAATTAAATTGTTGATTTATATATTTTTGATTTAGTAATACGCTGACTGAGCTAGGATCTATTTTCCAGGCCGCCCTCCCATTAATCTGTTTCAAATAAACTTTTATTTGTTGTTCAATTAAAGTCTCTGGTTTTCTTAGTAAGCTAAGTATTTAAGTTAAGATGGCGTTTGCAGGAACGCAAACTTCACACAGTTTCCAAAAATAATGGATTTTAAAATTAACTGCAAATTTATTGCAATTAAAATATATTTGTAAAAATGTGTTAAATAACAGCCATGGATATAACTAGTCGCGAATGCTTATTTATTCACTTATGTTGCAAAATGGCAGGTACATAAAAGAAAAAAAAATTTTGGTGTGGAACAACCACACGAGTTCCATTACCCACTATTACACGTATTGTATGCACTTATTGGATATGATGCGATCAGAAGGCATACAATCGAGCTAGTGAAATAGACAACTAAACATTTTCCAGTAAAAGAAAGTACTTGCTTGCGATAAACGCATGAAAACATTAAGACATAAAATAGAGTTTACATAGCAAACGAAAAAAAAAAAAAAAAAAAAAAAAAAAAAAAGGTAGGGTTTTTTTTTTAATACACCAATTTTTGAGATCTAAAACTAATCTATCTGGTTCGACATTTAAAATTTATAAAGATTATGATAACATAGATGAAAACAATAAACCCGGTTCATACATTGGTGTCACAAAAAGAAAAATTAAAACAAGAATTAAAGAACACGAACATGACATTAAAACCGGAAAATCTAACACTGCTTTAGCTAAAACATACAATAATAACGATATTAAAATAGATTTCGATAAAACTACAAAATTGGCCGATTACAATAACTACTATTATGCTATGTATCGCGAATCGATAGAGATCTCAACTAATGACGAAGTGTGCAATGATAGCGGCGCAGTAGCCCCAAATAGAGCCTGGAATCACCTGATGAGAAATCAGCAGAGAAGTAACCAGAAGCCAAGTTTTCCATCACAGAGTTAACGTTTTCTGAAGAGGACCGGGTGCCCGGTACCGAAAAATCTAAAAACGACCAACGAAGTAAAGTTAGGTTTTTTATGTTTTATTATGTAACTAATCTATCTGTTTAACATGACTATTAATGTTCATGTAATAACCACGTAAAGCGTGAGAAAGGATATCTAAAATGGGTTTATGTAACAGTTTTCAAGAAAATCGTTAGAGCCTTTTTTGAGACACCGATTTTTATCAAAACTTGGCATTTTCAGTTGTTGACCAGAACAACAATTTCATAAAAAGGATATTTAAAAGAGGGTTAATATTGCAAGTCTGGAAACAATCCATACAGCCGTTTTAAAAGGAAGCCACTAGCCGTACCTCGAATTCAACTATTTATTCAAGACCCAAATCAATTTCCCTGAACTAACGAACTATATCAATCGAAATGACATCTAATAGAGTGTTTATATACCAACTTTGAAGAAAATCGTTAGAGCCGCTTTTGAGTTACGGACTTATAGCCCCACTTCCGGTTTCGGCTTTCCCCCATCTGGTTTTCCAATTTTCACCACAATTTTGAAAATTCATCTGTACACCAATTCTGTCTTAATTCAGAAGTTTCGTAGCTGTATCTTCACTAGGTTAGGAGATAGGATATTAAGAAGATTCGTCACACACATACGCACATGCATACACACTCACACATACACACACACACGCACACACTTACCAATTGCCAAAAACCATTATTTTTCACTGAGGAGAGCTTAAAACTGTAAATCATGTGAAATCTCAATACCGAAGTTTTGGACCGAATACAATACTTCCATTACCTATGATAGTCGTGTAATGGAAGTAATAATAATAATACTAAACCTATGTCTCATAGAACAATAAAGAAAAAAAAAGAACGAAAAATTACGGGTTCTAATAGATTGTTAACATTTTCTAACTGTACATACTCGTTGAATCGTTTAGATATTTATGTACTTTGCCTACGTGATCACAAAATGGACAGACAGAAAGACAGAAATCTAGGCAGGATAACAGTAGAGTTCATAATAACTTGAAATAATTGTTGCAAGGGATTCAAAATGCTTAACACAAATGAAAATGCACTTCCAACAATTTACAATTCTAATCACCAATATAACGATATATCTTTGTAAATACTAGTGATTTATGCGCCTGTATGCAAAACTTTTGTGCTATTTATACCATATTAAATATGGAACATGCCCCAATGAACTTGAATATACAGTACCGCCAAAAAAACTTTACACTTGAGAAGCAAAAAAAAAAAAAACTTTTCATGTCAATTGTCCTTTCCGCCCTAAAAATGTGTTGAAACAATGTGATGACACGTGCTGTTAGTGAATCACAGACGACCTTTACCTTTTTACATTTTATTCATATCTGCAGCCGTTTAGTTATGAATCTCTGGCTACCTTTAGAATCATCTGCCAGATCTCTGGCTACATCAATCACAGAGTCGCATTCTCTAGCAGAGTCAAAGCACAGTGTTTTTTTTCCCCATTTTTAAGCTTAATCCGACCCATTGTGTGGAGTAGGAGTACCGATGTAGATTCTCAAAAATTTAACAAGTAAACGGAATACCAGCTGTCGGGAGAAAAGAGCATACAGTCTTACTCTAAAAGACCGCGAGGCGAACTGAATGATAATATTATAGGGAAAGGTCGTCTGTGATTGACTAACATCAAGTACCATCCCTGAGGTTCGTCACATTTTTATGACGGGAACAGCAACTGACACGTAAAAGGTTTTGCCACTCAAGTATAAATATATACATATACATACACACATATATATATATATATATATATATATATTTGCCGACACATTGTAATATATTATTTTGAAGACATTCTATATATTTATATTAAAGCTAAACGTGGACAAATTGGTTGAGAGATTGGAGGGCAGTAAGAGCGCCAGAAAAACAGGGAGAGAAAGTAATTTAAATAATTAATTTTAAACGTTATTAGAAAGAGTTAAGAGCGCTTAAAAAAAACACAAATGTTATTCCAGTAATTTCATATTATAGACTTTAATGTAACTGAATATATTTGTGTAACCTTGTAAATCTTAATGCTATCATAGTATATTCTATATAAATAGATTTCTGGTTAATATGAATGCTAAATGTCAATTTCATAATGTTCTTTGCAAAAATGTATTACTAGTATTTGGATTATTGAAATATCTCTCACAGAACGCAGTGATTTGGATTTCTTTCGGACGTCTTTGTACACAATTGTTTGTGTACACGGACATCAAAAGGAATTGTTATGATGTTTTTACCTCATTTTCAGTAGGGAAAATCTCTTAGCGAACTTGAAAAGTATGTCAGATTGAAGAAATTTCAATGAATATTTACGTGAGTTAAAGTGACGTCATTCATACAGACGGACGGACAAAACGAAGTCATAAACTATTTTTTTTCCTTTGGAATGTGCAAATATATATGCAAATATATATATATATATAAGAAACCAATTAAAAGAACTAATACTACATTATAAATAAATAAAATAAATAAATAAATAAATAAATAAACTATATATGAGTAATTTTAATGATTATGCAAACTCATAATAAAATTGTCAATTGTTATGTGCTGCATAATAATGAGCATCTATCTTCTATTTAATAAAGTAAGTATATATACATATATATGTTTTTAAAAAATAATTTATACAACTAGTTTTGAGTTTTATTTATTTATTTTTGTATATTTTCCCGTGGAAATGTATGTACAGATAAAAAAAAAAAAAAAAATCATCTATGTTCGTGGAAAATACTCATTAGAGACTGGAATAAAAACTTCAAATGAAACATTTCAAATATTTTGAAATGTTTTGTTTTACGTGTCATAAAGTTATTAGCATTAGTTTTAAACTTTCAAATTCTTTATCTAATGATCTGTAGAAAAGGTTTTCAATATGTAAGTATTTTTCACTTTCCCCTTGATCCAATCATTCGACCGTCTCTAAATTCACCAGAGTATGTAGAACATTTTTTTTTTCTCAGTTTAAAGAAGCATATTAAATAAAATTGTTTAAAAATAAATAAATAAATAAATAAAATAAAATAATTTTACTTTAAAATTTGAATATAGTTATATTTTAATAATGAACACAGAGCCATTCTTTCTTTTTTTTTTTTTATTTATACATTTATTGCACTAGAAGAAAACCGAAAATACTGATATTTACAATATATATATCAAATATGTTTCACGGGAAGGATCATGAAACGATGTTTGCAAACAATATAAAATAACTAAAGAAATTTTTGGAATGAAATTTTTGAGCTTTCAAAGAAAAATATAAAAAAGAAAATGTTACTTAATATATTATTTATTTAGTTATCTTTGTACTTAGCAGGTAAAGTTTAAGTTTTGCTATAAACAGCATTCTCGATGTAACGATTTCAGTCGCAGTGTTCCCGCTGATGGAACACTTAATTTTAATCCTCAATTGCGAAAGCTCATCCCGGAATTTTTTTAGCAAAAGTTTACATTTATAACATAGCAGAAAAGGCCCTTTTTTTAACGTGAAAATTTAACATTTCCTCTATTTTATTTATGTTCTTAAATTCCGGTGTCAGTGTAATTTAAATGATCCGAATCACCTTGCGCCGGAAAAAATGGAAATGTTGGGATCTATGCAACTTTTACGAGTTTTTGTTATCGATAATGTTTACTTATAAAGTGATTTGTTTATTAAAGTAAATATTGTTTGAATTTAATAAGGTTTACTTACAGATGTTTCAAACCGAAAATTTCTCGAAAAGGAACAATGCTATTTTTTTTTTTTTCTTTTTTAAATATTTATGATCAGCTATGTGTCTAAAAGCCATTTTTAAAATTAGTTCAGTATTTTTTAATATAAATTAAGTAGTGAACGTTAAAGGGTTAAAAAAAATATAGCTGATTCGGGAGAATTATGCAACGCGATCAAAGAAAAAATAATCATTTAAAAATATTTACTAGGTGAAATATGTATTTAAATAATAATAATAATAATAATAATAATAATAATATAAAAATAGGATTATACGATTACGAAAAATAATTTTAACATTTACTTATAATGATATCTTTGATCCTATGGTATTGAAATTATTCTTTGGATGCTCTGAAATTACTAAAAATATAACTCGAAAACAAATTTCTATGACAGATTTTTGCATTAAAAAATGGCATTTAAAGAACAAAAATTCTTACTCATTCAATTTATTCGCAAAATATGAAAACTGATTATGTAGTCCGTGTAAGTCACTTCTTATTTATTTGTTTATTTATTTTACGTTCTAATGAATTGATCAAATTTACGATGAATTGCATCACAATCAACACATATCATGAATAGTGAGCAACAAATTTAGTAGCAATTCCTTTGCCTGATTTATATGCATAATACTATTTACTGGGGAATTTATGATTACAACAGCAGAATTTATTTCTTTTAGTAACAAATTTCTTTAAATAAATTTGTTTTAATTGTTTTGCATGTTTATGTAGTGTACATTTACTGTACATTACTGCATTTGATTTTACAGAATAAGAAAAAAAAAAATACAATATAAAAAAATAACACACGAATAAAAATTAAAGCATTACTGCAATTGATTTTACAGAATTAAAAAAAAAAAAAAAAAAAAAAGTACAATAAAAAATGACACATGAATAAAAATTAAAAAAACAAAAACAAAATAATAATAATAATAATTATTATTATTATAGTAATCTGGTGAGTCACTCACACGACTTTCTCGTACCCCGAAATTTAATGCTATAAATTCGGGTTGCAGATTAAGAGGTAAGATAACGGGTACTGTTATGTAAACTTGTATTAAACAATTCCAATTAGTCTTCGGAAGGGTTTTATATGATAATTAGTTCTGTGTGAGAGCGGCTACCGCCCCCTCACCCCCCCCCCCCCGTTTCATAAAAGTACCTACATTTATATAGATTTTATTTCGGTTATTAAAAAATAATTCTGCTTTTAAAAAATAATTTATTAAAATTCTTATTTAAAAAAAAATATATATTTTATGATAATTCAGACAATTCCTATGATAGAGAAGTAGTATAACACTATATATATATATATATATAAAGTTGAATTTATTCTCAATATTACATTAAAAAAAAGGATATAAATGAAAAAAAATAGATAACTTTATTTTAAATTATCGCAGATCGATGGTTCAACCATTCGTTTTAAAGCTATTGGCGAGCTCTTTTGAAAGATACCTATCATGAAAATTTACTCCCCTCGAGGGCGGACTTCCCTCCCAGGGGGGAGGCGAGAATCCTACAAACACATTTTTTTTCCCGTTAACTATCTCTATTACAAAAGATTCGTTTCATTTGGTTTAGTGCAGTCTACAGATGTTAAATTCTACTTACTTGCAATTTTCCTCATGGACGCGTAATGTATTTGAATACTTTTGTGTGTCCTTGTACACGAACCATTTGCTTCATCTCAACGAAAAGCTTAATGTAGCATCTCTATATGATACATATTTAGAATACCGAGTTTAGATTTCCTGCTACTATTTGTTCTTGAGATATGCTGATAACAGCTAATTTGTTATCAAAACTTCTTTTCTTCTGTTTTAATTCATAAAACGGGAAAAAATCTGAAAATATTGTTCAACATTTAGCGAAAACGTAGTACAAACTCCTGTCAGTTCGAATATACTCAATACTTTAGAGATATGGTGCTAAAAAGATTAATTTTAGTAACCCTTTTCAATAGTAAAAACAACTAAAATGTTGAAACTTCGCGCCAAATTAATATATATATATTTATATACTAGCAATGCTAACAAATTAATATATATATATATATATATATATATATATATATATATATATATATTGAAAACCATTTCAAACATTGAATAGATGAAAACAAGAAACATTGAAAAAAAAGAAACAGAAAAAATTCAAAAAAAAAAAAAAAAAAAAAAAAAAAAAAAAAATTACAAGAATCAAAGATCCCTCAATTGAAACATACAAATTCATTACGTTTTCAAGGGTATAGAATGAATGTTGCATGTAAAATAGGTTAAACCAAAATATATATAGTTCGTGAGGCAATGAATGTAATTTTGAATTGATGACATTTGTAAAATGTTACAAGTTCTCAGAAGTTAATACAATGCAAGAAAAGGAAAATCAATTCAACATGAAGAATGTAGTTTCAGAACTAATAGTAATACTATGAATGTTGCGCAAATGCAGAATAACAAATCATGTATTAGTGAACTAAATTTATTAATTAGATTTTGCCAAACATGGGCATACTAAAATAACAGAGAATGCAAATATATATATATACTGGCAATCTATGGCCGCTTCTCTGGTCACAATATTTAAATGAATTTTTCAAAAGAATTGAATCACTAGTTTTTATATCACTTTAAAAATAAAATCTAAAAAATATACACTGATGGAAAAAAATCCCAACACCAAGAAAAAATTATTGTACAGTAATGAAATTTCAGCAATACATTAGTCTAGGTAACATATTTAATTGATTAAAATTTCAAGATCACAGGTAGAGCCATTGGCGAGAAGAGCCATTTCAAATGTGAAATGTTGGTACATTAGTAACCGGTGTAACCGCCAGAATTTTGAATGCAAGCATGCAAACGTGCATGCATTGTGTCGTACAGGTGTCGGATATCAGCTTGTGGGATGGAGGTCCATGCCTGTTGCACTTTGGCGGTCAATGCAGGGACGGTTAATGCTGGTTGTGGATGACGCTGGAGTTGTCGTCAAATGATGACCCATACGTGCTCGATTGGAGAAAGATCTGGTGATCTAGCAGGCCAAGGCAACATGTCGACACTCTGTAGAACATGTTGGGTTACAACAGCGGTATGAGGTCGAGCGTTATCCTGTTGGAAAACACCCCCTTGAATGCTGTTCATGAATGGCAGCACAACAGGTTGTATCACTAGACTGACGTACACATTTGCAGTCAGGGTGCGTGGGATAACCACGAGAGTGCTCCGGCTGTCATACGAAATTACTCCCCAAAAAATAACTCCAGGAGTAGGCCCTGTGTGTCTAGGCCGCAGACAGGTCGCTAGCAGGCGTTCACCTGGTCTCCTTCTAACCAACACACGGCTATCACTGCGACCAAGGCAGAATCGGCTTCCATCAGAAAACACAACAGATCTCCACTCCGTCCTCCAATGAGCTCTAGCTTGACACCACTTACGTCGCAAACGACAGTGGTTTGGAGTCAGTGGAATGCACGCTACAGGGCGTCTGGCTCGGAGCTGTCCTTGAAGTAACCGATTTGTAACAGTTCGTTGTGTCACTGTGGTGCCAACTGCAGCTCCAATTTCAGCTGCAGACGCAGTACGATTAGCCACAGCCATGCGCCGAACACGGCGGTCTTCCCTCTCAGTAGTGCCACGTGGCCGCCCGGAACCCGGTCTTCTTGAGGCAGTACTTTCCCTTGACCACTGCTGACAACACTCATGCACAGTGGATACATTCCTGCCAATTCTTTCTGCAATATCGCGGAAAGAAAACCCACCTTCTCGTAGCCCTACAACACGACCTCGTTCAAACTCAGTGAGCTGTTGATAATGGCTTCTTCGTCTTCTTAGAGGCATACTTGACTAACATTAACCCACTACGACAAATCTCAACTGTAAATAACGATCACTAACCTTACAGCGCTTATTTAAAGCAAACCTCATTTGCATGTTCATAGTGTCGCTACTAGCGCCACACTTATGCGCGTAGCTCGAAATTTCAATCGACGTCATCTTTCAGATGTATAAACACGCCTACCAAATTTCGTTTATCTAGCACAGCTCCTTCGTGGTGTTGGGATTTTTTTTCCATCAGTGTATATCTAAATAACACTAAAAATCATTTCGGGTACCCGCTGCCTATGGAATCTCTTTTCCCTCCCGCACTACAACAAGTCCAGGTTCCCACTGCCTGCAAAGGTATTTTCAATTATTTAAATTTAGGTATTTATCTACGACAGGTGGATCTGGTAATATTTAAGAACTACGAGTTTAAAGATGACTGTAACTTAGAACTTATTAAATATTTTAGCTTCTGAACCACATATTTGAACCCAACGAGTAGCCCTTGTGTAAAACTAAACTACCATATGTTTCCAACCTATAAACTAAATAATAGAAAAAGTAGATTTTTCTTTAAAAGGAATGAAATAAACAAAATATAAATAAATTCTAATTTAATTTGTACTATCTTACCATTCTTTCTGATAAATAAAAAAAAAAAAAAAAAAAAAAGTCCCTTTCAAATGGGTAAATTAAATAAATGAAAAATAAAAAGTTGTTATATTGTAAAAAATTATCAACACTCATAAGTGTTAAAACTAGATTACTTAATTTAAAATATAATGTATTTAATTTTTTCTACTGCTTAACCATTTGATTTCAATAAATGTAATATTATTTTAAAAAATAAAAATAAAAACTCGCCTTTTAATGAATAAAGAAATTTATTTACATTCACTACCTCATCAAATATGACGCAGGAAGGGCAACCAAGATCATTACAAAGTAAATTGGGGCAAAAGACAAAAATCCATAGGAAAAAGCATGGGATGGAAACGAAAAATTAACAATCAGAATTGTGTCAAAACAGGTAAGGGGGGGGGGGCGGTGACTAACTCCAAAATGAATATAAGGTAAAAATAAACAAACAACAAAATAAAGTTTAACCGAAGCTGATGAGCGATCGAGTATAGATTCTCTGAGTCTATCGTTGAGGCTACGTCTCACATTTGAGTAATATCGGATAATAGCATCAATTTAACAATTAGACATACTTCAGAATTTTCTATTGTAGTGAAAGTAGCGTGCTGTCTGATATAACATCGTCATTGATTATGCGATACCATCATTTCCAAATAACGTCTTATCATTTCAAACGCACTGGCGCGACTGAAAATTTACACTAAATACCCAAATGACTGTTGTAAAAGAACAAATACAATCTATCTTCTCTCTAAGCAAACGATTCCCTCGTCAATTATTACTACATGCTTGCCAACATCTCAATTAATATTCCGTAGTGTTGTTAATCCCACCACTTTTTTCAAACAAGTAATTTTTTAGAATAATATTCTCTAACTGTAATTGCGATTAAATAAGAAGAAAAACACTAAAAAACTACAGTGCTAAAAAAGAAAAGGCGGGGCTAACAATACTACGGAATATTAATTAGTAAATTGGCAAGTATGTTACTATTCAAATGTTGGAATTTTAAACCTTTCTCATTTATACATATATTTCCAATCCTCGTATTTTCAATATAATTTTCAACTGAATTAATTTGAATAGTTTCGTTTTAGAAATTATATATTTTTGTGTGGGTAATGTACAATTAACTTTCAAAAGATACACGTTAAAGTTTCATGATATTTCGATCGTTTGTAGCCGAGATATCAAAGTTTTAGTGACCCTTTTTTTATGTTTCCAAAATGAGGGAAAAAGCTGAATTTCATGAGTTGATTAATCATTTCTATGTGATAGGCGAATATGTTGCTTAAATTTAGCAATGACTTAACAGTTTAACAATATTTTGTCCATCAAAAAACAATGTTTAAACAACAGACGAAATTCAGCTTTGTCCCTCATTTTGAAAACATCAAAAGTAGGGTCACTAAAACTTTGATATCTCGGCAACAATCGATAGAAATATCGTTAAACTTTAACGTGTATCTTTTGAAAGTTAGGTTTACTTAACCCACACTGAAACCTTTCATTAGCGACGCTATCTGGGGATTAGTCCCAAAACTTATTGAACGAAGTGTTACATGCAAGACTTAGGCATTGTTAGATTGTCTTATGTTTTACACCATCAAACCCCTTTTGTAGAAAATCACGGAAAACAATAAAATTCCCTTTTAGAAAAAATGTTGTCGAATAAAATTGAATTCCTGATTAAAATGCATTTGTTTTACAGAAACAAATAATCAAAATTAATAGAAAAGTATAAACTTATTATTGCTGTTTATTTATGATTTTTATTTAAGTTACAAATTGATGCCTCAATAATATTACAATCTACAATATATATATATATATATATATATATATATATATATATATATATATATATATATATATATATATATATATATATAAATGTATATATATATATATATATATATATATATAATATATATATATATATATATATATATATATATATATATATATTGATTTAAATTATTTATATTCTTAAAGACAAAATCTTAAAAACATATATATTTTCTGTAAAAATGAATTTTAAAATATATGTTAATTTTCTAATAATTGGAAAGATAAATTTATAATTACTATTTCAATTTTAATGTTTATTACATCAAGAAATATAAATACAATAATCGAATTGTTATTGAAAAATAAATTAAACCTGAACATATTTTCTTCCGTACATTTAGAGACTATGAGGAAATTTTGTAATCCGTTCTCATTCATCCATTCATTCATTCATTCTTTTTTTTTTTTTTTTTCTGAAATTGCTTTATGTTTCATAATAAAAACAAAATCACTAAGGAAATATTATAAATCAAAAACAAATTATAGTATATAAAATTTAGTTATAATAACATAAATTATTTTATTTCTCAATTACTAACTATTTAAAGATAAATAGAAAATTATTTGCCTGTAAAAGTGCTTTTTACATTTTTTTTAAATGCAAATTTTAATTATGAATATTTAATTTCAGTTGAAAAACCATTTGCTAGAGATAAAAATATGTACATTCTAATTATATTTTTTTCTTATTTTTGGAAAAAACAAATCATAAATATCCAGTTCACCATTACTTCACCATTAAAAAAATAAAAGAAATAAATCATATATAAATACATATTTTATGTGCATTCAGCGTAGCCTATTTCTCTGGAAGCAATTAATATAAATATTCATTAATTTATGAAAATATTCTGTATATTCATACATGCATTGATGTTAACTGATTTCTTCATTTATTGCATCTAATTTATCTTGATGTGTCAAAGAAAACTTGTGATACCATGCACTTAACAAAGTTGAATAAAGAATATTAAAAGGGAGAAGAACTTAAAATTTCTCATAAATATTCATCTTCTTTTTAAAGAGAAATACTTTTCCTTTACTGCATTTCAAAAAATTTCATATTAAAAAACAAATAAAGTAAACTTGAAAGGAATAAATTAACTTTTGTTTTAAGTAAAATCGATTCAGAGAAAAAAGAATCTTAATTCAGATAAACGTGAAAGATTCTCTTTTTATTTTCTATATATGAAATGCAAGAACACATAAATATAAACTAAAATAGTTACAAATTTATATATAATTTTTGCTCTTCGTACTTAAGTATTATACCAATTTTCGGGACAAAAATGTAATACTGAGTTGTTAAAAGTTATACATTTTCTGGTGCGGTGTACAATTACTCGACTAAGGTTTTACGCTGAGACCCAAGGACTAAATAAAGCTCAAAAATTAAATGTATATATGGGTCATTCTCTGAAAAGTGGGCTTTAAAAAAAATAAATAAATAAAAGTTAGCTCAAATAAAATTGCTCCATTTTTTTTTTAATTTATTTATTTATTTATTTTTATTTTTGTGCATATACACGTTAAAACAAATAATAAAAATACATACACAGTTAATAAAAAATAATATTAACCAAGCTGTATCTGATAATTTTTGAAATAGTAATTATTTTTATTAATTAGAAAAATGAGGGAATGGTTGTGAGGGAATGACAAATTTCTTCTAGAAACTACTTTATAAAAATATTATTAAGTTTAGCTATATTTTCAAACACTAAGTATTTATTAAAACATATTAATAGCATAAAAAAACAAATTTGATTTCTTTTAGTTAACTTTGTAATGTGTGAGGGAATGACATATAATAAAAATACTGTATTTCAATCTAACATTTGAGAGCCATATGCTATTCATTGTAAAATGTTTCCAACAGAACACAAAATTTTTTCTTTATTTTGCTTCTATATAAATTAAGTTTGACTTATATAAAGTACGTGCTGGCATAAATGGAGTAAGTAGGGGTATAATTACAGTTTGATGAGGGAATGATATCTATTACCAGGGACAACAATAATAAGTGTTCTAATTTCTTTCATTGCATAATATATAAATGTAGTACAATGGACAAATATTTATTAAAGTATGTTTAATAAATTTTCACTTCAAATAATCTAAATATAGATGCTTTAATACCATAGAAACCATTTTATTTACTTACATGAGGGAATGGGGATACAGTGAGGGAATGATATTTTGCATTTTAAAAAATATTTCAAGATTATATTTGAATTCCAATAACCAAAGATTAACAGTTTATATGCAAAACCGATTAATATTGATAGTCTGGACTGCTTTTTGTTTTTCTGCTTTTAAAAATATGCCCTCAAGACTACTGGGACATGAAATGACCACTTTTCAGAGAATTACTCATATATATATATATATATATATATATATATATATATATATGGGTGTGTATATATTATTTGTTAATCGTGTGCGTGTGTTTGAAATATAATATAGGAATTAGAGAAAGGTTAAATTCTATAAAATATAAAGGATTTCATAAATTTACTTCAGTATACATATTTTAACTAGTGTTCTGCGGATATTACAAAATTTTGTTCCATATTATTCTATATATTAAATCCACTTACTGTTTATCATGCACAAAAGTTTAATCATAGCATCTCACAGTGAAGCTTTTGCATATGAAGTTTGGTGCAATTTTAATCAACATATACTACGATGTGTAAGAGTGGAAAATTACATAAAATGTTTACAGCGTCACTGTCGTCTGATACACACTCAAATAAAGTTAACATTAGTAAAATTGTTCTTACATATCAAGTTATGTGCATGTATATGCAATTTGAAGTTGAGATTTAGCCTTCCTATTTACGGGCTGAATTTCAGCATAGACATGCCTCCATTCCACTATGGGGAAGATTGGTCAGCAAAATTCCGCATTAACGCGTATTACAAGAAATATTTATGATGTATAGTGACATAAATTTGTATTATATTTTAATTTATTAAACTACCATGGATACAATTTTAAAATGCAAAATCTTTTTTCTAGTTTAAGTTGAAAGTTTATATTTATACTTCAGAAAAAGTATTTTATAAAAGATATTTATAAATACATAATGACATAAATGTATAACAATATAGAAACTCGGAAAATTGTATAAAATGTTAAATATCATTGTTAATACAAGAAAATAACTGAAATGTTTAAAGGTACTTTGTGTTTAGTTTCTTTTAAAAACAATATTGAAAATATTAGTGATTTTCATTTCAACTTTAATTTACGTGAATAAGAATTTTATATTTTTAAATATTAAACATATTAAAATTGGATGAGTAATTGTTTTTACACGTGTATGGATTAAATTGATAAAATATATAAAAAACAGTACTTCACACGTTAAAATCTAAGCCAAAAGACTTAGTTTAAAAGATAACAATATAAAAGATAAAAAGAACATCCTGACGTTTCCTTCAAGCATTGTTGCTTGTGGACATCTTCAAGTTTAGTTCTCTTACTGTTAGCGTCTTGATCCTTTAATATGTGTAGAATGGGTTGCCATACTTTCACCATTTCTCCAGAATGTGTATAATTGATGGTGCGTTTATCGTATTTTATTATCTGTATTTTTTCCCCTGTATTTCAAGTTTGTTCCCCTCCAGTCTGATTAAACAGACAGACACAGACACATAGACCATTTGCTAAAAACATGATTTTCGTATTCAGGGAACCTCAGAACATGTAAATATAACAATAACTCACATTCGAAAATTTGACCTAAAACAATACTTTCTCGACCCTATAGGTAAGAGAAAGTAATAAAGACTTTATTCTTAAATTTGTTTTAAAAGATTATTGTATAAAACGTAGAACAAGACTTAGTCGTGTCAACGTGAATGTTTAATTGTTTATTTATTTGTGAAAAAAAAATTTATAACTATTTTCGTAAAGATATATTTAAAAATCACAGTAAAACAGAACAGAATGTATTTTACACGCAAAAAAATAATGAATGAAAAAAGATTTAGCATACGAATACCAAAGACCATGAAGTATTGATTAATATTTCTTAATGTATATTAAGAGAAATTAAAACATTTAAAGATTTTTTTTTTTTTTTTTTTTCTGCATAATATTTTAACTGCCAAAGGTATCATTTAATATTATTAAAATAAACAGGAAACTTAATCAAAATCCTTTCTTTAAAATAAATCTTTCTAATATTCTAAATAAAATATTTCTTTAAAATAATATAATAGCTCAATTATTTAAATGCAGATTAAAATATAAAGTGAGTATAAGATTAAAAAAAAATATCCATTCGAAAGAAATATTACACTTTTACCCACAACATATAAATACAGAATACAACATACATTTATTAAAAGTTAAATCCTTCTGGTGTAATTCGTTAAAGACCTTAAAAAGATAAAGTGTTATAACTTCATATTTTATGACTCTCTTAAGAACTATTTTTTTTTGTAAGAACGTTAATTCTCCAAATATGAAAATAATTTTTTTTGTTTATTCTAACGAAGAATTATATATAGTCTAAAAAATGAAGTTATTAAAATTAATTATAATTATAAAGTAAAAAATCCACAGAAAATAAAAGTCATTTTAAATTAATATATATTTTTAAAATATATTTTAAACCAATAAATATACTTACCTTTGTTAAATAAATTTAATTTAAAAAAAAGAAAGATAAATCATGCAGTACGCATTGATTATTAACACTTTCCAACTGTATGCAATTGTTTTATCGAATAACTATTAATATTCTTTGCCTACGTTATCGCACAACAGACAGAAGGACTGAAAAACATACAGATAGACTAATTGATTTTAAAATTACTCTTAGGCATTTTGGAAAGGGTTAAAAAGGCTTAACGCAAAAGAAAATGCAGACGTTAGATTTAATTACAGCATTTAAACTCTCTGAATATTTTAATGTAGCCCTGTAAATATGAAAGATAACCATATCATATTCTGTACAAAAATATATTTTAGAATATTAATAATACATGCCAATGTTTTAAAGATTTTTGTAGTAGAAACTTTTTAAAATATAACTTAAAAAAAATTCTGTCCTAAAACGTAATGCATTATCTTTTTTTATTGTTGTTGCTGTTGTTGCCCCTGTAAACAAACTAGTTGTACAGGACCTATTAATGACATTTTAAATAGGGAATATTTCATAGGGAACTTGAGTGTATCATTTTTATAAAATTCTCAAAATATTCACGGATGATAGAAGCCGGAGACAAACAGATAGAAAGGTAGACAATCGGACAGACAGATGCACAAATTGAAATCATATTCCCACTAAAATTATAAGAAAGTGTTAAAACGCTCATGAAAACAAAAGTGCAATTCCAGAAAATTTTTATTAATACCTCTTTATGTAAATGATTATTTTTTGTGACCCTGTAAATATAATGCTAACCATACTATATTACATAGAAGGCACACTCTTTTGTGCATATGAATAATATATTTCAATTGCATTAAGCTTTGTGGAAAATAAAATAATTAAAATTTGGTTTATAAAAATAACTCTCATACAACACAATCCTTTGGAGTACTTTTAAGTGCTTCTGTACACAAACCAGTTAGAAATGTATTCTATTCTACATAATAAACATCCGATAGGGAATTGAATAACATAATAAAATTTCATTAAAGTTTCTATACATTAAAGGTATTAAAATATGATTAATAGAAACTCCTCTCATAGAACACAATGCTTTCGAATACTTTTGGGTGTCCTTGTACACAAACCAGAAGAGGTATCCATTCCATTTTCAATAGGGAACATCCGATAGTGAACATGAATAAAATATATCGGCTTAAAGAAATTCCATAAATGTTTACGGGAATTAGAGCGCAGAAAAACAGACAGAGAGACAGAGAGACGGACAGAAGAACAGTCAGGCAGATACACAAATTGAAGTTATATTCATATTACAAAAATGATAGAAAGTGTCAAAAACGCTTAATGTAAACGAAAGTATAATTCTAGCAATTTTTATTAATAGCTCTTAATATAACTGAATATTTTTGTGTCACCCTGTAAATCTAATGTTAACCATGCTATATTCTATGCAAAGCATTCTTTTGTGCATATAAATAACATATTTCAATTTCCTAAAACTTCGTGGAAAGTAGAGTTATTAAAATTTGATTTATAGAAATATCTCACAAAGAACGTAATGCTTTGGAGTACTTTTGAGTGTCCCTGTATATAAAACAGAGTTGGTATGTAATCTATTTTTTACAGGAAAAATATAATAGTGAACTTAAATAATATATTTCAATTTCATTAAGATATGTGTACAGTAAAGGTATGGAAATATGATTTATAGAAATACCTGTCATAGAACACAATGCTTTGAAATACTTTCGGGTGCCCCTGTACACAAATCAGTAGAGGTATAAACTCCATTTTCAATAGTAAACATCCGATAGTGAACTTGAATAACATATATTAGTTTCAAAAAACTCCATAAATATTTACGGGAGTTAGATCGCGGGCAGACAGACAAACGGACAGACGGACAGATACACAAATATATATCATATTCACACTTAAAAATATGTTAGGAAGTGTTAAAAACGCTTAATGTAAACGAAAGTAGAATTATTGCAAATTTTAAATAATAGATCTTAATATCACAGAATATTTTTGTTTCTCCCTGTAAATCTAATGCAAATCATGCTATATTCTATGTAAAGCATTCTTTTGTGAATATAAATAATATATTTCAATTTCCAAAAACTTCGTGGAAAGTAAAGTTGTTAAAATTTGATTTATAGAAATATCTCTCATAGAACGCAATGCTTTAGAATACTTTTGAGTGTCCTTGTATATAAAACGGAGTTGGTATTTAATCCATTTTTTACAGGAAAAATATAATAGTGAACTTAAATAATATATTTCAATTTCATTAAGATATGTGTACAGTAAAGGTATGGAAATATGATTTATAGAAATACCTGTCATAGAACACAATGCTTTGAAATACTTTCGGGTGCCCTGTACACAAACCAGTAGAGGTATAAACACCATTTTCAACGGGGAATATCCCAGAATGAGCTGGGATAACATATATCAGTTTCAAGAAATTCCACAAATATTTGCGGGAATTAGAGCGCGGAGAGACAGACAGACGGACAGACAGACAGACAAATCGAAGTCATTAATACTTTTCAACCTTGTTGGGAAGTGTTAAAAATGTTAGAAAGTGTTAAAAACGCTTAATGTAAACGAAAGTACACTTTTAGCAAATATTTATGAATAGCTCTTTATATAACTGATTAGTTTTGTGTCACCCTGTAAATCTAATGCTAATTATGCTATATTCTATGCAAAGCATTTTCTTTTGTGCTTATAAATAACACATTTCAATTTCATAAATCCTCGTGCAAAGTATCGTTATTAAAACTTAGTTTATAGAAATATCTCCATAAAACGCAATGTTTTGGAATACTTTTGTGTGTCCCTGTAACACAAATCAGTGGTGGTATTTGCTCCATTTTCTACAGGAAACAACCGATAATGAACTTGAATAACATATTTCAATTTCATTAAGATTTGTGTACAGTAAGGGTATGGAAATATGGTTTATAGAAATGCCTCTCATAGAACACAATGCTTTGAAATACTTTTGTGTGTCCCTGTACACAAATCAGTGGCGGTATTTACTCCATTTTATACAGGAAACATCCGATAGTGAACTTGAATAACACATTTCAATTTCATTAAAATTTTTGTACAGTAAAGGTATGAAAATATGGTTTATAGAAATGCCTCTCATAGAACACAATGCTTTGAAATACTTTCGGGGGTCCCTGTACACAAACCAGTAGAGTATAAACTCCATATTCAATAGGGGACATCCGATAGTGAACTTGTATAACATATTTCAATTTCATTAAGATTTTTGTGCAGTAAGGGTATGAAAATATGGTTTATAGAAATGCCTCTCATAGAACACAATGCTTTGAAATATTTTCGGGGGTCCCTGTACACAAACCAGTAGAGGTATAAACTCCATTTTCAATAGGGAACATCCGATAGTGAACTTGTATAACATATTTCAATTTCATTAAGATTTTTGTAAAGTAAGGCTATGAAAATACGGTTTATAGATCGGTGTTGGATATAAAATAGGATATAAAATAGGAACTTTATGAAAATTTATTAAGCTTTATTAAAATTTAAAACGATACAAAAATTTATTAAAAAATTGCTTAATTTTTATTTATTACAGGACGAATCATTATGGAATTTTAATGGATTTTAGGAATTTGCGTGGCGCTCAACTTGTTAAGCTAACTAATGCCGAGTGTAATTATACAGAAAATTGCTGAAAGTACACATAAACAGACCACCTGTCCGTAGAGAGATGTCCATATTAAGACAGAATACTTTTTCATATTTGCCATATTGCGCTTTACGTTTGGTGCATTTATACGCTATAGAGGATGATCTATAGCCCTCTTGTTCACGGTAAAAATTTTGAATATCAGAGCTCCCTCTCAGCAGGTATGCACCAAAATTTAATCAACATATTATTTGATAATCACTCTTATAAATATTAAGTATTGCGCAATTTAAGACAATACGAAATAAAATATAGTTTTCTCTTAAAAAAGAATAATATTCAATGTTTTATCGTACCTGTTACACGATTTGTCCCCAAATTGAATGAGCATATTATTTCATAATGACCCTTTCCCATACAAAGTTACATGCAATTATTCACAATAGAATACATATATATATATATATATATATATATCAAGTAAAGAAAAATAAATGGCAGAATAGCAACGCAAATTCTTAGGTGATTTGCACAAGAAGTAGTACTATAACGTACGCGAAGGTGCCACTTAATATAACATTTTAATGCAATTTTTCCATTAGTATTTTAGATAAAACTGAAAGAATATTAATGTCACACACAAAAAGATAGACATTCTTAGAAAATAAATAAATAAATAAATAAATAAATAATAATAAATCAAATCCATTTACATGCATCTTATTACGTGCAGACACATAAAATCGAAAATCAAATTTATTCAATAAATTCAATATTTTCTTCTTTGAATATGAAAGAAATTTATAATATTTAGGATGTTATATAAACAAATGACATATATTTCCAAATAATTAATTAAGCTAGAATTTCTCGTAATACGAAATATTCAGAATATTGTTTCACCATCTAGAAATGCGTAGATTAGAAATTCTTGACCATTTCGTCTATTCAGTTTATTGTTTTGCCTTATGCGCATAGCTCGGAAATCTATATTTCTAGTTTAAGGATTTAGAAAATGACTATTTATTCATTCTAGATGAAGGCGGTATATATATATATATTTTTTTTTTTCTCAGTGTAAATATATCATATTAAAGGATTCGATTAAAAAGCCGGAATGATAATATTTATATAATTTTATATATATATATATATATTTTTTCACTATTTAGATCACAATGATATAAAACCTATTCCATATATTCAAAATTTTCCTGGTTCATTACATGATGATTTATTGTTGCTGCCAAAATTTATTTAAGTAGTAATTCAAATAATAATGTTACCTTTTTCATATTTAAATTTTACATCTACTTTTTAAGATAGCACGCGCATAAAATTAAATTAAAATAAAAATAAAATAAAAATAAAATAAAATGAATAAACAAAAAAATGAAAGAAAAAAAGAAAGAAAATGATTTTGAGGAAATTCTGGCAAAAGCAGAGTTTAGTTTAGGACGGAAGACTATTAGTTTTTTTTTTTTTTTTTTTTTTTTTCTAGGACTGAGGACTATTAGTCTTATTCTGTGATTTCTGCGGTGTCATTTTTCGATAGTTGGACATTTATCGAAATCTAAAATTTATCGAAAATATAATCGAATAATTTGAATGAAAAGGAAAAAAAAAAAAAAAAAAAAAACTAATATCCCTCTATCTCCTAAACTAAATTTGCTTTTGCCAGAATTTCATCAAAATAATTTTTTTTGGAAAGAAAAAGAAAAGAAAATTAATAATAATCAGCATCGAAACAAACACTATCGAAAAAGTGTTTTTTTTTTTTTTTTTTTTTTTTTTATGAAATAAAAAGTTCGCGTGCAACATGAAATGAAAATAAGTAAAAAAAAAAAAGAATTTAATGATTTCATTTTTATATAAAACATGATCGCGTGCTATCTGAAAAAGTAAATGTAAAATTTTAAAATTATGTGGTGCGTGTGGCATCTATAAAAAATGTTTTAAGAAACAGAATAGAATAAAGAAAGCAACGATGTTTGTTTCATTTTGTTATATAGTTTGAATTTTTGAATTTTATAGAATTAATATCTACCATAGGAATAATTTCTTATGTTAAAATTATAGGGAATTGTTATACGAGCACAAACGATGCTACTTTTGTTTTTCTTCGAATTATAACACCGCTTTCAAATTATTCAATTATATTTTCGATAAATTTTAGATTTCGATAAATGTCCAACTATCGAAAAATGACACCGCAAAAATCCCAGATTGAGACTAATAGTCCTCCGTCCTAATAATAATAGTAATAAAAAGATACGTTAGAGTGACTAGAGTAAAAAATAAATAACCAAAATTATGTAGGAATGTCGATTATTTATAGGATTGTGGATGAAATAGCGTTGTTTGTGTAAAAAGTTTCAGAGAAATTAGGCATATGTTGTCTCCTGTCTTCTCTATGTGCCTTACATACAATATATATATATTCTTCTGAGGTACGTTTTTACTTTTTGCCTTTAGTACCTCCTATAAGTGTCATGTCAATCCATTAAACATTCTAATATATGATAATTAAAGCTGGACTAATAGCTTATGATTCCGTCGGCTATTTTTAAGGATATCTGCAGTTAATACCGCGCAAATATCATTATATTCACTAATTTATTTAATGGAGTATTCAGAAATGAAAAAAGTTACTATTTGAAAACATTTCTTAAAATATTATTCTAACAATTTTATGGAAACATTTCTTAACAGTTATCTCAAAAAAAAAAAAAAATATATAAACTGATGATTTAAATAAACTGATATTTTCACACACATATAAGCAGAATCTTTTCATTTCCACAAAAATCGCAGTAACGGAGTACAGCACATTGCATTATGAATTTGTTATCTCTAAGGAACGAGCGCACACCCACAAGTCCGCAACATACCAAAGGAATAAAACTATTCTATAAGTGTTCCACCCAATTAAGCTACTAAAAGTAAACTCGTTCGTTTCTTTGCACAAAATGTCAAAAATGAAAAAAGTTACTATTTGAAAACATTTCTTAAAATATTATTCTAACAATTTTATGGAAACATCTCTTAACAGTTATCTCAAAAAAAAAAAAAAAAAAAAAAAAAAATTATAAACTTAAGATTTAAATAAACTGATATTTTCACACACATATAAGCAGAATCTTTTCATTTCCACAAAAATCGCAGTAACGGAGTACAGCACATTGCATTATGAATTTGTTATCTCTAAGGAACGAGCGCACACCCACAAGTCCGCAACATACCAAAGGAATAAAACTATTCTATAAGTGTTCCACCCAATTAAGCTACTAAAAGTAAACTCATTCGTTTCTTTGCACAAAATGTCAAAATAGTTATTAAAAAAAAATCTCTACATTTATTTCATATTTTTAAGAACTTTTGTGCAATATAGTTATACGCAATTCATTCTTACACTGCAAAAAATAGACCTGTAAAAGTACAGGAAAATTGTGACAGCTGGGATGCCAGTATTTCTCCGTCAAATATACAGTTTAAAACCGCGAAATTGTATCACTGACACATATTTTACGCAGAAATCATGTAAATCAAACAGGTTTTTTGTTAAAAGTACAGTTTTGTTCTCTATATTTGACGGAGAAATACTGGCACCCCAGATACCAGATTTTCCCTGTACTTTTAACAGATATTTTTTACAGTGTATACATATTTACTGAGTAGCAAACTTCGCCCGATTCACTGGTCGTTATATCTATATGGTTTTTCCAAAATAATAATAATAATAATAATAATAAATAAAAATAAATAAATACTACATCACTTTATAAATAAGACAAAAAGAAAAAAAAAAAAAAAAGAAAAAGAAAAAGAAATCGCATAGCTCTGGTGTTTTCTATTGTATTATTATTTTAATACCATTTGAGCAATACAATAAATAAAAATATTTAAAAAAATGAATTTCATTTGAAAAGCATTAAATAAATATATTTTTATTAAACACTTCTGCTATATCACGATTTTTGTTTGCGATAAATGCAATATATTAAAGAAATAATTTCCCTTTGAAATGACTCAATTAAGTAACTGGAAAAAAAAATGTAACAGCCTTTCCAGTGCGACGAAGACGATTAAACTGAAAGAATAAATTTTATGAATAAAACAGAAAATTAAATGGATAAAATATATAAATAATTAAATAAAAGTTAAAAATAATTTAAATTCGAAAATCAAAGATTTCCCACAAGGTGCATCCGGCAGGGTCTTAGCTAACCATCTTCTCTGCAATCAGTGTCTGAGCTTCAGAAAGCAGTCAGTCACACAGACCATGGCTGACTGCGATGTAATGGAATGCGATAGAATTGCAGGGAGCCATGCATAGACACAGCAGACATATAGACACTTCAATTTATTTATAAACATTAGATCACAAATTACGATTACTTTAAAAATATTTCAAATACCTTTGCATGTTACACATTTTCACATTTATAAAATGCATTTTATCCTATGACTTTATGGCATAAACTATCATCTATAAACATTTTCATTTATCTTTAAAATTTATCGATAACCGAGCCTTAAACAACTTTGTTGCATATAACCACAATGATATAAAATCATCGTCTGTATCCTTTTATATATTTTCTCTTTTTTATCAGTTTCGTTTCATTTATTTATCATTTTATAACACACCTTTTTGCTATCGCATCCTCTGTCTTGTTGTTTTTAAATCATTGACTTCTCTTGAGAGATTACAGTCGGCAACAGAAGTATACAAACACTAGTAAGATTTCCTATGTAAATAAGAACACTTAATACTGTTTTGTTAAATAAATCCTTGTCGAATCATGTTCTTAGACTGACTAAAAACAGGATTTCACAAGGATTTATTTAACAAAACAGTATTAAGTGTAACTTTTTTTTTTTTACATAGGAATTTTTGCTAGTGCTCGGATACTTTTGCTCTCGACAATACATCATGTACCCTTATATAATTCCTGAGCTATGTAAAATCATTATAAAAGCTTTCAAAGGAAATGAAAAATATTTTAACTATTTCATAGTATTTATGGAATTTTTATAGCTACCTTAAATATTTCTACTTAGTTTTTTTAGTGCTTTCTGTGTCTTATGCCAGAATTTTATCAGTAATATTACCATTATAGAAAATATGTTAGTATTTCAGATTTCTCCAAAGCATTGGTATTGTTTCAACGACATATTTATTTTTTGGACAGTAATTTGCAAACATATAGTTAAACAAGAAAAACATAAAAAGTAAAATTTAAATAATAAAAACTAAATTACTAAAATGCACCTGGGAAGTCGAATATAGTGGCATACCTGTAAAAATAGTCAGAGTATTATTATTATTAGTAGTATTATTATATATGTAACATGCCTTTTATTTAACTTGTTGAATGTCTTAGTTAAGGTATTTATATAATTCCACTCTCTTTCTATGGATTTTCTCGTTAAACATATTTTTTTCCCACAAATGCTACGGGGAAATTGCTATTAGCGTTTTAATCAGTAGCATATTTAAAATTTTACGCAATATAAAAATATAAAATTTAACTGATCATATTTATTAATTATATTAATTAATTCTATCCAAAAAAAGACGGTGCCAGTATGAACTGTAATTTAATTATCTGCTTAAAAATTTGAGCATTCCTTTCTTCCGTTTTCTTTATTCTTCCCTATTACGTTACTGGGGATTTTTTCAAGAATAAAGTTTAAAAATATTAATAATAATAATAATAAGTATATAAAAAAATAGATAGATAAATAAAATAAAATACTACTAGATGAAATATTTTTTTAAACGTAACTCACACAAATTTACATTATATATTACTGATAAAATATCTTCTAAAATACCAATATTAGCTTCTTTGTTGTAAGAATTGGTCATCAGAGAGTCGTAAAATTACGCTGTTATTCTACTTTACCGCACAAACATTGGGAAAATGAATGTTCAACTGGGAATAATATTTTTACCAGAAGAAAATCCAACTGCTTAAAAAAATACCTTTTTTCTTTCTAATATTTTAAATGTATGTTAGAAAATGATACTTTAGTAGTTCAAAGTATTATTAATTAACCATTTTTTATTATAATTACATATATATATATATATATAGATAGACAGATAGATAGATAGATAGATATACAAGTATAAACGTGATTAAGACTTTTAAATGACACTCAAATTAAAACGTTTTACTTATTTACCAAGAAAAAAAAAGAAATATATATATATATATATATATATATATATATATATATATAAACATTATTTTTATGCTATTTTAAGGAAACGCTTATTATATATTCGGCAGCATAATTATACGAGCGCTAGCAATACTTTCTCTATAAAAAAAAAAAAGTCTAATCAATTTTCTTTCTTAAATAAAACCTTCTCGAATCATATTCTTAGTCAGTCTAAGAACATGATTCGACAAGGATTAATTTAACACAGTAATATTAAGTGTACTTTTTTTTAAATATAGGAAATATTCCTAGAGCTCGAATAGTTTTGCTACCAACTGTACTTGACAAGATAAATATTGGAGTTTTATATGTGTATATATATATTATATTAAGGGGACAAAATTTAAATTGGTTACTAAACAATTTTTAATATATATATATATATATATATATATATAATATGTATATATAGGAAATTAACATCCAAAGAACAATTACAATATATATATATATATACACACATATATATATGTAATCAGAACGTACAGTAGAAATGTAATATTATCAGTACATACATTGGAATTTAAAGATATATTATCAGTGTTCAAACAATTAATATGATCTAAAACAAAGACAATCCAAATCAAACCGAAAAAGTAATAAAGTCAAATCTAAATGAATTAATGAAAGTCGGAATAAGAAAACAGCATTATTTGCATTCTAACGTTATCAAGGGCCTGGTAAAATGCAAACATGATAAATAAATTAATGTTTTTTCTGTCACAAAGATAGCAAAAGCTAAGTATTTCTTTGTGCACAGGACCGAATCATCCATTGGAAAAAAATAAGAAAAAAACCTATATCAAAATAAAATCACCAACAACATATGAGAAACCATTAAGTTAGTTAAAACATTATGAGAGATAAAACACCAATAAAATTTGTAATTATGCATCAATAATCACAAATAAAATAAGCAAGAAATAAGCAACATAAAAATGTATGAAATGTGTGTCACATGTAAAATTTAATAACCAAATAGCCGTTAAAAGTACAGTTAATATCAGTACAATAATGGCAAAGAATCATGGAGTAAAATATAGAGATATCACAAAAAGATTCAAGTTAAAGCCTGAATTTGGGATCGAGATTTACAGCATAGTAACTTGAATAGTGCTGACATTATATATTACATTTAAAAGAAAGTAAAATAGAAAATTTTAAGAGTCATGATTATTTATAATAGTTTATCTGTTTTAAGATATCTAATCGTTTACTATTAAGGAATTAGTGGTAAATTCCTAGTTTGAAGAATTCACATCACCTTTTTGTGTTTCTCTGAACCATTACATTATTTAACTAAATAATTTTATGTAAATGATTCAAACGGTTTAGATTTTATCCACAGCAATAAATATATTGAGTATCATACATGTTGATGGGACTTTAATGATTAAACAAAAATACATATTTTACTTATTTATGCATTTATTAATGAAACGTTTTAGAGGAGCACACAAAAATGGTGATATTTTTATTTAATAGCATTGTAGTACTTGTTTGTCGCCTTCAATGAGTTAAAAGAAATAGTTCCTAGTTGCAGCTAAAATCATCATTAGCTATTATTATTATTATTATTATTATTGAAATATGGAAAATAAAACTGTAATATGTATAATTTTGTATAATAACAGACTTAAAGCAAAATATTTTTGATACAGAAAGTTTATGTAATGCACTGATAAAAATGATGTTCACAGTTATGTAAATATTATACAGATTAGAGTAATTGCGTTAACGCGATCTCAATTTTCTCTTCATTTAAGCTACTCAATCTCTGTTATTCATATTTTAAATATTTGTTTCACTATCGCTAATCATTATGACAATCATGAACATAAATTACAATAATAAATCTAATATATATATATATATAAAGTAAATTTCGAATTGTATTGAATAATCAAAAAATCAATTAAGTCTGTTTTTATCAAAATTATCTGTATAATTTTTCTTTAACGTGGACCAGTTACGATTAAAATTTGTCGTAACAATATCATAGAAGCGTAAAATCTTGTCTGGTCCGATAGTTAAGAAACCATAAATTAGGATGCTAATGATTTCGGGTATAAAAATTTAATCTAATACACTTGAAATGCTCCTTTTCTTAAAGAAATTGAATAAAACATTAAATTTTTATGTTAAAATCTATGTTCAAAATCTCATATGTAATTGTATATATCTGCAAGGTATTGCAATTCATTATTCATATTATTCGGTAATCCATTTCAGTTAGAATTCTGTTATTTTAAAAATAATTCAATATTAAAACATGTTCTTCGTACACTATATTCAAATTTTCCATTCAACACAATTTACCAGTAAAAACTATTTATTCAGATGTACAAGGTAATCAATTCAAAAATACGGCTCTAAACAAAAATGTGAAAGCCAAAATTATATATATATATATATATATATATATATATATATATATATTAGATGTTTCTTCATTATAAATAGAATGAACGTTATTTCTTTTTATTTATTTATTTATTTTGTGGATACATATATTAACAAGGGTATTTCAGTTAGGTATTGTAACATAGTAATTTAATTCCTTTAAATTTTAAGACATTTTGTATTTTTAATATAACAATAATTTTTTTTGATTTTAAGAATTTTTAACTTACAAGCACGATTTTTTTTTACTAAAATCAGAACTATAATATAAATATAATGGTTGGAAATATCAGCCATTGAAAAAAAAAAAAAGATGAAAAACACTGAAAATTATCTGTGAATTTAATTTTGATATTTTTATGTAAATCACATTAGATAGAGGTCAAGACTCACGGTCGCCACTCGCCACGTGGCGACTTAATTTAAAAAAGTGGCGATCAAAAAAAATTGGTATGATCGCCATTTTTTCCGCGAATTCGCGAAAATATTTCTTCCGTTTTTAAAAAAATTGCGGATATTGTTCGTTTAAAAAAAAAAAAAAGAAATCCCATCAACGATCGGCGATTGTTAATGGGATTTCGATGATGATTTCCAATCTTTCTCCATCTGCAACATAAATGTCAATATTCATTTAAAACTTGCTTTATGAGATTCTAGAACCTAGAAAGAAATAGAATTGTTAAATATTTCTTGTTCGTGTAATTATTTTTTGCCTCTCTCCCCCTTTTCTTATTTCCATCTAGCGATCGCCGATCAAATGTTCTGCAGTTGTTTCTCAGTCTTTCTTCATCCATAATATAAATGGCAATATTCATTTTAAACATGCTTTATTAGATTCTAGAAGTAGAATTGAGAATTTAATATTGCTTATTCATGTAATTATTTTTTTTATCCCCCCTCCCTCTTTCTCCATTTCCAGATAGTGATAAACGATCAATTCTAGAAACAATAAAGCGATACAAGTGCTCAATATTTTTCACATAAGTAATTATTTTTAGACTTAACTTGATGAATATATTTATTTTTTTCTCAATTAAATTATATATTTATATTTCATACCTATACCAAATGTGTAAGCAGGGGGGGGGGGGGGATGAAAAACAGATTTTTAGGTACAATTTTTTTTTTAATTAGTTTATGAAAATTAATGCTCAGTTGATTTCATACATGTTGAAAAATTTGTTTTTCTGATGGTATGAAATTTTTATAAGGTTTTATGTGGATATAAAAGTAACTGCAGTTATATTAAAGATTTTTTTTTTTTTTTTTTGTCTTAATGAAATAATAATCCTGAAAATGTTTAAAGGAGATAAAAGCTATATATAACAGTTTCGGTAGTCATTTTATTGAAAGTGAACGCTAATAATGTCCAACCAATCATGTTTACAGAAAATTTTTAGCAAATTTCTAATTTTAGCAATCACATGCCAATTAATAAAATTGAAACTGTGATAATAGGCTAGTACAGATTCTTTGCCTCCCCACTCCCTCCTCAGACTCAAAATAATTTCCTTTTCCTCTAATTCAGATCATAATTATTTTCCATTTGTAGATGGAAGTGCCAGACTAGACGGAATTTATATCAAATGAATGAAATTTCTGTATTTCTTTTGTAATGGGAGATAAAATAAATATTCTTGTAAAACACAAATTGTGTATGAGAAATTGTCAGATCATATCATCATTATAGCCTGCTGTTTTCCCGTAGCAAAATGCATGTTTTAATATTTATCTATAAAAGTCCATATATTTTCCCTCATTACTAAAATTTAGAATTTTAAAGTCTTTCTAAGTACTACAGTTATTAATAACATTTTAAAAAAGCTGGATTACATGCTTATAGAACTACATGCTTATAACTACATGCTTATAGAACTCACTCTTAAAACACTTACAAGAATAAAATCATAAGCATTGAGTGGAAGTTCAAACGACGTCATATCTTCCCTCAAAAACCGAATCACTTTTCAATGATTCAATTACTCAATCTATTTTGTCTTCCTCCTACCTCCTTCCATTTCAGATAATGAAAAATTTAAACTAGAGAAGTGCGTTTTTTTTTTTTTTTTTTTTTTTCAAATAATACCAATTTATTTTTATTTTTATTGGCAGAAATGTACACATATATTATATATACATGTTTACTGTATTATTGAATGACTAATAATACAATAGTCATTTAATAATAGTGACTATTGTATTATTATTAAAATACAATAAAGAGCACTATTTCTTAATTTAATTTTCCGACCATATCATTTGTGTTTTTAAGCTGTACATATCATATATATATATATATATATATATATATATATATATATATATATATATATATTATGCGTATGAATCCGATGTATAACGACGACGACTCATGAGTGGCCACTGAGTTCATCATGTCCAGTGGCCACTGGCCACTTCTAATAATTTTAAGTCTTGACCTCAATTAGATATATAGATATTATCACACAGATGTTTATTGCGGCAAAGGATAATTACACTACTCTGCACATAAAAGAAAAAAAAAAGAAAAAAAAAATCGGGCCCTGATACCATTTTAACTGATTCTTAAGTAAAATGACGTCCTGAATCCAAATATCACACCCATTTTGCGCAGTAGCCCACCGTTTTCTCGGGACGTCACCCACTTCCAAGTTTTATCACTGTTCGGTAAATTTATGGCATGAATTTGATTTGGAGAATGGAAAAGAATTATTTTAACATTTAAAAATAAAATCTATACATATATATATAATCTATAATAAATAATTATAATAACTGATTAATAAAATATAATAAATGCAATATATAATTTCAGTGGCAAATCCCACCTTAAATTTTTCCCTTTCTGCAAATGTTCATGTTTTGGAATTTTCCAACTCCGTAGCCCCTCAGCAGATATTTAACAGTTAAAATATTCCTTTCCTCCCCAATAAATCAAATTTATAGCCATGAAAGAAAAGTGATAAAAATAGGGGGAGGATCCCTAAAAAACTGTGGGTGATAGGGAAAATTGAGTGTCGTATTCGAATTCAGGAGGTCATATTACATAAGAATTTGAAAAAAAAATGGTGTTGGGGCTGATTTTCATGCAGATTAGTCTTATACAAGGTTGCAGTCTTATATAAGTTTAATACAAGGTTGTTCCTTGTCTCCATTATTTGGAATAAACATAGATTGAATATTGATAAATTTTTTTGGTATAATACGAAGTTATCTGATACATAGATTATATGCAGAAATTACGGTATATTTTTTACCTTGTAACATATAAAAAAAAAGACACAAAAAAAAATCTATCAACGATATGTTGTTTTAAGGGAATGCGGGTAGCAAATGTAAACTTCGGAGAGTCTTCTCCTAGTCAATGTAAATATTAAGAAAGAAAAAAAAAATGTTTCATTCTAATATATCTAAGAATAAGTTCTATATTTTATTCTTTATTCCGACAAAATGTTAAATTAGTCCAGAATTCCCATATTTAAACTAATAACCAAAATTTTTAAGGCAACGATTTGCAAACTTTTGATAATAAATCTTGATTTTTTTGGATAAATCTTAACTCTATTAAACTGCTTATAAAACTTCGTAATTTGTACTCAGAGAATTTAAAAAAAAAAAAAAAAAGCAACTTGTAAATTGTGCTCAATATTTTTTTTAAATAAAATATTGAATATATGCTCAAGAATTAATTAAAAATATAAATTAAATATTCATTTATTATCAAGAAAGTGAATTGTAATCTTGGGTAAGTTTAATATATCAAATGAAATCGTTGGTAAAGTGTAAGAAAACTTGTGTTATTATTATTATTATTATTTTTTTTTTTTCAGAAGATAGTTTTTGTAAAAAAGGTATCGTAATTATGAAAAAAAAAAATTGACAATGTGATTTTGGTGTATTTATATGTTGTAAGGTTTTCTGAGTTGATTTTTACTATTCTTCGGTAATATACGTATGTGTGTATATGTGTGTGAAAGAACACGATGTTGTGCAAACGTTTATTTAATTCTACTTAGTTGGAAGTTGGTAAGTATATTAAAGCTCACCGTCGTATGATGTATATAGATTTTAACAAGTATATATATATATATATGTATTTTTTTTTCTGAAATACAAATAAACGTTCTCTGCCATTATGGCCTATGGACCAAATTACTTTAAATGGAATAGCATCAAAACGCATTACTAGAGAGAGCTAATAATTTGTAGGTGTGTTATATGTTATCATCGCACGATTGTTATGGGGTTTTATAACAGTCGGAATTACAAATCTTTTACAAGGATACATAAACTCACAAAATGATCCATTATACGACATGCTACGCAGGGAGAAATACTCGAGCACACTGTTAAAACTACAGGTGACACATGGCACCTTTTAGGGGTGAAAAGCTTGTCTCACTGGTGACACCCCTAAGGGAGCCAAAATGGCACCCTTAACTAAGGTGAAAGGACGACACCCTTAATCTAAGGTGCCCCAAGGTGCCCTCTAAGGTGCCCTCTTGGGGCACCTTAGATTAAGGGTGCCGTCCTTTCACCTTAGTTAAGGGTGCCATTTTGGCTCCCTTAGGGGTGTCACCAGTGAGACAAGCTTTTCACCCCTAAAAGGTGCCATGTGTCACCTGTAGTTTCAACAGTGTACACTCTTTTTGCACATCGTACACACTTACTAATAATCAATTAGCTATGAAAAAATTTATAAATATAGTGTAAAAGTCTATCTTATAAACAAATTAATATATATATACTTAAAAAACTTCATACAAACAGTTTAATAACAGAACTTCTTTGTATATGGCTGTTAATTAATCATTGTCAAATATAATGTTTAAAATGTCAATAATAATGTTCATATATTTACAAAAAATTAAAAATATATAAGATTTTTGAAGTAACAGTGTAAACTATGGTTTAAAAGCGTCAAGACATTTTAAACCAAGGTTAAAGGCGGTTTTGCCTAAAACTGTCTTGCTAAAAACTTGCCATCTCTGTCTAAGACTAAATCGTATATTAATAAAAAAAAGTACAAACAAAAACATATTATAATAAAAATTGAAACGTAATTTCTTTTTATAAATGTTTGAAACGAATTAAGTTATTATATTTAAGTTATTAAATACATTATTGATATTAATACTTTTAAAATAGTAAGTTATTTTTTAAGCAATACAAAGCATAATTTGAGAATCGGAACTAAAAAATCTAGATTTGGGGAATACATCCATAAATATTCATACCTAAATTTTTTTGTACGAGAGAAACATCATAAGATTAAAATTACAATGGATATAACGACATAAAAGTAAAATAAAGAATAACTTTTAGTGAACTTACCTTAATTTCAGGCTTTGCAAGAAGAACACTTAAAAAGTGGCGCTATGTTTATGTCCTGTCCATCCGCTCCGAGTCGGTGTTGGAAATGGAAATACACGTCACAGTGCGCATGCGCGAAATGCTAGTCACCCATAGGGTGCCATATTTCGGCTCTGCGAGCCAGCGCAGTTCCACAAAATTGGCTGGTTAGCTCATTTGGCACCCGGATCACATTTCCAAGCGTCTATGGCACCCTAAGGTTCCAAATGATACCGTTTTTTCACCCCGGGGTGCCAAACGTCACCGATTTGTCACCTTCAGTTTTAACAGTGCACTTATTACGATTTTCACTTTCGTTTATTTAACAACTCCTCTCATTTAAAATATTTAAACAACCATCAGTTACTAAATGTTCATAAAATTGAGTGTGTTCAAAGAAGGATTTTTTCTAATTGAAGGGATTAATATGGACCCACATACTTCTAGGAAGTCGTCCAATATTTCTCTAAAATGAAGATTTTTATTTCTATTTTACAGTTCCATTGGTGGTATTAAAAATTACTAAAAAAAGGTAGAGCAAAAAAAAAAAAAAAAAAAAAAAAAAAACTTCGCGAACACTGTTAAAACATATTTAAATATAGTGAATTATAAACATATTGTATCATCATTATATTATATGTTATCTTATTAACATGATAATTTTTATCGACACCGAATATTTCTACAATTGTTAGTTTACAATGCTGTATAAATATATGCTATAAAGTGGCATTTAATGTTTAAGTATTTTCATATTTCTTTATAGCAACAATTTTTGACTGGGAAATATTTAATAACAATACTAGTTTTCATTGTGAACTATTTAAATAAAATATAAATGTGAGACTTTTTTAATTAAGAATATATATATATATATATATATATACAGGGTGATTAAAAAAAAAAAACGTGGACAAAATGATATGGCAGATCAGTCACACAACAAGGATCAAAAATCGCATAGGAACAGGGAGTCGCAAACGCCTGTAGAAGGCGCTAGAGCCACGAGAAGATATTGCGATACAAACATGAACTGAGCAAACGGAGATTATCTTCATTCGAGTCGTGGATCCGTTGTGCGTAACATGACTAGTTACACATACCGCGAAATGGTTGACATGCATTTAATTTACGCCATGGTCAACTGCAATGGACGAGAAGCCTTGCGAATGTATCGTGAGAAATATCCTGGTAGAAGGGTGCCTAGCCGCTCATTCTTTGCCACTCTGCATCGACGATTGTGTAAAACCGGCTCGTTCGACGTGCATAAGCCGAATACTGGCCACCAACGAATAACTCGGACAGTGGATGCTTAAGAAAGTGTTGTCCAAAATCTCCAGCATAAACCTTCTACGAGTACACGAGTTGTATCCCGAAAGACCTATGTCCCCCAAGCTACCGTCTGGCGCATTGTACACTACGAAGGACTACATCCTTATCATTTACAACACCTACAGGCACAGGAACCAGGAGACTACAACAATCGTATGGATTTTGCGCGGTGATTTTTGCAAGAAAGTGCTGCGGACCGAAACTTTGCAGCAAGTGTTCTCTTCGCGGATGAGGCTGCGTTTGCATTAGAGGGTGTGATGAACTTTCACAACCTGCATACGTGGGTGGATGAAAACCCGCATGGTACACGTCCGCACGGTGTACAACGAAACTTTTCCGTTAACGTGTGGGAGCATTGTAAGAGACTGTTTACTTAGTCCGTACATTCTCCCAGAAAGTCTTAACAGTAACATTTATCTAACATTCTTGTAACAGGTTGTGCCAGAAATGCTGAATGATATTCCGATGCCTATTCGTCAACGCATTCGATTTCAACATGACGGAGCACCTGTACATTTTAGCACAGACATCAGAGCACATCTGCAGGCTATTTTTCCTGGCGGCTTGATTGGTCGCGGTGGATCAATCGCATCGCCACCACGATCACCAGACCTGTTTCCCTTGGATTTTTTCTTATGGGGATTTTTAAAAGGACTTGTGTATGGAACACCTGTTGCAACGACGTAAGACTTGGTAGGAAGAATCGTTGTAACAGCAGGATGTGTTCGAGATACACCTGTTATCTTTGAGAAGGTGCGGTGTTCTCTGCAACGTAGATGCCAGGCGTGTCTCGATGCATCTAGCAAAAACTTTGAGCATCTCCTGTAGGCTCAACATTTGGCTTACATTACTCGCATGTGAGTGATAGTCCGGTCAATTTAGACATAAAAATAGTGATCAAATAAAGAAAATTCCGACAGAGCCAAATTTCCGTAGAGACCTTAAGTTCACCACAAAGAATAAGGTGTCAAAAGTCCCCATCGGTCCCATGTGTGCTAAGGGACTTATTCGGGCCCCAAGGTCAAAATTTTGGGTTTTTTGGATTTTTCTCGAAAACGGTAAGGTTTATCGAAAAAGTACCTCAGAGTAAAGTTGTAGATCTCAAAATTCTCTATAAAAATGGTCCTTATGATTTTTTCTCTAAGACCCACCATGTCTACATGTGTGCTAAGGGACTTATTCGGGCCCCAAGGTCAAAATTTTGGGTTTTTTGGATTTTTCTCGAAAACGGTAAGTTTTATCGAAAAAGTACCTCAGAGTAAAGTTGTAGATCTCAAAATTCTCTATAAAAATGGTCCTTATGATTTTTTCTCTAAGACCCACCATTTCTACGTGTGTGCTAAGGGACTTATTCGGGCCCCAAGGTCAAAATTTTGGGTTTTTTGGAAATTTCTCGAAAACGGTAAGTTTTATCGAAAACGTACCTCAGAGTAAAGTTGTAGATTTCAAAATTCTCTATAAAAATGGTCCTTATGATTTTTTCTCTAAGACCCACCATTTCCCAGATATTGCGCTTGTAAGAACCACGTTCTACATAATATGCACACATATGCCACGTATATACATATTCAGGTACTCAAGCAAGTAAAAATGCCTACTTGTGTCTCTTTCATGTATACATTATACTATTCTAAGAAAATATACTCTCAAAAGACCGCCAGTCCCTGACAGTATCCCCTCTACTTGTATGGCCTTGAATAACATCTGGCTATTCTTTTGTCCGTGTGGTGTCGTTCACGTACCTGTTTCTTTTAGTGTTAAACGTGCAGTTCGAGTGAATATACGTATTTATTACAAGCGTCTACTATTGTAGTTTATGCTGATCAATATTTAAAAAAAATGTCACGATTTTGCTTTATTTGTAATAAACTTTTGACTGAAGAAGAAACTGTTGTGGTCAGTCGTGGAATGCCAACTTTAATCGATGCAAGTGTCGCGAGAAATGATGAGTTTGCTGATTATTTAAGAAGTCAAAAGTCCGTTACAATTCACGTGGATTGCAGAAAATCATACACCCGGAAAACTTCAATCTCTGCAGCAAAAAGAAAACGTGAGGAAGAACAAGCTAGTACTTCAAAAGTAAGTCCACCTCATACTAGAGCGCGAGTAAGTGAATCCAGATTTTATTTTAAAAAACACTGCTTATTTTGTGGTGATGAAGCGGATGAAGGAGCAGAGAAGAAGAAAGCGCAGAATTGTCGCCGAATAATTTATAAAGTTTCCACACTTACATTCAAAGATTCCATTTTAAAATTAACTAAAGACCGTTCTGATGATGTGTCAAAACCTGTCTTTGCACGTATTAACTTTGAGTATGATTTAGTCGCTGCTGACGCTAAATACCATGACAGTTGTTACAAAACCTTCCTGAGACCTAATACTGGCGTTAAAATTGGCCGTCCTGAAAGTGAGGCTATAAACTCCGCAATGGAGGAAATTTTCAATTTCATTGAAAGTAGCGATGACTGCCAGTTTTCACTGGATGAATTGAAGAATGTTTGCCAAAATGTAGCTTTAGAAAACGGGATTATAAAAATACGATTGAAATTAAAGTATGGTAGTAGAATTATTATTACAGAGAAGCCTGGGAAATTAACATTTATTTGTTTTGTAGACAATTACCAAGACATTTTAAGTCAAGCCTGGTCTGATAACAAAAACTTGAATGAAAAGGAAAAACGGTGGAAGACTTTAAAAGCTGCGGCAGAAATTATTCGAGAAGATATTCAATCTTGTGTGTTTGATAATACTATGTACCTGCCACCGGGTAGAATGTTTGAAGATATAAATTACGATATTCCCGAATCATTATCTTTTTTTTTGGAACAAGTCATTCTTAAAAACAAGCGTCATAATTTGGATCATTTAAAGTTAGTTTGCACAAATATTAGTCATAGCATAATGACTGCTGTTCGGCCTAGATCCTTCAAATCTAAATTACAACTGGGTCTTTCAGTTTTTTTCCATCGGCGGTTTGGTTCAAAACGACTTATACAAATTTTCTCATCGTTTGGTTTATGCTCATCTTACAGTGAAACAATGAACTATGAAGCGGCAGCAGTTTTCAGTCGCCCACCTCACATTTTATCACCAGAAACTGTCACATTTGTTCAATATGTTGCAGATAATGCTGATATTAATGTAAATACTTTGGACGGTAATAATACGCTTCATATCATGGGTATAATACAAATTGTAACTCCCAAAGATTCAGTATTACTAGAACAGCCGATGCCGCGAGTAACTGAAGTTCTTTCAGCTAAAGATTTTGCAACGAAGGCTCATGTACCTATACAGGTTTATCAAAATACTGGCGTAGTAGGATATAGCAAAATAAATGTGCGAGATTTTGAATACGAAAATGAAACAAAAGTATTTTTTCTAAAAAAAGGTGATGTGATATGGTTCTATGGAAAATGCAAAAGTTTTCCTTTACCTGGTTGGAATGGTTACATTGAACACCTGACTAGCAATATTGTAGACTTTTCAAAATCAAACATTTCATTTCTGCCATTTGTTCAACAGCCTGCAAGTAATTACAGTACGATATACACAACTTTACTTTGTGCTTTAGAAGATTCTAAACGTTACAACCATACAGTTTGCATAATTACTTTTGATCAACCTCTGTTTGCGAAAGCTCGCGAAATTGTATCTGCTGCACCTGAAGGATCGGAATTATCAAAGATTATAGTAAGACTGGGAGGATTTCATTTGTTAATGTCATTTTTCGGCGCAATAGGTTATATTATGCAAGGAAGTGGTTTAAAAGAAGTGCTTTCTGAGATTTATGCACCTAAGTCTTTAGAGAAATGCTTAATGGCCATGCTTACGCGAGGGCAGTTCGAGCTCACACGTTACTTCAGCTCACTTTAGCATTAACAATATTAAAAGAACTAGCTATTGATGATGTTATGGATGCAGATCTTATAATTACAGTGGAAAATATTCTCGATAAAACTCTTTTATATTATGACATTGAAAATGATGAGGAAACATCTGGACTTTTACTTGATTTATTCAATACAAAATTAATAGAATATCAGAAACGAGGACCAACTGCACAATTATGGGTACAATATTTTCGGATGGTGTCGATTGCAAAGGAATTTATAAGAGCTGAACGTATGGGAGATTGGCAAGCTCATTTGAACAGCGTTAAAGAAATGCTTCCTTACTTCCATGCATCGGGGCATTTACCTTACGCTAAGAGCCCACCAGCGGCCGAGCGGTTCTGCGCTCAAAGCTGGTAGATGGGAGGTGCCGGGTTCGATCCCTGGTCGCGCTCATCGACCTAGCCGTTCGGAGTTTTCCGTGGTTTCCTCCGAAACTCGCGTAAATACGGGCTAGGACCCCTTAGAAAGACCCCCACGGAGGGCATTCCCCCTATAGGCCTAGGACACATAAGGAGTCAATCGGCCTTAATCCTCCAACCAACCAACCAACCTTACGCTAAGTCTGCGCACTTATACTTGCAGGATATGCTTCGATTAGAGGAGGTAATTGATCCTAGTGTTTATCAAAGGTTTACTGAAGGATTTTTTACTGTTAGACGTTCTGATAAACTTAGTTGTGGAACTTCAAAAGATATGATTATCGAACAACCAATGATGAAATCCATGAAGACAGATGGAGGTATTTCTCGAGGACGAAGTACAAAAGAAAGTGTGATAAGCAAATGGGTTTACGGTATGCATGCAATGAACACAGTGTGTGACGGGTTGGAAGTTCTTGCTAATGTTCGAATGGACACGACAGATCAACATGTAGATGCGACTGATTCGAGAGTTAAGAAAGATGCTAAAGATATTAAAATACTTCTTGACTGGTTTTCATCACATGATCCTTTTCCCAAAATTAACAAAATCTTATCTATTGCTTCAGGAGTCGTTGGTGACGATAAGATTAATTGTCATAAAGCTCGTGAAGTTGGGATTGCCTCGATGTCTAAAATGACTGGTAAAACTTTCAATGATATAAAACTGAAACGCACAGAAAAAGTACTTCCTCTTTTAGCTGTGAGTAGCACTGTGAAAGTTCACGAAGAAGAAGTACCAATAGACCCAGTATTATTATTTCAACGTATGAGTGTCACTAAGACTTTTGAGGATGAGATTGAAAAATTTTTCGCATATGAATTAGCTCCTTACCCGTTATCACTCTTCGATGCAGCTGGAATGCGTAAAACAATGAAGTCAGCTATTTACGATTGCTTTCAATCAGTCAATGCTGAGGTTGATTGTACAAACGCTGCTTACGTTATTGATGGAGGATATCTACTACATCACGTTGTGTGGGATCGAGAAGAAACCTTCAATGTAATTTTTGAAAAATATGTTCAGTATTTACGTAGACATTATGGTCATACAGTTACGGTAGTATTTGATGGCTATAGTGACACAACAAAGAACATAAAAGCTGCAGAACAACGTCGTCGTACTACAAAAACATCCTCAGGTTCCGACATAATGTTTGATGAATTTATGACAGTTCCAGTAAAACAACAACATTTTTTTGCAAACATTAATAATAAATCTCGGTTTATTTCTATGTTGAGTAACAAATTAACTGCTGAAAATATTGCCGTGAAACAAGCTCCGAATGACGCCGATGTCCTCATAATTGAAACAGCAATAGAAATATTTAATGCAAGAAACACAACTATTGTAGTGGGCGAAGATGTTGATTTGTTAGTACTACTCACTGCAAGGACTCCATCTGATAAAATTATTTACTTTCTGAAACCTGGGAAGGCGCAACAACGCACAGAAATATATTCTTCTAAAAGTTTATCAGCTTATCCAAAATGCCAAAACTATATTTTATTTTTACATGCGATAACCGGCTGTGATACTACGTCAGCAATGTTCAGAAGGGGCAAAAATTCAGTATTAAAATCATTTGAAAAAAAAAAAAAAAAGATTTGATTGACTGCGCAAAAGTATTTACAGAAATTAATTCTCCACCTCAAATACTAATTACTGAAGGAATTCGGTTTCTTCTTGAGGTTTATGGAGCTCCAAAAAAAATTGATTGCATAGATAAGTACAGATATTTAACATTTGTAAAAAATACACGAAACAAAAAGCAAGTACAACTATCTTGTCTTCCTCCAACATCGGCATCTGCTATTCAACATTTGTTTCGAGTATACTATCAAGTTCAGACATGGCAAGGCAATCAACTGAACCCTGAAGACTGGGGTTGGAAATTGATAAATAATACTTCGGAACCGATTAAAACTTTACTGCTCCCTGCTCCAGAAAAACTTCTTAACTCTATTCTTTGCAAGTGCAAGAAAGGTTGTAATGCCAAATGTGGCTGTAAAAAAATAGGGTTGCAGTGTTCTCCAGCGTGTACCAATTGCCAAGGTCTATCGTGTTCGAATGTTCAATTAAATACAAGAGAGGAAGATTCATGTGATTTTGATGAAGAGACAACTGATTCATCTTCATTTGAACAATTTTTGAACATTCAGCAACAGGAAGAAGAAGAAAAAGAAGAAGAAGAAGAAAACATGATTGTTGAAGTTGAGTATGAAGAGTATGAGTCAGATTAAAGTAACAAAATAACATTCGAACGACAGTTAATCTCAATAACCTATATCAATAATCTTCATACTATTAAATAACTATTTTTCCTGAAAATAACGTCATACAGGTTCGTGGAATAGGCCTACCGGGGAAACCACGTTAAAAAAACGCGCCGAGTACACTACCTCACAGGTGGTGTGGAAATGTGTGCATATTATGTAGAACGTGATTCTTACAAGCTCAATATCTGGGAAATGGTGGGTCTTAGAGAAAAAATCATAAGGACCATTTTTATAGAGAATTTTAAGATCTACAACTTTACTCTGAGGTACTTTTTCGAGAAAACTTACCGTTTTCGAGAAAAATCCAAAAAACCCAAAATTTTGACCTTGGGGCCCGAATAAGTCCCTTAGCACACATGTAGAAATGGTGGGTCTTAGAGAAAAAATCATAAGGACCATTTTTATAGAGAATTTTGAGATCTACAACTTTACTCTGAGGTACTTTTTCGATAAAACTTACCGTTTTCGAGAAAAATCCAAAAAACCCAAAATTTTGACCTTGGGGCCCGAATAAGTCCCTTAGCACACATGTAGAAATGGTGGGTCTTAGAGAAAAAATCATAAGGACCATTTTTATAGAGAATTTTGAGATCTACAACTTTACTCTGAGGTACTTTTTCGATAAAACTTACCGTTTTCGAGAAAAATCCAAAAAACCCAAAATTTTGACCTTGGGGCCCGAATAAGTCCCTTAGCACACATGGGACCGATGGGGACTTTTGACACCTTATTCTTTGTGGTGAACCTAAGGTCTCTACGGAAATTTGGCTCTGTCGGAATTTTCTTTATTTCAATTGTCCAAATTGACCGGACTATGAGTAATTATCAATAAAATGATCTCTAATGGTTTTGTTTCTTCTCTTTGTGTTATGTATTATTTTAGACGCCCTGTAGCAGCTCCGGATCGCTGTAGCGACCCTCTGTTCCTATGCGATTTTTGATCCTTGTTGTGTGACTGATCTACCATGTCATTTTGTCACGTTTTTTTGAATCACCCTGTATATATATATATATATATATATATATGTGTGTGTGTTACATTTTCATAGACATTGTTTTAAATTAAGGACGGGAGTATCCAGTATAAGCTTGTTTATAGATATACCAACACAACCATATTTCAAGTATTGTATAGTTTCAAAAAAGCTTTTTTCTTTCTCTCTCGCTCCCCAACGAGACGAGAGTCCTCTCAGGTGCGAAGACTTTCATAATTAACGGATGGCTATACTGAGTTAGACCAGGGCATCATTACACATGGAAATTAATCTACTCGCATACACGTGAAGGCCAAACGTACTAGATGAGGGACAGTATGGAACAGCATAAAATGGAATTTTTAACAAATACTTTAAAATGTTGATACTATTCCCGCTCATCAAAATTTCCAAGCACTTAGCCAGTAAAATAGACTCGAGCGAGGGGTGGGGGGGGGAGGGTAGAGCGAAAAAGGGCTCCACAGTGAGGAATTAGTCGTCATCATTCCTCAAAGATTAATAATGAACACTGTCGGCTCGACAGGTTTAGCATTTAACTTAGAATCATCAATATACAAAGATTTACCTGCAAAGTTTATTTCAACGTCATTTGCTTTCATGAAATCTAACACAATATTCTAGGGATGTTGAAGATTTTCTATGACTAGTACCACCACACATCAACACTCATCAAACTAATTAACTTTAATACCATTAAACCTGGAATATCGAGCAATAACTTAATCAAATCGATAAGCCCTAAATTTTAGCATAGCCAGACGTTGGAAAGAACTCCACTACACACATAGCTTACAGATGTATCTCAGAAACTATTGAGGAAATATGCAGAAAATTCCATGTATAAAAAATTTATTGCAAGATAATTAAAAACAGCACCACCTTTCGTCTGATATACACTCAAATTAAATCAGCATAATTTTTAACAATATTTGCTCACCTTCCAAATTTGGAAATATTACATGATATAGAATTTGATATATAGCAGCCTTACCATAAACATTTTAGCATAATAGTGTTACTTGCTTTCCAATATGCACCCAAAATGAATCTATAGAGTTTTATATAGTACACATATCAAATATCACGTTTTTGTGCACTATAGATGCTGAAATATCGTCTTCCTCTAGATGAAGTAAATCGGAGCGAATCAGAATTACCTTTTGTACGATATATTTCAAAAGTTAATCAGCCCCAGTTTAAGTCAAGGGTCAAGTAAAAATCAAGTTAATTTCAATGTATTGGTTTGGGAGAAACATCGTCTACAAAATTTTGTTGACGCACACACAGACCGACGTTTTCTAAAAATAATCGATTTATATCTACAGCATCCTAAAACGCGTAAATTCACTGAAACCTGGATGTTGGAAATTTTCAGGATTATTTTTTTTTATTTATTTACTTATTTATTTTTAAATATGTGTACAAAAGAAAGTAAAAATTACTGATTAAAAAAAGAAATAACATTTTTCCTTTTGCATGTTTTCATATTTATTTCAACCTATATTTTGGCGTTTCGGTAAATACTTATACTTTATTATTATTTTTTTCGTATTTAAATAAGTTACATTTTACCTGTGGTAATCGATATGGTACGGGCCAGTACCCTATATACACTGATGGGAAAAAAAATATCCCAACACCAGGAAGGAGCTGTGCTAGATAAACGAAATTTAGTAGGCGTGTTTATACATCTGAAAGATGACGTCGATTCAAATTTCGAGCTACGCGCATAAGTGTGGCGCTAGTAGCGACACTATGAATATGCAAATGAGGTTTGCTTTGAATAAGCGCTGTAAGGTTCGTGATCGTTATTTACAGTTGAGATTTGACGTAGTGGGTTAATGTTAGTTAAGGATGCCTCTAAGAAGACGAAGAAGGCATTATCAACAGCTCACTGAGTTTGAACGAGGTCGTGTAGTAGGGCTACGAGAAGGTGGGTTTTCTTTCCGCGATATTGCAGAAAGACTTGGCAGGAATGTATCCACTGTGCATGAGTGTTGGCAGCAGTGGTCAAGGGAAGGTACTGCCTCAAGAAGACCGGGTTCCGGGCGGCCACGTGGCACTACTGAGAGGGAAGACCGCCGTGTTCGGCGTATGGCTGTGGCTAATCGTACTGCGTCTGCAGCTGAAATTCGAGCTGCAGTTGGCACCACAGTTACAAATCGGTTACGTCTAGGACAGCTCCGAGCCAGACGCCCTGTAGCGTGCATTCCACTAACTCCAAACCACTGCCGTTTGCAACGTGAGTGGTGTCAAGCTAGAGCTCATTGGAGGACGGAGTGGAGATCTGTTGTGTTTTCTGATGAAAGCCGATTCTGCCTTGGTCGCAGTGATAGCCGTGTGTTGGTTAGAAGGAGGCCAGGTGAACGCCTGCTAGCGACCTGTCTGCGGCCTAGACACACAGGGCCTACTCCTGGAGTTATGGTTTGGGGAGCAATTTCGTATGACAGCAGGAGCACTCTCGTGGTTATCCCACGCATCCTGACTGCAAATTTGTACGTCAGTCTAGTGATACAACCTGTTGTGCTGCCATTCATGAACATCATTCAAGGGGGTGTTTATCGAATTCAAACTTTAAGAATACCTATATTCGATATTTATATACTAAATTTTAAATAAATTAGTATTCAACAAAATTGATTCTACAAATCTTCATCTAATCAAAAATTTTGTATTAAAAAACAAATAGAATCATTTATGTTTCTTTTCAATAATAAAAGGTAAGAAAAACTTACCTTCCTTCATTTATCTTGTTCGAGGGATGAAATATTAGTTCTTAATTCAATAATAAGTGGAAACTTTCACTCATTGAACAGTCATTTTCTTTAAATAAACGCATTTTATCTGGTAAATACACAATCACAAATTATTAAAGACATAATACTGATAAAATTACATAAATACTTAACGCGCGCTAACAATACACAATATTTACATTTAGAAACTTAGAACATTCTTCTTCTTGCTATCGAACGCACAATTCCTCTCGTGCGCGCAGGCGCAGACGATCGGATTACAAAAAGTTGAAGTGGAAGTAGCGATTTTCGCAACACACTCCCACCTTTGAGTTTCGAGAATTTTTAGAGAAACTCAAACTTCACTTTTGGCTTTAACAAACGTCCATATTTCGATCGTTTTTCAAGTGGAACAGTATGGTGGTTTTCAAGTGGAACAGGTTCTATAGGAATGTCCTTTACAGAACTTTTGTCAACTGGCTCAGTAGGTTCAGTCACTGGAACAGACTCAGTTGGAAGAGTCACTGGAACAGATTCAGTTGGAACAGTCACTGGAACAAAGTTATTTTCAGGAGGTTGGATATTCGACTTAGATATTCGTGATGAAAAAAGTAAATCTGCACAGCTTTTAGGAGTTACTTCTAGAGGAATTAATCTTAGCACTGGACGGAAAAATTCACCACCTTTCATTTTCACTTTTACTAGTCGAACATGGCCATCTTTAGATGGACAGAGTTCAATAACTTTACCGAGAGGCCATTCAATTTTCTTGATGTTCTCACTGGATACTATAACGATATCACCAATTTGGATGGGTCGTTGATTTTTAGTAAATTTCGAAGATTGCCTTAAATGCCCCAAATATTCAATTCGAAACCTTTTTCGTAAATCTTCTTTTATTCGCTGTCTACAGGCATATCTTTTATTGAGAGATGATGAATCTAAAACATCAAGATCGGGAATACCTGATTCTTTAATATCCCGTAAAAACATAGCAGGAGTAAGCGGAGTTAGATCATTAACATCTTCGGAGAGGAAAGTTAAAGGACGTTAGTTAACAATGCCTTCAGTATCACAAATAACAGTATTCATTTCTTCTAAATTCAACGAACTTCTTCCTAAGACTTTTAGAAGAATTCCCTAGATTATACCAATCAAACGTTCCCACCACCCACCCCACCACGGTGCAGATGGAGGGTTGAACTTCCAAATGATCTTCTGAGCTTCACTGTATTGAGAAATGGTATTCCAATTGATTTTCTTAAGTAAATTTTCCGCACCAACGAAATTTGAGCCATTATCACAGTAAATTATTGTGGGTCTTCCTCTTCGAGCTATGAATCTTCGGAGATCCTGTAGAAAATTTTCAGTTGACATGGATGTAGCTATCTCTAAATGCAAGGCTCGGTAGACGGCACAAGTGAAGATGACTATCCAGACTTTTTGACCTCCTCGAAGAATTAGAGGACCGGCATAATCAATTCCTATGACCTCAAACACTGCTGCTTCCTTTATTCTGGCAACTGGGAGAGGTGCTTCTATGATGGGCTTTGGTCTAGCATCATATCTTTTGCAGCGTACACAATTTCTGATAACTTTTCTTACTGTCTTCCGATACTTTAAAATCCAAAAATCTTCTCTTAAATTATTAATTAGAATCTGGACACCAGCATGATTCAAATTTAAATGTCTGGTTCGGATGAGTTTTTCTACCACTGGATGATTGGATGGCAATATTATCGGATATCGGAAACTTTGTGTATCTTCTCTCATGATGATTCTAGTCTTCATTTTCATAAGTTCATTTGTATCCATAAAACAGGTAAGGGATTTCAGGCGTTTATCTTCAGGACCCGAGAATGATTCTTTTTGTACATTTTTCAACATAACAGTTTCAGCATCATTTATATCTTCTGAAGTTAAGAATCCAAAAATTCGATGTGAAGGTTCAACTTTACAATTATTAAAAAATCTGTAAATCCAAGCAGTGATTCTTAACAATTTATTGTATGACGAAATACGGTTATAAAGCTTCTCACTTGAATCTTCATGATTTGTAGCACTAATTACTGTTTTCTTCTTCTCGGAGTACACTATATCGAAGTCAGGAAGAGAATTAGATCTTGGCCATTCTTGTCTTGGCTTCCTCAACCATTGCACACCTTGGATTTAATCAATGTTTGGGCACTACAGCCGCGAGATGGTAAATCTGCTGCATTGAAAGACCCTGGTACGTGGTGCCAATTTTCAGGCTCTGTCAGAGATCTAATTTCTTTAACTCTGTTAAAAACGAAAGGCGCCCAGTTTTCACTTCCCTTTATCCAATATAGTGCATTTGCGGAGTCGGACCAGAAAAATTTTGAGATATTCTTTATTCGGAGATCATTCACCACAGTCTCAGCTAATCTCGCTCCTATGCAGCAGGCAAGTAGTTCCAATCTTGGAATAGAAGTAGTTTTCATAGGAGCAACTCTGCTTCTAGCCTGTACAAGTTGACAAGACACTGAACTTCCAGTTTCACTTCTTAAGAATATGCAGGTAGCATATGCACTCTTGCTTGCATCGCAGAAAATATGTAAACTTAAATTTTCTGGCGCCTCATGATTCAGAGTGAGGCATCTTGGGATTTTGACTTCTTTCAATTTAGGAACTTCTTTTCGCCACTGCTCAAACTTCTTGGTAATTTTTTCAGTCAATTCTGCATCCCATGATACTTTCAATTTCCAGCACTCTTGCAGGAGAATCTTCGGCCCCAAGGTAACCGGACATGTGAAGCCAAGGGGATCAAATATTCTATGTACCGCACTCAGTATTTTCCTTTTCGTTGCAGGGGTATCATCTTCTAAAGTATCTCGTAAATCTACAGACAAGATATCATTCTTTAAGTTCCATGTCAATCCCAGGACTGGAATACATCTTTCTTCTGATGGACTGGGGAAATTGTGCTCCCACCCTCGAAGCTCAAATTTAGCATCACTGAGAATTAACTTGGATTCTTCGACAAATTTCACGAGGTCTTCATAGTTTTCAACGCTGGTGATACAGTTGTCCACATAAAATGATTCTAACAACTTGGTAGCTCTTTCTTCAAAATGAGCAGAAACATTTTTCAGATGATATCGAAGAGTAGCACCAAGTAGGTATGGCGAACAAGAAAGTCCAAAAACAACTCTACGATGTTGAAAAACTTTAGGTTTCGTGGGATCACCTTCCTCCCACCATAAGAATTTCAGAAATGACCTATCACGTTTACTAAGTCCAATTTGTAAGAAAGCTCTTCGGATATCAGCAATTACTCCTATTTTCTTCAATCGAAACTTATTCAAGATTGCTGGAATTAGTTCGACGGTGTTAGGTCCTTTCTCTAAACAATCATTGATTGAAGGTGAATTTTTCTCTTTGGCAGAACCCTCAAAAACAGGCCTAGCTCTAGTAGTAGAATTTTCTTTTATTACGGCCCTGTGGGGCAAATAATGTTCACTTTCATAATTTCCCAGAATTTTAACTTCTTCTATAACGCCTTCTTGAATCCATTCTGTTAATACTGTTTCATAAGCTTCTAATGTCCCTTTTTTCTTGAGCGAATCTATACAACCTTTCAATCTTCGTTCTGCAATATTTTTACAAGTGGGTAAAGGAGGATGGCCTTGAATCCATGGGAGATTCACTTCATATCTCCCTTCAGCGTCAGGTTTGATACTTCTATTAAAATGCTCTTCGGCTGCTATTTCAAGTTCCTTTCGGCTATTCTTCTCTCCTGGATCCAGAATCCCAAGCACATCAAGTCGCCCTAAATCAGAAATTTTCGTGTCATTTACATGTAATGACATAACGCTACTTGTACTATCTGAAACTTTCTGTCCGATTTTTCCCATTAGCGTCCACCCAAGGCGGGTTTCTATTAAGACTAAACCAGATTTTAATGGTTTTATATTTCCAGTGTATAGTTTTTCAATGACATCAGCTCCAATTAAGCCATGGATTTCATTCGGGGAGAATTCGTACAATAAATCAACATGACAATTCAGGCCAGACAAATGAATTTTATGCTTAATTTCATTTAGAAATGAACCATAGGGAATTTTTGGTATTTCAGAACAATTTTTTTCTTGATTTAACACTTCAAGACTGCAACGATAATTATCATTATAGTCACTCAGACCTATTAAATATTTCTTATGGGGTATCACAGTTTCTACTCCACCAAATAAGCTATGTGTCAAATCTTCTTTACCTATGCATTCATATCCCATTTCATTTAATGCAAAAGTTGACAAATAGGACTTGCTGCTGCCAGAATCAAATAATATTCTGATGTATTTCATTTTATTTCCCTTTCTAAGACGAACAATCAGAGTTTGCAAAAGAACTTGTCGAGTACTGGTTTTATTTGCTAAAACAGTGTCTTTCTTATTTTCAGCATTTAAATTTTCAAATTGCTGAAATTTAATTCGATGTTCTTGATCGCTTTCCCCAGGGTACATTATCTTGAAATGAAATTTTCCGCAATCACAGGCCGCTATCTTCGCTTTGCAAAATCGGGATAAATGTTTCTTTGGAGCTAAACATTTAAAACAAGCACCTTTTTTCATCAATATTTGCTTTTTATCCTCATAGGATAAACTATCAGCATTTTTACATTCACTGCTTACATGTGATTTATTGCAAAAAATACACATTTCTTTTTTCACTTCAGAAGAATTATATAATTCAGCTGCGGTAGGAATAATTCTTTCACGTCGAACGGGTGGCGGATAAGTACTTTTATTCACATTTTCAAAATTAAATCCACTACGAGCAAGTTTCACCTTTTCTTCACTTTCAATTTCATGCCGCAAAAAGTTCATCAAACAATCTAATTTGTTACCCGATTTCAATTCATCATCATTTTCCTGTTTTGCGTAGTTCAAGGTCGAACTCAAATTTCTTTCCCATATTTTTAAAATATCTACAGGTAAGCAGGGTATATTATTATACTATTAACGGGTATAAAATTGATGAATAATTTTCACTTGAAACACCTAGCATTTTCAATGACCGTAAATATGTTTCAATTTTATCATACAATTTAAAAAGTGGCATTTTTGGACCTTTACTTATAGCATTATTCATCATTAACGCAAGAACTTCTCGTATATATACTTCAATTAACATATCTGTATGCCCAAAACGACTTTTAAGACATTCTATTACATTTTTGTAACTATCTTTTGTGGCGGGATACGATTCAACAATTTCCCGTGCCCTTGAGTCTTTTATTGTGGCCTGCAACAAATACTGATATTTATCTTCATTTGGTATCTCTTCATCGTTGTGTATTTTCTCAAACTGTGCCCAGAATGGCAACCATTCTTTTATTTCACCCCCGAACAATTTAAATTCTATTTCAGGAAGTTTGAATTTTCGTTTCATTATATTTTCATTTGATTGAAAACTGTTTTCAATTTCAGAATTTTTCAAAAGTTTTTCAACTTTTGTTCTTAATTTAATAAATTTTTCTTCATAAGAACTAAAGCCTTCATACTCTTTATCATAATTATCTTGTGTACACTTATCATCTTTAACAAGAACATCTAATATTTATTTTTCTTTTGGACATAACATTGCACATTTTTCATTTAATTGAGCATATAAAACTTCAATTTCTTCTATATTCTTATCTTCCTCTATTAAATTATTCTCTAATAAATTAGCGATACGTGTAAACGCACTTCTTAAAGGTGTTCTTTCTTTAGCTAATTTTTCCATTATAATCCTAGGTAAACAGATCCCGGCAGTAGGATGCCAATAAATATCGAATTCAAACTTTAAGAATACCTATATTCGATATTTATATACTAAATTTTAAATAAATTAGTATTCAACAAAATTGATTCTACAAATCTTCATCTAATCAAAAACTTCGTATTAAAAAACAAATAGAATCATTTATGTTTCTTTTCAATAATAAAAGGTAATTAAAACTTACCTTCCTTCATCTATCTTGTTCGAGGGATGAAATATTAGTTCTTAATTCAATAATAAGTGGAAACTTTCACTCATTGAACAGTCATTTTCTTTAAATAAACGCATTTTATCTGGTAAATACACAATCACAAATTATTAAAGACATAATACTGATAAAATTACATAAATACTTAACGCGCGCTAACAATACACAATATTTACATTTAAAAACTTAGAACATTCTTCTTCTTGCTTTCGAACGCACAATTCCTCTCGTGCGCGCAGGCGCAGACGATCGGATTACAAAAAGTTGAGGTGGAAGTAGCGATTTTCGCAACAGTGTTTTCCAACAGGATAACGCTCGCACTCATACCGCTGTTGTAACCCAACATGCTCTACAGAGTGTCGACATGTTGCCTTGGCCTGCTAGATCACCAGATCTTTCTCCAATCGAGCACGTATGGGACATCATTGGACGACAACTCCAGCGTCATCCACAACCAGCATTAACCGTCCCTGCATTGACCGCCCAAGTGCAACAGGCATGGAACTCCATCCCACAAACTGATATCCGACACCTGTACGATACAATGCATGCACGTTTGCATGCTTGCATTCAAAATTCTGGCGGTTACACCGGTTACTAATGTACCAACATTTCACATTTGAAATGGCTCTTCTCGCTAATGGCTCTACCTGTGATCTTGAAACTTTCATCAATTAAATATGTTACCTAGACAAATGTATTGCTGAAATTTAATTACTGTACAATAATTTTTTCTTGGTGTTGGGATTTTTTTTCCCATCAGTGTATATTCCGACGGCCCATAAATGGTTAAATGCACCTATAATATATATAAATTACTAGAAATTTGGGTCAGAATTACATAGGCTGTCGGGGATACTACGTGCAAATGGAACTATTTAGATGATATTTTTTTGTCGGTGCAATTTTGAAGGGGCTATTTTGTCCTTTGGGCTCATTTGTCAGTCTGTTTTGTCGGAACTATTTTGTCTTGGGCTTATTTGACGAGTCACGCTTCAATACTACCCATTAGGTAAGCTAAACTCCAAGAGATAGCTTGAACGGAATTTTATTGGACAAGAAAAAAAAAAAAAAAATCTTTGAACTGAACTGCACTCCGAATGCGATTTTATTATGTCTTTTATACACTGGAGAATTAATTTGCATTTATACGTAACCTAGTATCCAAAAATATTATTCAAATCTAATTAATTGCTAAATTCCGCAAAGTCCAAAGTTTTCCCTATTAAACTTGTAACTACCGACTATCCTTCGTAGACTACATTTATAATCAAAGTCATCTAACCCAACTCGATTTCTTCGCAACTCTCAATTTCCAAACTTCTTACGAAAATTACTTGAAGTGTTATAAAAGGTAACATAACCGACTACTATGCGGCGGACTTTCGTAAAACCTTGGAGGATACAAGAGGTGTTCGCATACAGCGTATCATTATGTATGGCAAATGAAATTAACTGTTGTCTCCTTAAGATGGCTGCGAAATAGCAGCCAATGTTACCTAAGGAGACATATTGAGTGTATCGAAATAAGTACTGTGCTATTTAATTTATCTTACAGATTTGAGAACTATAGTTACAGTGATTTTTACCCACAATGATTCATATTACATACTTTCAGAATAACGTTGCATAATTCCTTGTCTTACTGTGTTGTTTAATGGCTTCTGCAGTTACGATTTTGGCTTCATATTTTTCCGGACATGTCATCACCCTTTATACCATTCGTCCAACAATAAATCTTTAGAATTATGTATGTGCAAGGTTTTATGCGGCGCTCCTTACAGAAAATAAAAGACAACTGTTGTACGAATATTCTCTGTATTATTCAAATACAAAATATGTTTGTCGGCGTATAGAATAAGTGCCAACTTTTGTGCCAACTTTACTGCCTACACTGTAAATAATAATAATAATAGAAATAATAATAATAATAATAATAATAATAATAAATAATAATAATTAAATACAACTTTACTGCCCGAAATTATCTGTAATTTCAGAAAAATACGTTTTGTCAACGTATTTTTTCCGTAATTTAAGACTTTTTTTTTTTTTTCTCAAACTACAGAGAATTTCTGGCAGCAAAGTTGCAATTTTTTAAAAGTGTGGATTTTTCTGTAATATAACAGTATTTTTTTCTTTCAGTTGCAATTTGCAACTGAAAATTTGCAATTTGCAATTTTGCAAATTTTGCAATTTTGCAAACTTTGCAATTTTTTTTGCAACTGCAAAAAATTTTAAAAGTATCCTAAAAAATAAAATAAAATAAAATAATAAAGAATTTATATAATTTTTTATTCTGTTATTCTTCATAGACAAAATTCCTTAATTTATAAATTTATACGAAAAATCTCCTTTTCCTTTCACGAATAAAGAAAGTTACTGTTCTCATTCTTAGTTATAATATCTAAAAAATCTAGAGAAAGTATTTCACAATGAATATTCATCTATCTTTTGAAAAAGTAATTTCCACTTAAGTATTTCAAAGTGCTATTAACCGTATAAAGAAAACCATAATCTCAAAAAATGACACCGAGAAATTGCCTCGGGAAAAATGGAAAGGAATTTATTTCTCGTATTTTTAAAAAGACATGAAGAATTGTTATAATTAATAGTTTTTTAGGGTAAAGTAAGTGCTTGATGTAGTTTAAGACAGTTTTAAAGATATCTTTTTCTGTCGGCATAAAATATTTTATCTTACATTTTAATTTAAATAAAGTTGTTAAAAATTACAAAAATTGAGAACTATGATCTCATAATTAAAAAATAATAAAAATAATCGGTTGTTGCACTCACATGACTTTTCCACGCCCTGTATTTGAATACCATACAGCCAAACTAAAGATTAATTAAAGCAAAAGAAAATATTTTATTGTATAATTTTATTTATTTTAGATAATTTAAAACATTTTTATTATAAATTTTATGTGTGACAGAATGAATGCCAACTTAATCACTTCTTGCAATATAAAAATTATTTTATTTAAACATTTGAGACTGTTATTAAATTAACAATTTTTTTTTTGAACTTTCCCTTTCCTTTACGGTAGAGAAAGTATTGTTTTATGGTCAAATTTTCGAAAGTGAATTTTTGTTATATTTACATGTTCTGAGGTCCCCTGAAAACGAAAATCATGTTTTTAGCGAATTGTCTGTGTGTGTGTGTGTGTGTGTGTGTGTGTGTGTGTGTGTTCATGTCCATAGCCTCCTAAAGTAGATGCCTGTAACGTGGCTCGGAAACTTGGCAAAACTTGAAACGGTAAACAGCGCCACCTGGTACAGATTATGCGACTTTTTTATTCAACAGCCACCAAATTTTTTTAAAAGTGACATATGGTATATTTAAAAGGCGATATAATCGAAATAACATAGATTATATATATCATATATCACTTCTTAAAATTATTGGTGACAGTTGAATAAAAAAATATGCAAATTGTACTAGGTGGAGCTGTCTACCACTTCAACTTTTACCAAGCTTCCGAGCCACGCGACAGGCATATAGTTTAGGAGGCTTTGATATATCTGTCTGTGTGTCTTTTATCAGCATATCTTAAGAACAAATAGTAGCAGAAATTCCAAACTCGGTATTTTAAATGTGTATCATATAGGAATGCTACACTGTCTGTATGTCTGTGTGCCTGTATGTCTATGTGTCTGTGTGTCTGTCTGTTATCAGCATATATCAAAAACAAATTATGGCAGAAAGTTCAAACTTGGTATTCTAAATGTGTATCATATAGGGATGCTACAGTAAGCTTTTCGTTGAGATGAAGCAAATGGTCCGTGTACAGGGACAGTCAAGAATATTCAAATACATTACGTCTATGGGGGAAATTGCAGGTAAGTAAAGTTTAACATATATAGACTGCACTAAAGAAAATGAAACGAATATATATTTTTTGTAATACAGTTAGCCAACTAGGAAAAAAAATTGTGTATGTAGGGGCCTGGCTTCCACCCTGGGGGGAAGTCCCCTCTCGAGGGGAGTAAATTTCCATGATGGGTATCTTTCAAAAGAGCTCGCCAATACCTTTTAAGCGAATATTTAAACCATCGATCTGCGGTAATTTAAAATAAAGTTATCGATTTTTTTTCATTAAAATAATAATAATAATAATAATAATAATAATAATAATCGCCAAAATATGGATAAAAAGGTAAACGTATCGAAAAATATTCCACAGCATTAAAGTTCAAAAACCGAAAGTATTGCATGGAGCGCATCCTTAAATATACCACTTAAAATTCCTGCAGAAATTAGCAACCGCAGAGTTCGGCAGTTTTAGGCTCAGAATTCTGTGAAGCTCAGAATTGGTGCCAAACCCAAACAAAAACCTTTTTTTCTTTGCACTGTTTCATTTTATCTGACAACATATTTAAGAAGCCTTACTTTTTTTTTTTTTTTTTTTTTTTTTTGAACGAAAGACGTATTACCACTCACTTTAATAGTATTTTTTACTAAAGATTTTCTTGTAATTATCTATGGTTAATTGTATTAATAAATACAATTAGAAAATACTGATATTTATTTTTAAAAATGAAATATAATATTTCTACCCTTATATATATGGGAAATTGTATTTCTCAGCTATCATATCCGTTGTCTGATGTCACTGTGTACGTACCTATCACGTGTTACCACGTCACTGTTTTGTTTCATCCTTTTCACAGTATGCGCACACACCTGACGCACGCCAGTTTAGTTATTGAGTAGACGTGGAGCGGTTGTGTGAAACACAGACGGTGTTTTCCGCTCGTAAATGTATCTATATTAGTGTTTATGTAATGTCCCGTTTTTTTTTTTTTTTTTTTAAATAAATGTTGTTAAATGTTATGGTGAGTAGCCGTTTACCTATATTTATGTAGTTTTTCTTTTGTTGTCCATTTGATTATTTCTTTTAATTTTATATGATTTGATTATGTTCCAGCTAATATATATATATATATTAGGGTGGTTCGAAAAAATCGATTTTTTTACTTCGGAATCGCGTTACCTCTCAAAAGTTGTAGTTTGGTATCCTCACTTGGGGAAAAATAACAAAAAAATTCTAAGTTGACATCTTCAGTTCGCGCATGAGGCTGAAAGTTTGAAAAAATGTGTTAAAATTTGAAATTTTCAAAAAAATTTTCAATAAAATTTAGTTTTTTGTAATTTTTTATAATGCAACAGCCATAAATTGTCAGTATATAGCGTAGTTTCAACCTAAAAATTTTTTTTATAACTTTTAGATGACATATTCTGTTCACGCATGAGGCTTAAACTTTGAAAAAAAATGTCAAAAACTGAACACGAACAGTAACTGTCCGGCAAGCACAAAGTTGGCGCCGCGCCGTCGCATTCTTATTCCATTGCCGACTTGTCTAGGCACACTGAGGAAAAATTCTGTAACTGACATCTAGAATCAAAATTGTAGCTCTATAAAAAATAGTTCCATGTCATCCTTATAAATTCTAGTCCCCTTGAAAAGCGAGTTCTAGAAGCCCTTATTAGAATTCTAGAGCATTTGCCTATATTCTCGAGGGCAAATTTATTTAAAAATCACTGCAAATAAATGAGACTACAAGAGGCGGGTTTCAGCAACTATAATCTTGGTGTATGACCTAATTCTAGGAAATCAAGTGCGAATTTCTAGCAATGCAAAAAATTCGGAATATTCAGAATATTGTTTCACCATCTAGAAATGTGTAAATAAGAAATTCTTGACCATTTCGTCTATTCAGTTTTACCTTATGCGCATAGTTTCTCAGGACAAATTGGCAAGAAGTTGACTGACTGTGAAAAACGTTCTGTTGCTAATTTTGAAACGACTAGTACTGAGGAGATAAATGTGACCAAAACTGACTTAAACAAGGACCAACAGTATTTACTTTATATTTATCGAGCAGTCAAGACAGGAGAGTGTGCGCCAGATCTCGCTGTGAAAGATCCTGGTCCTCTTAATAACTCTAGGTGGTTAATTTGGGCAAATAGGATCTTAAGACTATATACTTCTGAAGTAAAACTTTCTGACGAAATTAAACTTCTGGTCAGCTATATTACGAAGATATACGCTCAAGTATGGTTTGGAATTAAAATGCACCCCACCGTAAAGTTTGGAGCAGTTCACGTGTATAAATTAGTACAGAAGACTTGACAGCTGTCCGAGAGGGTACGTAAAATAATTGATCCTGTCATTCCGAGGAATGCGTATTTTTGTCATCCCGAAAATCTTTTAATTTCAATGGTACTAGATGAGAGAGTGCGCATAAGGCAGCTAGTTTTTCGAAGATTGCTAAAAGCAAGAAAAAAAGAGACAAAAGTGAAATCGGTGCGAACTTTTCAACCACCGACCATCAATTTTGCAGCTTCAAATTACATTGAACTTATTGATTGTTCCAAGTGCATACTTACACCTCCTCCAATAATTAGCAATGTGTCAATGCAAAGCCTAGAAGAACTTATTAATACTAATGTTCTCCCAGAGTTCGAGCTAATTAAATTTCTTTGCCACACGAAAAGAGTCGAAAGAATTGTAAAGCTCTTAACAGAATCTTGTACTAAAGTGGAGAAGAGAACAGGGATTGTTTCATAAGGACAATTTTGCTCTGAAGGTCAACTATGCCATTATTTGACTATAAATCTCAATTTAAAACAATGCTCAACACATCTGAGGAATCTTAAAGATACAAAAAATAGGTAAAATCTATATATCATTCTGTAATTAGCTAGGACATGCAATGTTATTATATACATATAAATGTGTGTGTGTAACTATACTTGTACGTATAATACTGTAATAAAAGGTTATATTCAATACATTTAGAATTTTAAAAATATTTTTGAAACGTAAATATGCCATGTATGTATTATTGTATATTAAACACGTAAATTTCAAATTTTAGAAGATTTTAGCCCAATTTAAGGCTTATGCGCGAACTAAAGATATAATGTAAAAGCTATAAAATATTTTTTTCGGTTCAAACTACGCTATATACTGACAATTTATGGCTGTTGCATTATAAAAAATTACAAAAAAACTAATTTTATTATTTTCTGAAAATTTCAAATTTTAACATATTTTTTCAAACTTTCAGCCTCATGCGCGAACTGAAGATGTCAACTTAGAATTTTTTTGTTATTTTTCCCCAACAGAGGATACCAAACTACAACTTTTGAGAGCTAACGCGATTCCGAAATAAAAAAATCGATTTTTTCGAACCACCCTAATATATATACATATATATGTATATATAATAATTTTAAAAAATGTTAAATAATTGAGCTTATAATATTCGAATACGTCTTTAATACATATATATATATATATATATATATATATATATATAGAGAGAGAGAGAGAGAGAGAGAGAGAGAGAGAGAGAGAGAGAGAGAATTTCTTCTAGAAGTTTTTCTTTCGTTTTGGAGCAGAAGTAAAATTAAAATCAAGATTTTCCATTTAAATTTTACAGTTCACCTCATTCACAATGTGAATTGGCAATTTAAATTTTTAAAGCCGATGAAAAAGGACCTGATCAGCGTAGCATAAAAAAAAAAAAAAAAAAAAACGGCATTCATATACAAGAAACAAAACCATTTATGTGAATAATTTTAAGACTTTAATTATCTAATCATTTACTTCTCATACATTTTATCTCTAAAAATGTTTGTGAATGTAAATTAAATACAGTGCACTCGAAAAATCATCCAAATTTTTATCACACTGTGTACGTTTTAACCCCTAACCACTTTCGCCTGCGAGCGGCCGAGTTTTCTGTGTTCACAAATCGCAAGCGTGAAGTGCCGGGTTCGATCCCTGATCACTCGCATCGGCCTAGTCGTTCGGAGTTTTCCGTGGTTTTCTCCGAAACTTGTGTGAATACGGGTTAGTACCCCTTAGAAAGATCTCCACGTAGGGCACGCCTCTCAGGCACAGGAATCTAGTGCAGTCAATTGCCCTTACTTCCACCAATATGACCACCACCACTCTATCCGTACTATTTAAGTACGTCGGAAAAAATAAATATTTCGCTTCTCAGATATACTTAATTTTACTTATAAATATAAATTATTTAAAACGAAAAAAAAAAAAAATCAATACGATAATAACTTTAGATTTGAAAACCTACCGTCTTTAATTAACTTTATATTCCTTTATGTGTCTTTTAAATTTATATTTTTTGTTTATTTTTTTATTTCATAATCCAAGTGTTACTATGCTATTTTTAAGAAGAAATTCTTTAGAAATCATAAAGAAAATCGTTTTGATATAAGACTGAAAAAGCAATTGCCTAATATTTATTGTAGCGTATATCCAATATATGTATCATTGAGCTTGTCATTAAATCGAAACGAGGAATTGATTTTTTTTAACGTATTTTTATATTATCTTAAAATCAATAAAAAATTCTTTTTTTTTCATACATTTAAAAGTATATTAACACACTTTTAAACTATAAAATAATTATTATTTTTATAAGAATATATTTCATGAATTACGCTTTTTTTCTTCTTTTTTAAGTTTTTAAACTTACGCATATAACACAAGTTTACTGTATAAAATCACCAAAATATAGTCATGAATAAATGATTTTTGCATTGCATCATTGTAAACCAAATAATAATAATAATAATAATAATAATAATAATAATAATAATAATAATAATAATAATAATAAAAATAATAATAATAATAATAATAATAATAATAAAATAATTATAATAATAATAATAATAAATAAATAAATAAATAGAACAGTTTATTGAGCAAGATATATTATGGGCATAATACTGCAGACCACATAAAGCAAGCAAAGCAATTTAAATATAATCGAATGCACAAAAATGCAATCGCCAATTATTATGAACACTATATGTGAAACGAAACATGATAATTTACAATATTCACATGTGACGCTCAATTTACTTTCTCTGAACATCTATTTCTATTTTAAGGTACGTGATTGCAGTTTAAGGCGTGAGGTAAAAATTTCTTTATTTCACCATTTCCAAAATACTTATAACGTTTCCAAAACACTTAAAGAATTATTTAAAATGATACAGATGATTTTTTCTTTAACATGTATTAAACTTTGAAGGCATGAGTACCACTCCACCCATGAACTACGATTTATTTTTATTTTTATTTATTTACTTTTATTATTTTTCCGACTACTTATCGGTAGCAATGCACTTTCATTATAAATTGCGCATGCAACAAATAGTGTACGTAAATTTAACACATTAAAAAAAAAATAATAATAATTTCTATTTACAGTCTTATTGCATTGAAATGATCTAAGATGTCCGTGGTCTAATTGAATTGTGAAAGCTTTTAATATAATAGTCTATAATGAGCGATATTTCGTCCATAGAATAAATGCATGCTAATTTAATTGTTTAAAGCATAATCATCTGTTATGAGAATGTGTCAAACGAACATTTTGCTCACACACGTTATATTTTTTTGAATAATTTGTAATTTCTCTAAACAGGGAGCTTCTTTTTTTTTTTTTTTTTTTTTTTTTTTTTTTTTCGATCATATAAATTCATCCAAATGCTTCCCTCTAATAATACAGATTTAGGATACTCAGATTGCACGTCTCGTTATTAATTGTTTTTGAATTATGATGATAATAAACTCACAGTTACACAGTTACGCAAACAGACGCATAGGCAGACATACAGTGGAAATGTTAAAATCTCATATGCTCAAATATGCTTGGAATTAACCTTAAAAAAAAAAAAAAAAAATACATATTATTAACTATAGTGCCATTGTTACAGCACAGCTACAGATATAACACATTTCAAACATTATTGTTTTTTTAAATTATTACCAGTCCATGTTTTGTCTTCCAAGATAATGTCTTCTCTGAAATATATGTGATATATGAATTGTGACAAGAACATGACATCTAAAAATTTCAAGAGAATCTGTCAATGATTTTCGTATATAATTGGAAAAGGATCTAAATTCGGAAACGTTCACATAACTTTGCATTTATTCTATATACAGGGTGCCTAAAAATTAAATGCGGTTTAATTTTTTACCTTTTATATATTAGTGAATAATGTAAATTATCAAATATTCAAAATATTATACGAAATGAGACACGTTAAGAAAATATTTTTTCATCTATTTTCAAAAGATACAGACTTCATTTATTTATTTATTTATTTATTATGTTTTATCTTTAAATTAAAATCAAGACCTCCTCATGACGAAATTAGTCAAATGGATTTTTTTTTTTTTTTTTTTTTTTTTTTTATGTAAAAAAAAAAAAAAAAAAAAAAAAAATGCATGTATCTCTAAACAGAATGAATTATATTTAATTCTTATTTGAATACTGGACATACAGACAATACACCAAAATCGAAATAAAAATTTATAAAAGATTAAATATATATATATATTCATGATAATCTTTAAATTAAAAATTTTTGCGTATTTAGAAAAGATTTGAGAACATTTTATGCATTCTTATTTATTTATATTAAAAATTTAACATTATTTATTGGTAAAAACTGTAGTAAAAAAAATAATAAATAATAATAATAATAATAATAAATGTATACATACACTAGTTCTCATAATGATAAGGACACCCGTTTTTTTATATTAACTAAACACTGAACACTATTGTTTAAACAAATATATTTTTTATTAATTTGAATTTCATTAATAGACTATATTTTTAAAGTTTTATCGTTTTTCTACCTTAAAAAAATCTAAATACTGTCAAAAAGGTGATTTTTCGGGTGTTCACAATTATAAGGACAGCTCGAACCTTAGTTTTTTTTTTTTTTTTTTTTTTTTTTTTTTCAGTTATTCTTTAAATTAATATTTTATGGAGTCTCTTTTTAGGATGAAACATTCAGGCATTCTCTCTTGTATATACATATAAAAAAATTATATTCAGTTTCAATACCATTTCATACAGCATACATAATACTCTGAATACGTTTAAACTATTTAAAATTGCCTTCCACTTGCATGCACTTTTCTAATATGATAAAATAGTTTTTTTTTTCAACTTTAGGCCACGGGAAAGGAAATAAGACAGGCGTTTCTTTCTTCAAACTTTTTCCTATTGCTCTAGAAGTAAAGCAAAAATGTAAGCCTTGTTGAAAAAAATATTATTACCCCCCAAAATCTAACAAAAATCTGATAATTCCACGTTTAAAATTTGCGGATATTCTCTTGATGTTCATAATAATAGAAAAAAAAATTACTAAATTCATTCTGCTTTCAGTAGAAACAGCTTCCCAGAGCACCAGAGATCCACCTTTAAAATGCCAGATTCAAATCTGCCTTTAAAAAATCTGCTCTGTCTTTCGCTATCTTCATATCGTGCCAGTAACTGTTAAAACCATTTGGTTAATCAAGAATAAAATGTTTTCATCCGAAAATGTCACATTTTACCATTTAATACTGTCTTTATTCAAATTTATCATAGACGTTCTTTCCCCCAATAAATGCTTATTGATTATTACAGGTTTTTTATTCACTTTAACATATTATTAATTATTTTAAACATGCATAAATGCGGACCCCAACTTTTCTTTAAAAATTACGAGCAAATTCAGCAGCAGTCATTATGAGTAGAACAGTAAGAGGAATTATGAGTCTTCGATCTCTGTAAAACAACTCTGATTTTGCATCAGATCTCTCTCCTATCGAACCAGCAGTTCAACGTTTGATCACATTTCCTTCAGAAATTTTAGATCTTCGAATTTCATTAGAAATTCGGCGAATTGAAATTAACCTTCCACTTAAAAAACACATATATCATACTTCTTCACTACATGAACGTCCTATTTTTCAAGGAATTATCTGTAATGTCCGTTCAAGAAAAATTGAAGGCTTACAAAAGAATTAATCTAGCCCAGTAGTTAACAAATTCGCATGTCAACTGTAATTTATCCGCTAGTAAGTTAAATAAAACGAAAAAAAATCTTGATTGTCCCTATAATTATGAACATCTAAAAACATGGAGAAAAAAAAATATTTTGCATTATTTTTTATTAATTTTGTTTCATATTAAAAAAAATTATAGCAGTTATGGTTTTTAGAATACTAGATATATTAAGTGCACTTAGTATAATCTTTTTCACAATTATTTTTACATTAGTTATTTCCAAACATAAAGTGTCCTTATAAATATGAGAAGGAGTGTATGCGTAATTAATTTCCTTTATTATCATTATATACGAGGGATCATTATATACGAGGGAAAGTCATTAAGTAAGTCACAAAATATAATAAAAAAATATAATTTAACATGATAATCACTTGAAAAAAAAATTTCCACATAATCTCCAGCAACGTTGATGTACTTATTCCATAGTTTTACCTGAGCTCAAATTCAAGCAGTATAAAATTATTTGGGTTGATGTCTCATCCACAGTACGACTTCACGTTGAACGTTTGCCTCCAAGGTGTTGTTTCATTGAGCCAAACAGATGAAAATCCCTTGGGGCTAAGTGTGGGCTGTATGGAGGATGCTGTAGCACTTCACATTTATTTATAAATAGTTTTTTCTTATTATTCAAGTCCTTTTGCCAACAAAAATTTGACCACGCCACACTGTTCTTCTATTGCACAATCATTCAGCACCATCGCCATTTTTGAAACTGCATTACGCATGCTTGTGAATGCTACCTACTCAATATAAATTCAATATCATAAAGCTGTATGGTGCTGCCATCTATCACTATTCTTTAGAGATATCTGTTACTACTTTAAATCATGCCATATCCTTATGACTTACTTAATGACTTATCCTCGTATATATATTGATAATAATTTACACATGTGCACACATATATCAGGAATTTCAAAGAAAGTACAATTTTGATATTATTAAAAACTTAATATTTGGTAGAAAAAATAAGAAAATTGAGATTAGAGATCTATTGTTTGGAAAAAATGGGTATGACTCACATTCATTTTATGTAATGAAACATTTGATTAAATATAATTTAGAAATAAGAAATATTAGAGATAAGAATGAAGTGAAATGTCAGGTGATGATGAAATTGTGGTTTTCTTTATATGAAAAAATCATAAAGTGACATGGAATTTGGTAAAATATTTATAAGATACAGATATTTATGGCCAATAAAGAATATGTGTGTATATAAAACTTTTAAATATAATAAAATAGATGGTAGAATGATATTTAATTACAAGAATTGTGATAATGATGTAGAAGAATGGGAGTCTGTTTTTGGTGAGTATTATGATTATAAGGATAGAGATCGTGGACATGTGATTACAGGAAATTTAAATATAGTAGACGAAGTTACTGGAAATTATTAGTTGAGAAATTGTATGCAGTATGGTGCAAAATATAAATTAATAATTAAAAATAAAAATTATATTGCTCAGAAACAAATTAAAAATGATGGGGAGAATATTATATAAAAATTTGCTATTAAATGCAATTATCCATGCTTGGCTTTTAAAAATTAGAAATATTGTATACTAAAGTCTATCTCATTTTATAGCTTAAAGTACAGTAAAACTAAATATAGAAATATTAAAGTTATATTGATAAAAATCAGAAATATTTTGTCATAATCTATATATATATATATAAGAAGACTTCCTGAGTGAGGGGGTGATCTATCAACGCCCAGACCAAACCCCTGGACCTAGAAGCATGAAATTTTGTGACAATGTTCGTTCTATGACGTAGGTTTTCACTAAGAAGCGATTTTACAAAATTCGCCCCCCAAGGGGGGGAGGGGGGGCAAAACGTGATTTCACAAAATCCTTTATATCTCAAACAAAAAAACAGATATCAGTAAAATTTTTGCTTTAAAATATAGCTAACACAAATGTCTAAAAATCAATTTCTGGAATTCTCAAAATTCGGTCCCCAAGCGGGGGGGGGGGGCAAAACGTGATTTCACACGCGTAAAACGTGATTTCGCATAATCCTATATATCTCAAACAAAAAAACAGATATCCGTAAAATTTTTCCTTTAAAATATAGCTAACACCAATGTCTAAAAGCCAATTTCTGGAATTTTCAAAATTCGGTCCCCAAGGGGGACGGGGGGCAAAACGTGATTTCACATGCGTAAAACGTGATTTTGTATAATCCTATATATCTCAAACAAAAAAATAGATACACGTGAAATTTTTGCTCTAAAATATAGCTAACACAAATGTCTAAAAACCAATTTCTGGAATTTTCAAAATTCGGTCCCCAAGGGGGCGAGGGGGCAAAACGTGATTTTACATGCGTAAAACGTGATTTTGCATAATCCTACATAATCTCAAACAAAAAAACAGATATCCGTAAAATTTTTGCTTTAAAATATAGCTAACATAAATGTCTAAAAACCAATTTCTGGAATTTTCAAAATTCGGCCCCCAAGGGGGACGGGGGGGCAAAACGTGATTTTACATGCGTAAAACGTGATTTTGCATAATCCTATATATCTCAAACAAAAAAATAGATACACGTGAAATTTTTGCTCGAAAATATAGCTAATAAAAATATCTAAAAACCAATTTCTGGAATTTTAGAAATTCAGCCCCCAGGTGGGGCAACAAGGGGGGGGGGCTATGGGGCAAAAACAAATGGAAATACAGTTAGGCCGTTCAAAATTGGTACAGACAGGTTTTAAACGCCTGCAAGTCGAATGGGGATATTTTAAAATGTGTTAAGTTATTAGGAGGGGCGTGAAGGGGGGTGGGGAGAGGGGGGCAAAAAAATAAAAATAGTGTTATCGTTCAAAATTGGTATACAGAGGTTATCGATACTTACAAATCGATTGCGGATATTTTCGAATTTTAAAAATTATTAGGAGGGGCGGGAAGGATGGTGGGGCGGTAAGGGGGGGGGGGCTATGGGCAAAAACAAATAGAAATACAGTTAGGCCGTTCAAAATTGGTACAGATAGATTTTAAAGGCCTGCAAGTCGAATGGGGATATTTTCGAAAGTGTTAAGTTATTAGGAGGGGTGTGAAGGGGGGAGGGAGAGGGGGGGCAAAAAAACAAAAATGGAGTTAGATCGTTCAAAATTGGTATATAGAGGTTTTCGATACTTACAAATCGATTGTGGATATTTTCGAATATGTAAAATTATTAGGAGGGGCGGGAAGGGGGGAGGGCTACGGGGAAAAAACTAATAGAAATACAGTTAGGCCGTTCAAAATTGGTACAGATAGGTTTTAGAGGCCTGCAAGTCGAATGGGGATATTTTCGAAAGTGTAAAGTTTTTAGGAGGGCCGGGAAGGGAGGGGGCAGAGGGGCAAAAAAATAAAATAGAGTTAGATCATTCAAAATCAGTACATAGAGGTTTTCGATACCTACAAATCGATTGCGGATATTTTCGAAATTTTAAAATTATTGGGAGGGGCGGGAAGGGGGGGAGCGGTGGGGCAAAAAAATAAAAATAGAGATAGATCGTTCAAAACTGGTTCTTAGAGGTTTTTGATACTTACAAATCGATTGCGGATATTTTCGAATTTTTAAAATTATTGGGATAGACGGGAGGGGGGGCGAAGGGGAAAAATAATAGAAATAAGAGTTAGATTGGGAATTTTTTCCGAAGGCAGTGAGAACCCGGTGCGACATTTTTCCTAATCAGATTTTGTTTCTCTTTTTTTTCACGTGATAAAAATTAATGCAATTTTGAGAATTCATTATAGTGATTCATTTAAAAATAGGGACCAACGAAGCGGGCGTTGCCTGCTAGTATATACAGATAAAACAGCTAATAACTTTACATTAATTTGCAAGTCTTACTGTGAATTAAGTTGAAAAAAAATTATATTAACTATAATACTTACGATAGGTGTAATTGTAATAATCGTGAAAACAAAAATAGAATTACTGAAAAATACAGGAAAATAATATTAATACTGGTAATATAATTTTTTCTTATGTTTGTCTTATCCCAAAATTTCACAAAAACCGTTTAAAATTTAGAACATTAACAAGTAGCTGTAATACTCATGTAAATAAAGCGGGTAAATATTTACAAAATATTTCACAAAACATACATCATAGTTTAAATAATAGATCCATTATTTAAAAGTGCTATGATATTATATAAAAAAAAAAAAAAAAAAAAAAAAAAAAACTCAAAGGTAATACTGTAAACATTTAATCAGTATACACTTACGACATTCAAGATTTATTCAACAGTATTGGATATTAAAGACTTGGAATTGAATTTATGAAGTTAAAATTGAAAATATTAATGAAATTCATAATCAAGCTTTAAAAGCAAACTATCCTTTGGATTTTTTGCATAACTATAACTTAAAAATTCGTTATACATAATTCAATGCCTGTCATTAATTTTTAATGGTTACTTATGTTTTACTGATTACCTGAAAAGTACTAAGGTTGAAAATCATTGCATTCACAATATACATATATTATAAATTACATAATTTAATATGTGTGTCTTGCCCACAAATGGCAGTACTGCTGTATTTTGCCATCTTAAGAAATTTGAGTGATTTTTTTTAAAGGAATTATTTTTTGCATTTTGTATGTTTTCTAGCAACATATGTACTGATAGAATATGTTATGTTTATATCTATATTCATATTTCTTGTCTCACGAAGTCATGCATACAGGTCTGATGTATATGTGTCTGTACTCTTATTCATCTGTTTATTTAAACGTTTATCATACAAGTATGTTATGTTTAATTTAATATACATAAATAGAATTTTTAGGGATTATAGCTTTCATTTTTACAAAAACATATAGGAGGTTTAGTTTTACATTTCAGTTAAAATTATTTAAGATATGCTCATTTTATTTCGTTTGACGTTTTGTTCTGCTAATAGTCTCTGCTAATAGTCTAGCATAGACTTTTCTTAATTTTGGCAAGCTAGATGGAGAGTACATATGCTAAAGCTGGCTAAACCTCGCAATGTTGTCTCAAGTCAGCATAGCTTGCTAATTTTTAGAAACTAACAAAGAAGGTCTCCATAGGTGCATACGCAAAAAATTTTGAAAACATTAGAGAATACGCTTTTCGTGAAGTTATGTATATTTATTTAAAAAAATAAAAATAAAAAAATCGGCCCGGCTCGAACAAAAAATACTAAAATCAGGCCAGGCCCGATTAAAAAAAAAAAAAAAAAAAAAAAAAAAAAAAAAACACTATATTTAAAGGGGACTAATGTACAAGTTGCACCGAACGAACAAACTATTTCTTTCAACGAAAATGCCTACTAACCCTGGACGATAGGTCTAATATATCGTATCATATTATATATCGTATTTATCGTAATATAACTCAATACTTATTTCGTTTCCTTCTTCGACTCGTTTTAATACGCATTTTTTATATGCATGAGCAGCCCCAGAAAAACAAAAACATTAAATCATTAAATTCATTTTTTTTACTTATTTTTATTTCATATTATTTCACGCACACGTTTTATTTCCTAATTCAAAATTATTAAAAAAAAAAAAAAAAAAAAAAAAAAAAAACTTTTTCGATATCGCTTCTAACGATACTGATTATTTTTAATTTTCTTTTCTTTTTCTTTCAATAATAATAATAAAAAGAAGAAAAAAAAGATTTTGATGAAATTCTGGCAAAAACAGAATTTAGTTTAGGACGGAGGACAATTAGTTTTTCTTTTTTTTTTTTTTTTTTTTTTTTTTCAAATTATAACATCGCTTTCAAATTATTCAATTATATTTTCGATAAATTTTAGATTTCGACAAATGTCTAACTATCGAAATCGAGAACGCAAAAATCCCAGATTGAGACTGATAGGCCCTCAGTCCTTAAAAAAAAAAAAAAAAAAAAAAAAAAAAAAACGAAGGAATCACTATATATTGCCCGTAAAAAAATATTGAAAATGTCCGATTCTTGGCTGTTTATCACTCGTTGGCGACACAATGAAAAACGTCTTTCGATAAATTCTAAACGGTTTTTTGATAAATGTTCATTACAGAAAAAAACATTTTCTATACTCTTCATGCTGAACTAGTTTAATACAGTTTATTTTAAATAAATACACTTTTATAACTACTTATATATTTTGTCACATATATTTATAAGTAAACCTAACGTGAAATACTTAACTTGAACGTGAAATACTTAAACTAAGCTTAAGTTTTACTTAAATGTTAAATATCACGGTTTAAAGAAAAACAATACGCGCATTTATTTATATTGCATAATAAATGAAAAAGAAGGTACATGACAGTTCGAAAATGAAACAGTAGTAAACGGCAATCACTTATCAATGCATTAATTATAACCAGTGATTTAGATCAAATATTAACCTCTAAAAAATATTTAAATCCTAAATATAAGTCTCAAATTTCAGTATAGGTTACACATTAAAATTGGAAATTTACACCTATTTTATTATAATTTACTTTTTATTACAATGATTAGATAAAATTTACCAAATAACTTTTTTTTTAAACTCGATATATGAAATTAATTTAAATAAGTCTAACATAAAAAAAAAAAAAAAAAAAAAAAAAAAAAACATTTGTATAACTACAATTTATGAACTGTGTAGCTTTTGTTACTTTATTCAAAATTTAAACCAAATTTTAATAGAAAATTATGAAGAATTAATTTATTTTTGATTGTTAATGGGTTTAAATTATAATTATAGATTAGGAAGGAGGAGTAAAATTGGTCTTTGGATTGCAAAAAATGCACGAAAAAAATTTATGTATATGACTATAAACATTGAAATACTTCATTAGAAGATGTAATTCTACCCCCCCCCTCCCTCACAAGAAAAAGCTTTTTATATTTTCCCTGTTTTTCCCTACGATTAGTTATATTTTCTAATTGTTTCTCTCAATGACAATAATCACTTTTTTTTTTTTTTTTTTTTTTTTTTTTTTAATACACATTTTAAACTTCGTTTGGACACTTTTTAAACTGCGACATAATTTTTCAGAATCCACATTATGCTAGAAATTTAGAGCCTTCATATAGTCCATGATATATATTTTTTTATTTTCATGTTTCACATCTTTATAAGAATCATTGCAGTCGTATATATATATATATATATATATTTAATCTGAATTTTCCAATATTTTGTTAGACGAAGGATATACATCATCAGGAATGCCTTCAAATTTTTATAACTTACACACTCATATTCTTTAATGCTTCAACAATGTTTTTTTTTTTTTTTTTTTTTTTTTTTTTCAGTTTAATTTCTCCTTTTGTAACATTTGTGAGGGCCATATTTTTTCATTGTATTGTTTATGAAGCGTCGAAATAACATTGTACGTGTTAATTTCCAAAAACATTGTCCTTAAAAGAAAAAAAAAAAAAAAAATATATATATATATATATATATATATATAACTTTTCAAACTGTTAATTTCGTTTTAAACTTTAACTAAAAGTAAAAATAAATATTTGCAACTTGCAAAACACAGAATATTTTCCAATTATCATTTTAAAAACTAAAGATATGCGGAATTTAAACGTCTGTTTGATTGTTATTTAAATATTTGCAACTCACAAGATAAAAATACAGAATATTTTTTAAAGCTAAAATGAAATATATTTAATAAAAGGCTTCATGCATATAATTTATTAGAAACAGATAATTCTTTCATCTCTTAATTTCAAATTATATTTACTATTCAGAAAAATTTGTTTCGCAAGAGATTCTTAAACGCATTAAAATTACTTGCATTTAACTGGAAAGGACGTTTCTCGCCAAACCGCATCCGCCTTTTGTCTTTTTGCGCCAAATATCAGAAAGTATGTTATTCTTTTTTTTCCAGAATTTTTAGTGGGATTCCGCCGATAAATTTATCTGATCTTGTATTACCTATGTGAGTAGTATCTCTGTAATTTTTTACGCAATATTCTTAGTATGCGCTTTAAGGAGACCTCCCTTGTAAGAATTCATTCATCCTTTGATGTCAATTTAAATTTATGATAATTTATGATTAAATATTTTTGACGATATCACATATATGTATATATATATATAGATTACAGTATATTATATTACAGTATCCCTTAAATGCGCGGGAATTTTTTTCTTTATCTTACACACACACACACACACACACACACACACACACACACACACACACACACACACACACACACATATATATATATATATACATTTTACAGACCCACTAATTCGTTTTTTATTTGACCTTAAACCATTTTTAGCAAAATGTCAGCTTTTTGGGATAATGTTAACGCGTGCCGAATTGGCGAGAAAATCCCAATGGCGGCTCGTGCACCGAAAATTAGTGCGTTGTATTCATTTATACGTTGTATTCATTTACGTTGTATTCATTTATAGAATAGAAATTTACATTTAAATAAGTATTTTTAGTTAATTTAAGTTAAGATCCTGCTTAATAAAAATTATGGCTAAAAATACTTAAATATTATTTTTGAGCTCCCGTGTATATCATTAAAATTCTTGAAATATATTATGCAAAATTATAAAAATGTAAAAATAGCTTAAATATTTAATAATAATAATATTATTATTATTTTCTAAATATTTTATGTTATCTAAAGTGTTAAAAATTATATCTCATGAATCTAATTTGTCAGAAAAGACAAAATGTAACTGAAGTGACATACCAATACGATAAAAAGGTAATATAAAATAACTTTTTCCCTTCGTTGTATAAATACTTGGCCGACGTTCTTATCATTACTTTTAAGGTTAAAATTGAAATACTTCGGACCATAATAACTGGTTGATTACAAAATAATACAGTGATTTAAAAATTTTACTATAATGTTATGGATTTATAGATAATGTAAACAAGTTTGCTAAAGCTGAATATATTATTATTATTATTATTATTATTATTATTATTTCAAAATATTTTTTAAATATCCCTTTCTGTTTTTAGATATTTGTGTCTAATGCGAAAATATGAAAAAAATAATCTGATATTTTCAAATATTTTTTTTAAATTAGGAAGATATAAAGAAGATGAAATTTACTTATACACTTATGGACATTATTGTGTTTATTTGTTTAAGGGTAATTTATATAAATTTTAAAGAAAATATAGTTACAAAATTTAGGTAAAATTACCATAATAAATGTTATGTAAAATTACCGTAAATGAAAGTCCACACTCTTCACATGTTACAGTTATATTACACACACACGCACACATATATATATATATATGTACATAATCTAAATGTCTAAACACACTATGTATTAACTTTTTTTTTTCTACAAAATTTCTCGTAAAAAATACTTTAAGCATGTTGTACGGAGGTAAATGCGATATAAATAGTATTTTCTAAATATAAAATAAGACAAAAAATAAATGATATTTTATATGTTAACTGTAGAATATTAAAACTTTACTTTCATTGACTTATCATGTTAAAGTAACTTTACGCCGCCTAGTATAAAAATACCATTATAATATATATATATATATCCTTTTCTATATTAAAAGATCGTATAAATATTTATAACTCTGCAGATATTTTGATCAAGCAAAACGCAAATTTAAGTTTCATCTAAAACAAAACATGCGTTACATCCAGAAACAAGAAATAAAAATGTTTTCTGTTACTGAGTATCGGTGGGATTGTGAACATACATTTAATTTCAATTCAGCTTAAATAATCTGCAGTTCTAGTTACTTATATGAACTCGATTTTCTTTAAACGTTCCGTATTCATAAACACAATAAATATATAAATTATTCTGATTTCAGTGTACCCCTCCGTTTGATTTTTAGAAATATTATATAAGTTCTACATGTTCGTGCCCTTGCTTCTCTGCTTTGATGATGATTCGCTTGATTTTTCCCAACCACACATAGCGATAAATTCCAGACCGTTTCCAATATCCAATACCGTAGCACTAGTGCGCCGTAAAAAACATTTCAAACAACTCATTAAATAAGTTATATACTAGAACCAGCCTGCCTTTGCCCATCTAATCGGAAGATCCTCTTTAAAATATGAAATAGAAGATTAGGCACAGTTTCCTTCTATGGTCGATCCTAATACCATGACATCGAAAAAAAAGACAATAGATTATAAAAGATCAATAGAAACAATGTGTACTCCTGGAATTATCTTCTCAGAGAGTCTGGAGATTACCAGAGGGTAGGGGGAGTGAGCGTAGTTTATAACTATGCCGTTACAATGTTGATGCAGATGATCAAACTTTTGTTGGTATGTCTCCAAATCACAAATAAAATTGAATATTGGGCAATTGCGAATGGCCTACTGCGTAGTTATATATTTCAAAATGCGTACCTAATGCTGTTTTTTTTAAGTAAATATTTGTCGAGTCATGATCTTAGTTTTTATTCTGTTTATAAAAATGTAAGTTGATGATTAAAAAAATAAAAAAATAAATAAATAAAAAAGGAAACATGAAACAAGAAATATGAAATATGAAATGTGTGCAGTGTGGTTCAATAATTTTGCTGCCGACTGTAAGAATCATATAGGTAGAAAATCGTCATAATGCCGTCGAATGACGTCAGAGAGGAATGTATATTTCATGGTATGCACATGTATCACAAATTTAAACTGCAATTACTTGGTTTTTAATTTCCAACTTCACATTTCTTGAGTGAGCTTTGGTAGTCCAATTTGCAGGTGGTCGAGCTCGTAAGTAGAGAATTTCAAATTTGATGCTGAAGCCAGGAAAAATCTTGTACACTATTAGTAACTGGTGTCTAAAAAATCTTTCGTGGGTGCAATATTACGTAATCTTCCGTAAAATTAATGCTTTTATGGGTTACCGAAATGGAGGGAGAAATATTCCTCAGCAAAGGATAAAAATTGTGGTGGCACTTTTTTTACTGAGATTATCTTTTATAGTAAGTCCAAGACTGTCGCCAATCACCTACTATGTAGTTATTGTGTGATGTTGAACCAATTTCAACTTTAACCATTTTGAGTGGGAAACAAAGACTTTTATGATAATATTTATCCAAATTTTTACCATCCCCTCCGTGCAGTAAACATTGTGATAGCGTGTCTCTGGACCATCCTTGCGTCCCAGACCGTCGCCAGTTACCCATAGCGCAGTACTATATGTACGTCAAACCCAAGTAACCCACTAACCATTTTTCAGTTTACATCAACAAGGTTTTTCGGTTGATTGGTTTTACGTCGCAGTGCTGTGCAATTAGCGATTGAAGGCGTGCAATTGGCGTAATAATAATGGGCAATGGGACGATCCGAAACTAGGCCCAAGAGTTGGTCCGGTGACAAGCCATCAAAGTTTTGATCCTCCATTTCATTATCAAGACAATTATCAAACTTCAAAATTTGAAGTGTACTTTCTCTCTTTCCACAATTTTAAGAAGAAAATTATGCCCTATCAAAAAAAAAAAAAAAAGGCATATGCATACATTTTTTAGTTGTTTGAAAATAATTAATTTTACACTGCGTAGTTACTTAGCGGCATCGAACCAACTCCACAAATCTTGAAAATAAGTTGGAGGAAATTGTTAGGTCTTTATGAACTTCAATTAAAATGGCATAACTTCATTTTTTTGAAAATAAGGAGGGAAATCAAATCTCTTTTTTTTTTTTCGACCTCTTAAAATTTACATATAAAAAAAGTAAGGGTATTGTCTGACAGAACGTGATTCTCTCTATATATAGAATTTGCATCTAAAGTTCTTCCTGCATATCCTTCATCCATAATGTATTTTTATTATAAATTTGTCTTTATACATAAAGACGCAATTATAAAAAATAATTTAGATGCAGGAAATAGGAAACAAAATTGCATTTTTTCTGTTGGGTGGTTGGGATTTACGTCGCACTGGCAATCGCATGTTTTTCGAACTCTTCTTATGGGAGAAACTCAGACTGTTTCCTAATACGAACTTCTTAGGTGTAGTGCAATGTTAATGTCCTTGAACTTCAACTTTTACATTATACGATTCCCATCTCAGAAGATATAAAATGTGAATGAATGTCATCGGATCATACTTATTAATTAATCCTGGGCCATATCCAATTATCCATTCCATGGCTCTAGTGAAACCTTCAACCCACTTAATTTTAACCTTCCATTTCGACATTTTTGTGGAGTAATTGGTACGTGGATTCTTCCTATAAAAAATTTCTAATAAAAAGAATGGGATTGTTTCCGATTTGATCAAAGACGTTCACTCATGCTCAAATACTCTAAATTTGGATTTTTTTTTTTTTTTTTTTTTTAAGTTTTATGCTTTATTATCTAAGGTTTCAAGAAATTTGATGTTCTAAACTTTGAAGCACATGTATACTTCTTTAAAAAATAAATAAATAAATAAATAAATAAATAAAAAATAAAAATAAAAATAACCACTTAATTTAATTCGCGCTTTTAACAATTTCCCCCCACCCCTCTACTTTACTCAAAATTGATAATAATGATAATAATAATAATGAAATGAAAAAGTAAAAAAAGTAACTGCACTAACTCAAAACCGCATTGGTAAAAACTTCATAAAAAATATATTTGATTAAAAGATATTTGAAAGATTTATTGAATTTTAATCTTCGGTTTTGGTTAAATTAAATTTAGATTTTAAATGTTGCTGAATAATTCATCAAAAGCTATTAAAATACAACAAGGTTTTAATAATAATAATAATAATAATTATTATTATTATTATTAAGTAATTAGAAACGTCTAGAAGTATGCACAGTATTTTTGTAATTCTGTGTTATAGCAAATTACCTAATGTCCACTAAAAACTATTCCGCATAGGCGCATCCTACTTATTTCCCCCCATATATATATATATATATATATATATATTTTAATTTGTAATATCTGACATACTGAAATCCTCACTAACAGCGCTACCTTTCCCTTGCTTTGATACATTTACTTTGTCTGAATTTTCTGATTATATTTATCCCAATATAAATTTTGTATTTTAGTTTTCATACATATTCATACCATTTTAAAAGCTTTAATCCTCATAATTCATAATTCTGCGATGGATGGATGGTTGGGTTTTGCGACGCACTAGGGCTGCGCAGATGGGCAATTGGTGACGGTCTGGGACACAACGCTACAGGTGGTTCGGAGACATGCCATCACAATTTTGATCCTCCATGGAAGGGATGACTCTTCCGCTTCGGTTACCCCCTGATGTATAATTTTTGATGGGAACATGGAGGATATTGCGGCCACGACAGATTTTACGTGCACCAGTCACCATTAGTGTACACGACGGTCATTGGCCGGCTCGAGTACTGAACCCGCAATCTTCCAATTACGAGGCCGACGCTCTAGCGACTGGACTACCGCGGCCCCATAATTGTGTGAAATTTTGGGATATTCTACGATGTTAAGGAAATATTAAATTACAAATAGCTTAAGAGAATTTCTAAATAGAATATTAAAAGTTAATAAATTTCATTGCAGTATCAAAATTGATACTTTAAAACACTTACCACCTCTTTATGATCATTATTTTCCAAAGCGATAATCTCCTTAATTCATATTTATACGAAAATTTAGCGTATTTTTGCGTGTCGGGAAATTGTAACTTACGAAATTTTTAAATTAGGAAGTTAAAAATCGATGTTTTCCATTCCAGTATCATAAGCAATATTTAAAAACTCATCTCTCCTCTTTAATATTATTTTTTATGAGATAATGTTTACACAAACTTGCTGTCATAGTAGTTAATACATCAAAAATGAAACACTTACTAATAAACTGTCAGACGTATAGACGGAGACATTAATAGTTTTGTATTTTTTCAAATTTAATGTACTTCAAAACTCTTAATAACGTTTAAAAAAAAATAAATAAATAAAAATAAGTACTATGAATTACTTGTATTTAAAATAGAAAAATCTTCTATTTAATAAAAAAATTAAAATTAAAATAAAATAATAAAAATATTTTTTTAATAGTTGGTAATTAATCATTTTTAACAAACATGAATCTTTAATATATATATATATATATATATATATATATATAAAGAAAAAAAGTGTTGTTGATAAATATTAGCAGAATTCTTCAACACAAAAAAAATGGTAAAACTAGAAAATTTAAAAAGGCTTTGAACAAAAATATTTTTTCATTTGTTTTATTAACCTTCTTTATGTTTGTAAAATAACTTCAAAGAGTATTTTTTTTTTTTTTTCTCGACAATAAAGTCATAACTCTTTAGCACGTCACGCTGAATAGATTTTATTTAAAAAATTAGTATATATACATATAACTTTCAAATTTCAAAACTCTTAATGTGCTAGCTTTATTGTATGTTTTTTTTTTTTTTTTTTTTTTTTTTTTTAATTCTCTTTTATGAATGTTTTAAAAGATGAAATAAAAAATCGCTTGTAATCTGATACTGTTACGGATCATCATTTTTTATTATTAAAAATTAAAACACAAGTTTTAACTTCCTGTATAATGTAAAACATGAGACAAAAAAATATTCTAAAACAGCGTTTTGTGTTGAAAAAATACATGAAAAGGATGAGTTTTTTTTTTTTTTTTTTTTTTTTAGTTAAGTGTAATATTACTTTTCATGCACTCTATTAGAATGTTTATAAAATACGGTCTTATTTGAACAAATCTTACATTGTGGATATTTTTTTTTCTGTCTTTTTGAAAATTTGTGTAAAGAAAAAAGAAGGAAAAAAAAAATATATATAGTTGCATTTTTAAAGATCTTCAAAATAAAGTTAAATATATTTTTTTCTTATTAAGTTATATACTCTTGAACTAATCTCCAATTACAATAAAGTTATTAAAGACATTAAAAATGTATTTGCTTTGTAATATTCATTTGAACGTAACAATAGAACAGAATTATTTACAATAATTATTTCTTTTAATGGCGACTTTTTGCAAATCGAAAATTTTAATTCTAAATAAAAAAATACTTATATCAGTTTAAAAACAAATTGAATATATATATATATATATATATATATATATATAGATATATAGATACAGTTCCCGCCGCTTATTAAAATCACATTCGTTCTAAGGCAAAGTGATTTTATTAAGCGGCTGATTTTTATATCCGGCGAACGTTCCTGCACTCAAGGAAAAGGTATTACTTCCCTGAATTTGGAAATAAATTTCAAAAGTAACGAATAATGGAATTAGTAAACAATATTAAATAATTTTTGATAGGTAATTAATTACTCCTCCGATATAAGTAAATTAAACGCATTCAAAATTTCTATGCTCTTTCCTTCAAAGAAAATAGCGATCATTATTTTATTTTACCAAAATTTCACGCTTTTCTCATAAATTGAAAATCCTTCCGTTTGGACTTTTTAATTTATAGCTATTTCAATACAAGAACTAGAAATTCTCTTTTAATAATTAAATTATACATATATATATATGTATCATTTGCAAATCAAATCAAATTTTTAACTTATTACTGCGTTTTGAAGAATACGTTCCATGATATTTTTAGGGAGATAAGTTGGGGCATGTTTAATTTGTAACTAAGCTGCAACAGTAAAGTTTTCGACACAGAGCGATAACGGGTACTTTAATTTCTTTTTATTAAAAAAGCAAAAACAAAAAAAATGTAAATGATTTTTTTTTTTTTTTTTTTTTTTTTTTTTAGTGTGCATCAATGATAATTTTTGCTGCTGAGGATATTTTTTTTAGTTTATTAACTGGCGATGCTGATTTTATTAAGCGGCGGATAATATATATATATATATACATACATATATATTCACATATGCACATTTCAATTCAAAATATCTTTCTCATTTAACAAGCACTAACCTATACACTGTAATAAAAATCTTATATCTTTGTTGAAAAAATTGCAGTGCAATGATTGTTTGCATGTTAAAACTCTTTTCACTAGCATTCGTATTGAAGGTGCTCTGGCTTGTTTTGGATGGAGATTACGTGATTTCCATTATTCTGTTATTCTGTTAATGAAATTGAGGAACATTCAGGTTTAGATTATTTATGTACCAGAGAATCTGCTGTAATTTATTATGGCATTTGTTATACACAAAATGCAATTATGGTTATGATCAGTCATCTTTGTTAGTTCTGCAACATTTATGCACATTCTTTTTTTTTTTTTTTTTTCTTTAAGAAAAACTCTTCGGTGTGTATAAATTTCTTCACTAGTTTAAGTATGTTGATGCTCGTGTGATGAAAAAGAATTACTCCTATTTCTTCCTTGATGTTTTGGTGTCTAAATAAAATAATTGATTCCCAATCATTGTCTTTACAAAAACGTCTCTCTCAAAAATTCTAAACGTTCTGTTTTAAATTAAATGATGACTGTATCAAGTCTGTATTTTTAACTTTTTATACTTCCATTTCTTTTAAAATTTCTAAAATTTCTTCATAGTTTGGATTTAAAGTTATTCCCAACACAGTGTAAATTAACAACAGACTCACTCCATCAAAAATCAAATTCTCTAAAAATTGCCACCCACCACTGAAAATGGATTTGCTGTTTTTTCACTCCCTTGTTCTTCGTGTAATATAGGAGACGTTTGAAATATAAAATAAATGAACATTATAGGAGTTCGTCAGGCAGAGATTTTCAAATATTCTATTGTTTTCTACTGCTGAACTCATGGTATGTACTTTATTTATCTAAAACCAACATAATTCCTTCGCCTATCTCCTCTTCCCATTTGGATTTTTATGAATATTTTTTATACATTTAAAAACTGGAAAAAACGTGCTAATGCCATTTCTACCACGCTTTTCTTATATGGTGCTTGCTAATTACTTACACAACTTCTTTTTTCTTTTTTTTTCTTTTTTATTCTGGTTCACATTTGATTTATTTAATGCATATTTATATTTAACTTTAAAAATATATATGTATTTTATTTTTCATTCATTTTACTATATTTTCTGTCGAATTTTATAATTCTTGTCACGCCAGTTTTATATTTTGTTCCCGTTTCATTTGTTTTATCGCATCATTGAATTCGGTTTTGGGCATTGCCTTTTTGTTTGCTGTGCTCCTGCCTACTTGATAGCCTGAAGACTGGTGGAGCTTTATGGCAACCAGAAACAATTTTAGCTTGTTTTTTTTGCATTTTACGGTGTTATTTTAAAGTTTTTTCCTTATCTCTTGAAAATGATGACTATCATATATTAGCCTAACGTAAATTTAAGTTTCGTTTAAGAACTCATGAGTTATATTAAGAAACAAAAAACAAGCTTAATTTTGCTAAACATTGCTACACTAGCAATAAAATTTTTAGTTTCGCTTCAGCTGAAAAAATCTACAAGTCTAATTACTTTTCTGAACTCGATTTTTTTAAAGATTTCCTTATTTATAAAAATAACAAAACATTTCATTATATGAAACTTCTTCATACACCCTCCGTCTGTTTGCTGAAATATTATATAGAATCTCCACTTATTTTATTTCCACCTGCCATTTCATACTCTTCTCCATCCTAAATTCCTACTGGTAAATACCTCTGATAATCCTTGATTCCTATTGGATGCCATTCCGGCTTCATAATACGCTTCTCTATTTGCATAAAGTAGCAATATTTCGCCTTACTACTTAACCTACAGTCGGTAAAAAAGTGTCCGAACACTAGCAAAAATTCCTATATAAAAAAAGTAGAGTTAATACTGTTTTGTTAAATAAATCCTTGTCGAATCCTGTTCTTAGTCAGTGTAAGAATATGATTCGATAAGGATTTATTGTTACCGACATATTTGCAGATAGGAGCAATAATCCGCATATATAATGGTACGCTTAACGTCTCTGGATCACACTTAGGGATTCTGGAAATTCTTCAGTTACCACTAGTGCGATGTGAAAACACATTCACCCATTTAATTAACCAAACTAGAACTACCGCGGCGAAGTTCATCTAAACATGAGTTCATTTTTAACGCGTTCACGACGGTGCATTTTGTTTACATAATCTTCTCAAAAGTATCCGAGCACTAGCCAGTAATCCCGATATAAAAAAAGTACACTTAAAACTGTTTTGTTCAACAAATCCTTGTCGAATCATGTTCTTAGACTGATTAAGAACATGACTCGACATGGATTTATTTAAGAAAGCAGTATTAAGTGCACTTTTTTCGGACGGGGATCATTGCTAGTGCTTAGATACTTTTGCTGCTGACTGTAGCTGTGACCCACTGGTGAGTAACGCCGGCCTGAACGTGTTAAAATAGCAAATAAAAGAGTCGGTTCTGTTTCTTTTTAGGGAGAATTTCACCACAAGATAGCAAATTTTTGAAGTAAGCACAATAGATAACATAGGGTTTTAAGAGACATTGTGTATGTCCATAATTCTCTTTTTAAGAACTTTGGGGTTTACCAGAGCGGAAAAGCCATTCCTTCTGCAGAGGATCAAAGTTGGGAAGATAAATCAGATTCACCCATAAGAGTAAATCTCAGAGATTTGCCAATTTCCCACAGCCTAGATAAAATTAGACATTAACTTAACTCTTTTTAAAGAAAAAAAATGAAAATAATCTGAAATATTTAGTGAATAATTAATAAGATCATATTCTCTGTTATGCACAAGTGTCATTGTGGTTGGTTAGCTTAAAGTTTTATTTTTTCAAACTGCACATTTCCTGACTAAACTATTGTAACTCAGTTCGCAGATGATCGAGTTCGTAATTGAAGAATTGCAGGTTAGATAATGGAGCTAGTCAAAAACCTTTTTATACAGTCGGCTGCAAAATTATTCGAGCACTAGCCAATAATTCCTATATTTAAAAACTACACATAGGACTGTTTTGCTAAGTAAATCCTTGTCGAATCATGTTCTTAGACTGATTAAGAACATGACTCGACAAGGATTTACTTAACAAAGCCGTATTAAGTGTACTTTTTTTTAGCAAGGATTATTGCTAGTGCTCGAATAATTTTGCAGCCGACTGTACATTAATATTAGCTGATGCCCGCAATATCCTTTATGGATGCAATGTCCTCCATGTTCAATAAGAGCTATCTATATTTACCTGATGATAATCACAATTGTGATAGCTCTGATGCACTGGATTCACTCCTGTGGGAGATTCCCCAACCGTGGTCAACTATTTATAGCGTAGCTCTTGTGTGACGTTAAACTAAACCAACTTCCAACTTTTCAACTGGTAAGCGAAAAATTTTAAGTCAGTATTTTCCCAATCCTTTAGTATATTGTAATGCTAGTCTGACGTAATACCCACTCAACAGATTTACAACTTTTTTTTTTTTTTTTTTTTTTTTTTTTTTTTTGAAAATCGTTTCTTATGTAAAATATAAATAAAGGATTTAAAACCACTCCACCGTTCTCTCTTGTGAAAATGTTAATTTCTTTATGCTTTTCCACCAATTAAAATGACATACATATATTTTAAAAAATAAGGGGAAAATTGAATTTCGAATTTAATGCTTTTACAAATGACGTGTCGGAAAGACAAGAGCATTGTTAGAATGTAAGTTAAGCGATATATATACTTATAAAATATAGTAACTGAATTAAAAATTAGTAATTATTATTATTATTATTTTTTTTAATGTCGTCAGATTTTTCTTAAATGTAAGACACAGACTGTCTTCAGTCACCAACTGCTTAGTTATAGCACAACATAAAGCACACCGAACTTACACCTTTGTTTTTCGTGATCTCTATTGAGGAAGATCAAAATTATAAGGACATATATTCGCATAACACCTAGAAGGGAATCACAGACCAACCTCAATTGTTCTAGTGAAACATGAAAGAGAATCAATCTCTTTTTTTTTTTTTTTTTTCGTTTTTATGAATAGAAGGTTCATCAATATTTCCTATCACCTAGAGTCTGATCATAATTATGTCAATGTTTTGGATTTATTCAAGGAATATCGCTTAAAAAATTATTAAAAACATTTTAAATACAGATATATATATATATATATATATATATATATATATATTTAAGTGTTAAATAATTAGAAACAACTTGTACAGTTGGCAGCAAAATTACTGAAACATACATCCATATATTTCATATATATATATATATATATGTATGCTTAACAAAACAGAATTAAGTGCCCACCATTTAAATTGGAATTATTTTTAGAACTTTAATAATTTTGCTTAACAAATTACCTAAAATCCAGTCAAATCTATTTAACATAGGTGAACCGTGTTCGATTCTAATCATATATTCGTTTTCTTAAAATTGTAATATACCAAATACTGAATGTCCTACCAACAGTGCTGTTGTTCTCCCTCTTTATTACGTTTATCTCGTCATAATATGCTGATTAAACTAATATCAGCTGATGTTATATGCTGATTAAACTAATGTAATTTTTATTCATTTCCACAACATTTCAAAAATCTTAATACTCATGATTCTCGTTTGTGAGAAATATTGGTACATTTTTCGATGTTAAGAAAATGCTAAATTGCAAATAACTTACAAAGCCTTTTCAACACAATGTTACAAATTAATAAATTTCATTTCATTATCAAAAGTGATACTGTAAAACTCGTCCCATCTTTATATGATCATTATTTTTGGAGATAATATTTTCACAAACTTGTTATGAAACTAGATACTACACAAAGAAAGTAACACACCTACTAATAAACTGACGAACGAACAGATGAACACATGAAAAATATAAGTAAATAAATAAAGGCGTAATATTTTACTCGTACCCAAGATTGCTGAAGGGATGATAAAGGGAAATAAAAATTATGAAATGAAATATTTCATTAATACGAAATAAAAACTGCATAAAATTTTTGAATATTAATAATTGAATCCTGTAATACAATTTCTTTTATTTATTTATTTATTTATTTATATTTATTTTTTCTTTATCTCTGAAGAAAATCAATGATTTTTATCATAGTATTAGTTACTTGCAACAATAAATGCTATTCATTAATTTTACTTACGATAAAAATTTATTCGTAAAAAAAAAAAAAAAAAAAAAAAAAGTAAAAGAAAAGAAAAGAAAAAAGAAAAAAGAAAAAAGAAAAAAAAGAAAGAAAGAGAAAGAAAATAAAGAAAGAAAAATCATTTTTTAATCGGTAGTAATTAATCATTTTTCTCAATCGTGAAAAATCTTGAATTAAAAAAAAAGAAAGAAAGAAAAGACGAGTTCATAAATATTACCATAATATTTTAACACGAAAAAATAATAATGGTATAAAGCGGAAAGATGAAAAAGTTTTGATAAAAAATATATTTGTATTTGTTTTATTAACTGTGTTTATGTGCGCCAAATAACTTTTTAAAAAGTTTTTGTTCGACAAGAAAGTGATAACTATTTAGCATGTCATGCTAAATAAATTTCGTATATATATATATATATATATATATATATATATATATATATATATATATATATATATATATATTTAAATTTGTAAACTCATAATTTACAACTTCTATTATTATTATTATTCCCTCACCCGACTACCGTAGGTAATGGAAGTATTGTATTCGGTCCAAAAACTCGATATAAAAATTTCACCTGATTTACATGTTTTAAGGTCTCCTGAGTCCAAAAAAGTGGTTTTTGGCAATTTGTCAGCGTGTGTGTGGGGGAGGGGGGGGGAGGATTTTCTGGCTATTATATCTCGGAAAGATTAAACAACGAAACTTTAGAATTGAAACAGGTCTTGTGTACAGATGAATTTTCCAAATTTTGGTAAAAGTTGGAATCCGGAAGGGGGACATCAGATACCGGAAATACGTATCTTAAAGATGGCTCTAACGATTTTCTTCAAAACTTCTGTATAAACGCTCCATTAGATGTCCTTTCGAATGATATCGTTGGTTAGTTCAAGAAAATTGATAGGCGTCCTGTATAAGTAGCTCAATTTCAGGTCCTACAAGTCCGTTCCTTTCAAAACGGCTGTATGTTTTTTTTTTTTTTTTTTTTTTTTTTTTCAAACTTGCAATATTAACCTTATTTTAAATATCCTTTTGCATGCAATTGTTTTTTTCTGGTCAACAATTAATTATGCCAAGCTTTATTAAAAGTCGGTATCTCAAAAAATGTACTAACAATTTTCTTCAAAATTGTTACATAAACTCATTTAAATATTCATTTCTTATGATTTACACGGCTATTACAGGAAAATAAATAGTGATCCTAATCAGATAGATGAGTTTTAGATATCGGAAATTGCTGTTAAAAAAAAAAAAAAAAACTCTACCTTTTTTTTTTTTTTTTTTTAAATCATTTTCTTTTGCGATTAAAAAAAAATTCTGTGTAAACTCTGTTTTATATTTCTTTATTTTTGTATTTACTTTCTCTTACCGGAAAATTTTTACGTGTCTATTTCATTAGGTCAATTGTATGTCTTCTGATGACATTATTACCGTATGTGCATATAATACATGTAATAGTTGGTAATAGAAGTCGTGTGGCTGTTTCACACCAGTTTTTTTTTTTTTTTTTTTTAATACTTCAATTCTCCATTTTATGCATATTTTAAAATATGAAATAATAAATATTTTCTGTCTGACACTGTTACGAAACATATTTCATCATTAAAATTAACGTTTTTTTTTTCCATTAAAAAATGAAATAATAAATCTTTTCAGTCTGTTACTTTTATGAAACATCATATTTATCATTTAAAAATTGTAACTTAATGTACAACATAAAACTAAAACAAACAGTTATTTGAAAAATGTGTTTCAGTTGAAGAAATTCCTGAAAAAGATACAATTTTTTAGTACAAATGTAATATTTCATTTCAACTCTGTATTAAAATGTACATAAAATATGATCATATTTTATCATAAAGCTTACATAGCCGTTTACTTTTCAGTTATTCATAACGTTGTTATAACTAATTTCTGACTATTCAGACTTATTTTCAACGCTATATAACGTTATGGGCTACCTTGGAAGAAACACGAAAAATAAATTCAAATGTACAGTTGTAATTTTAGAATCTAAAATTTGTATAAACGTAATAATGACATTGTAAAAGATATTTGCTTTATAAAATTTATTTTAACATAACTGTTGAGCAATATTACTAATAATAATTTTTTTTCTAATAATAATTCTGCATCTTTTTACTGATGGAAATTTAGTTCTGAAACTATAGTTATTTATATTCCTTTAAAAATAAATTTGGCGATTCGCGTAACATAGAATCCCAATTATTATATATTATTTGCCATTTTTGTAAAACTTGAATGTTGATATTTTTTCCAATACTATTTTCAATAACAGTTTCAAAATAAAATGTTTATACTGCAATTGTTCATAATTTTCTCTAAAAATATTACCCTATTCATTATTATACTTTAAGGAAATCTTTATTCCGTATTTTCTTTCATAAAATATAAAATAAATAAAAATAAATAAATAAATAAAATGTTATATGTAAAATCTTTTTTCTAACATAAATTTATCAAAACTTTTTAACAGACTTTACAATTTGCATTAGTACAATCCACAATGATACAGAATACATCGGTTTATTATGGTAAGTTAAAATAGAAATAATATTACATATTCATCTACTTTTCTGAACATAATATTGCATATTATTAAGTATGGTACAAATAAAATATTAAAATTGCACGTTATTAAATTATATTTAAAATTTTTTCATTGTTATTATTATTATTATTATTATTATCATCATCATCACTTCCTTTATGTATCTATTTCTAACATGTTTATGTTGGAGGAAAGTCTACAATATTTTCGCAATTCCTACATATTTGTCAAAAACGCATTAACGGAATTTCTGCTATATATTTTGGAAATTACAAACGCAATTTAATTTTTTGTATGAGCATCCTGATATTAGTATATATTGCTATTTATTATGTTGTCAATTCTTGTGTGGCAATTTTCATTTTTATCACATAAAGCAGTTTTAAACCAATCTCTCTGTCTCTCTCTCTGTCTCTCTCTCTTTTGTGTCTCATGTTAACAACGTATCTTAACTTATTACATATGCTTAATAAGATAAGTTGCAAAGCCATGGGGTCATTCATATTGGATTATAGATTTTTTTCCACGAATTTCTTGCACGAAATAAACAGTATAAGAGTGAGGATTACTTGCTGGTAAAATAAATATGACATCAAATGGTCGATTGATATGTACTATTAGTTCTTCATTTTGACAGTGACAATTGAGTATTCTATGTAGCTACACGTAGGAATCCATTTGTTTACCTAAATGAATCATTCCCAAAAAAGGTCGCACCCTCCTACACGGGTGCATTTTTAGACAGGAGTTATGAGTATAATTATCGCTTTATATGTAAACATGTTAAAAGCTGAATATTTAAAACAAAGCAGGAAACGTTGTACATATAGTAGCAGAGCAATGCGTACTGTCTCCACTAATTTGGAAGATATATTTTCGGTTAACGATTGACAAAGTATTTCTCATGAAACAAGGGGATAATTATTTTTACAGTTTAGTTGTATATATTTGACGATGTGAAAATTCGATTATATGACGTCAATATTTTCACATTAAAGTAATTTCTTTAAAAATCTTTATAACACGTAAAAAAAATACTTCTCGTTTATTTAATTTAAAATATTTAAAACAATTGAATAAGAAACAATTATTACAAATAAGTAGTAAATGTCACGTTAAAAACTTACAAAACGTAAACTATTTACTGCTCTATCGCGCTGTCAATAGGAATAATATATGCAAATCCACAGTATGCATTTGCATAAATAAGGAAATCAAACCAGTAAGACGTATTTGGATGGTATAGCGCGTTTTTAACTGGAGACGGTAGATTTTTTGTAAAATTTATTTATTTATTTAATTATTATTAAGTTTTGTTCCAAAAAATACGAGAACGATAGTTATTATAGCTTGAGATTACAGTTTTATTACCGATGTAAGCAATATGACTTGTTGCAGCTTCATGTCTGACCAATTTTGAACAAATATCGCCATTTTGACAGGTACGTTTGTGTTATTTAAATGGGAATATCAGCAAAACGTCCAGTCTCTCCAACATAGGTAGCTTAACAATTTTTACAAGGAAAGGAATGTATAACACTAGTACTCTGTGTGTGTGGGAGTAATAGGTTTAAAATAAAAAATACGGATATGAATTTGATTTCGAAATAATTATTAGGAATTATTAGAAGATTTAAAAATTTTAGTAATATTTTTAGAAACACTTTTATCCTACGGTATACAAACATAAGATTTAGAATTAGCAACAACAGACGGAAAAGGAGACAGGTTTGAGACAATATGAAAACTCTATCATAAGTTAAGTCAAAAGTTTTGTTTAAAATCATTGTGTTTTGTGTTTCGCGAATCCGCAACTAATCTCACTTTATTTTAATATAATTTATACGATTATGTCAAGGTTTCCAAAGACCCCTTTTTATAAGGACTTATCACCTATTTTTTTGAACAAAAACTTCATTTTAAATATACAGGTATTTTTTAAGACAAAAAATAATTTATAATTTATTGTCGAGTTAAAGCAATGTCTATAGTATACTTGTCCAGTTAAAACACATTCTTTTGTGGCGAGTGCTATATGTAATTGCAGTAGTTACCCTAAATAATTGCTGCCTAGCAATCCCATGCCATTCATAATTTTCTTCTATAATTTGATTCTTCCTAGACAGACACAAGGTCGAGTTGGAAATTTGTAGTAGATGCAGTCATTATGCAACATGCACTAAGTCGTAAGCACCGGCTATCAGAAGAAATGGTAACTCTTGGGAACAACTTCAGTACACACCCACAACGATATTTGGCGATTTTTTGTCGGCGATTATGGCTAAATCATAAATCTAACGATCATAAATGATAAATGATAAAATCATAATCTAAATAATAAATCATAAAACATAAAATTACAAATCTAAAATAAACAACATGTAGACTGCCATATTATATCGCAAAACGTGCAGAACGACATCGTTATCGTTCAAAACGGCGCCAAAGAAAAATCGCCAAATTCAGCTGTAGGTTTATACTGAAGCTGTACCAACTCTGTGAATACATCGGTTGGTCTCCGTGTAAGTAAATCTATAGTTAGATATTTCATAAAAAAAAAAAAATCTAATTTTAACAACGTTTAACATGATCGACATTTAACCATCAACGCAAAACGTAGGGGAGATCTGTGTACATAGGTATATTCATATAACTAGGAAAACTTCCTTTTATTCGAATAATATTTAGTTTTAATTTTTACTACTCAATTATGAGAATAAACCAATTTCTATTTTCACAGCTACTTTCAAATACATACGGATAAATTTTTGACAATTTATAGGTGAAAAAATGTTTTATATAATTTAAAGTAAAATTTTTCAGCTTATCAATGTTATTGTTTTACAAATGCAAGTCAAATATTTGTCTTTACTTTCTAGTACATAACTTTGTTTGTTATATTAAGCATTAAACGTGATAGCAAAAATCTCTGTTCTTCACCAGAAGCCATTTTGAATGCAAATACCTAGCCTTGTACCTAGGGCCATGGCCTTTGGTACATTTATAATCATATTCTTTATGTTGTTGCAATTTTCAATTTTTTGTTGCAATACAGTTGTACTTTTTAATGTAATAAGGTTCAATATTCGAAGTAATTTATATTTAAAAATATATTATGAAATTTTTTTGTCGATGGCACCATCGGACACAAAAATTAGAAAACTTATAAGTCAATCATGAAATAAAAATATTTGTTTAAACACTATAAAAAGTAAAAAAAAAAAAAAAAAAAAAAAAAAAAAAAACTTTCATGTACATTAAACAAAAGTGCAACATCAAGGTCTGGTAGATAATAAATTGTTATGAATATTGCAAACAGAATAAAAATCATCAAATGTAATGTGTTGCACCATTACACCAATTAATAATTTTGTTGGGACATATCATATTTAAAGATATATTATAAAACGTTAGGTTTTTTTTCAGCAAAAGAATTTAATGAACAAAAGTAACAAAATAAAATCTATGAATAAGGCGTGGGTATGGTCGTTGTGTTTACGAAAGATCGAATTAATAATATAATACATTTTTGTTTTTACTCTTAGTCATTGTTTAAAGATATCTGTGCACGACGAAAAAAAAATATTTTAACGACTTATCATAAATAACATGGAGTGCCACTCACATGACTTTCTCTTATCCTCCATTTCAGTATTATAAATATTGATTGCGGATTAAGTCGTAAGATCAATAAGGTAAGACATACGTAAGATCAATAAGGTAAGGAAATGATGTTTAAAATTCTTTAAAAATAATTTAAAATAATTTCAGGGACATATTTATTTGTCATATAATTCTGCATCAGTGGGACTATCGCCTTCCTTATCCCCACTTTCAGTTATTACGCTTACATTTATTTAAAGAAAGAAAAATAAAAGGAAGAAGAAGGCTACTAGTAATTTTTTTTCAAATCTTGATCAATATTTTCAAGTGGCAATGTAAAGAACGTCAAAATACCAAGTTCAAATTTTCTCCAGTTGTTTCATTTAAGTTATGCTGATGAAAGATACATAGAGATCAACCCAAAAAAATTGATTTTCGTAATCAGGGAACCTCTGAACGTGATGATATAAAAAAACCAAATTCAAAAATAGAACTTCAAATAATACTTTGTTTACATTACGGGTATGAAAAATTTATTTTCCTCCCTGAGCATTGTTCATCGTCATAACAAAATGTTTCGAAACACTTCCCCCAATTACATTTAATAGCAAAAAAATGTTTAGTTAAACTTTGGGTAGCAGTGTATATTGTCTATAAACAATATGAACATCACATCGTGAGTTAAATTTAATCTTATATGAAAAGCAACCAATACTTCTGGAATTCACTTTTCATGTATAGCTCAAAAGAATCCAATTACTTTGGGTAGCCCTGTAAAGGAATGATGAATGGTTTCCATACAATAATCTACATACAAAAAAAAATCTGTTCATTCCATTTTTTTTTTAGATATCCTACAGATGTCACACTGTGCTTACCAGAAATTTCCTCATAGACTTGATTTGTCTTGAATGTCCCTCTACTCAAACCATTCGCTTGATCTCAACAAAAATTTTAGTGCAGCATCAATATATAATACGCAGATAGAATATATACATTGGACTTTCTGCTTGTATATGTCCTTGAGATACGTGAATAACAGACAGACACACGAAAGTAGACATACACAAATTCCATCCGCTAAAAACGTGACTTTCGGACTCAGCGGACATCAAAACGTGTAAATATAACATAAAACTGGTTTTAAAAATTTGACCTAAAAGCAATACTTTCTCTTTTATGTATATTTGAACAGAAAGTAAAAAGGTGAAATGGAATACCTTGCATTTTAAACGTGTAATGTACTTACTGCAGTTTAACAGTCTCTCGAAATCAAATAACGACAGGATAATTATTACAGGAATTGTTTATTTGTGACATGAGTTATAATAACTTTTTCTAGAAAAAATCTATATCTCCTAATTTACAAACCTTCTCAACTCGCAAATTATATATATATATTTCCCCCTTGGTCTCTCTCTCTCTATATATATAAAACAACTATCTGTTTAGTATTAAATCAATGTACTTAAAGCATTTTACAGGATTTCAATAACACAAGTCTTCAACTAAGAATTTGATAGAAAAAATTTGACTGACCCTTACATTTTTGTTGTGCACAAATCAGATTCTATTGACACAATTTCTTTCGTGATTCTTTCACTAATATAATTATATAGTAAATTTTATAATATGTTTTCATGCTTAATTTTATATTAATCATGGAAGCATAATAGAAACTACTGAAAACGATGACATTCTGTCGGTAAGTACACTGTATTGGGTAAAATATTTACGTGTTAGAGAAAAACTAGCTTCATTCTCGGTTTCAGCTCAACAAAAACTATTTATCAGTTACAATTATCAAATCAAATTTTGCTAATTTTTTTTTTTTTTTTTTTTTTTACATGTGTAAATTACTCTTTTCATATCCATATTAATATAATTAACATTTTATCAAATGTATTTTTGCCTGTAGCTTAACATTCCTTCAAATATTAAAAAAAAAAAAAAAAAAAAAAAAAAAAAAAGATGTTTGTAAAGCAAAAATACACATTAACAGAGTATTGTGCACTTTCATTGTAATTTAATTAATAAAATTTGTTTAAATGCATTTAACTTTAACCTGAGAAAATAAAAATATGTAAGTAAATATGCGTAAAAACAGTAGTTTAATTATCAGCTTAACAACTTCAAACACACTTCATTTTTTCTTAATTATTAATGTAAAGTACGAAAATATTAGCTTTAAGTGAACGCATCATGTAAAAAAAGAATCAAGTACATTATATAATTTTACCAACTGGTATAAAAATTTATACAGAATAATTTGAAATATTAATTTATATATATATATATATATATATATATATATATATATATATATATATATATATATATATATATATTAAATTTTTTATTATAAAAAATGCACATTTGTGAATTGTTAAATTAAAGATATTATTTTCTTTTATACTGACATTCGTAAAAATAATGCACAAATGAAATTATTTTTAGTAGAAATATTTTCTATTTAAATATATTTCTTTGGCGTTTCTGACGTAGTAGTTTATTCGGGTTTTAATATTCCAACGCCTAGTCTCCTGTTATTATTTTATGACCTATATAATTTTTTTCATAAAATGAATCCTAATACTAAAAAATATGGATGCAAAAATTTGTAGATTATTACATTTATTAGTTTTCGAAAGATAAATAAATATTTCTTTTGCAGGGGCTTGGGGGGGGGAATCTCTTATAAAGTTTTGCATGAGATAACGAAGAAAGTCTTATAAAATAACGGAGAAAATTTAACAAAATATTTTTAATTTTTGTTTACGGGTCAAACAACAATGTTCAACGCAAAAAATGAAATTAAAAAGATGATTTTAAGACATTAGTAATGTCTAAGGAAAATTTTAGTTTTTTTTAAAGGAAACAAGCCTCACATTTTAGCGTTCCTCTAAAACAACACAATATAGAAAAGTAAAGAAAAGTGACCACCTACTATTCCACCTACTTTACGTTGTTAAAAATATATGCAAGTGGCATTTACCTCCTGGATTACTGGTGATAAATTTTTAATCCTTTATACAAACACTAGAACGTAAAGTCAACTGAATATTCGGGGCTTAATCTTTAAGATATAACAGTAGAAGGACGTAAGAGTTGTCAATTAAAAAAAAAAAAAAAAAAAAAAAAAAAAACGAATTGTCTTTTCACAACCCTTGGAAAGCAAGGCAGATTTGTTAAGTCGCTTCTTAACTACTGTCTTAGTTAAGAGATTAATAGCACAATTCAGTTCACGTTTTGCTTTATTTTTTTATTTATTTTATTTTATTTTATTTATTTATTGATTGATTTATTTTGGGGGGAGGGGATTTTTTATTTTAATGCACACTTTTGTTGTTAAAAAATAAATAAATAAATAAATAAAGTAAATACTTTATTTAACATGTTTAATTAATATAGTTAATTAAGAATATATATTTAATAGAAATTATAAACAAATCGTACAGTTTCAAAGAGCTAATCAAAATCTGTTCAGTACGATTAAATGCGTTGTTGTTGCATTGAATTATTTTGTTTGCTCACATAGTTTATAATTAATATGTGACCTATATGTGTGTGTGTATTTATAATAAGTGACCACCTACTATTCCACCTACTTTACGTTGTTAAAAATATATGCAAGTGGCATTTACCTCCTGGATTACTGGTGATAAATTTTTAATCCTTTACACAAACACTAGAACGTAAAGTCAACTAAATATTCGGGGCTTAATCTTTAAGATATAACAGTAGAAGGACGTAAGAGTTGTCAATTAAAAAAAAAAAAAAAAAAAAAAAAAAACGAATTGTCTTTTCACAACCCTTGGAAAGCAAGGCAGATTTGTTAAGTCGCTTCTTAACTACTGTCTTAGTTAAGAGATTAATAGCACAATTCAGTTCACGTTTTGCTTTATTTTTTTATTTATTTTATTTTATTTTATTTATTTATTGATTGATTTATTTTGGGGGGAGGGGATTTTTTATTTTAATGCACACTTTTGTTGTTAAAAAATAAATAAATAAATAAATAAAGTAAATACTTTATTTAACATGTTTAATTAATATAGTTAATTAAGAATATATATTTAATAGAAATTATAAACAAATCGTACAGTTTCAAAGAGCTAATCAAAATCTGTTCAGTACGATTAAATGCGTTGTTGTTGCATTGAATTATTTTGTTTGCTCACATAGTTTATAATTAAAATCTTACAATACCATTAATTATTATCAAGTCTGTCAACCATCTATGTATGTATATATATATATATATATATATATATATATATATATATATAGCTATATTAGCTAACATAACATAAATCTTTTATATTAAAGTGAAAGGAAATTTAAGTTTTATTCGTGATATTGCCGTGATAGAAACTATTTAATTGAAAAATATTGCACATTCTTTAAAGAACATTGTGTGACCAATCTTAAATGTATTTAAATATGCCTAAAATGTATCATTCACATATGTTTTACATTTAACATTACTATCTGAGACAGTATTTAGTTATATAAGTAACTAAAAACTGAAATCAGGATAGCCAAGGTGCGGTAAAGATTATAGCGTCTGTATTACGGTGTGAAACAATAAATTTTGTTCAAATTCTTGTACGATCTTAATTTTTCTTTTCTAGGTTTATAGATAACATCCAGCACATTTTTGGTTATAACTCAATGAATGCTAAAGATAAAGCATACAAACTGTACAATTTTCCGCACTACCAGACTCTCCAAACTTCGAATAAGAAGTCAACTTTGGGTGTTACTATTGCAAAAATCGAAGTTCGTGCTCATTCCAATATATAGATGACCCCTAATTCAAAATTCCACATCATAAAAAGAAAAAAAAATGCTTTCCTGTTGAATGGCAACAATTAGTTTTTTTTTTTTTTTTTTTTTTTTTTTTTTTTTTTTCTGCGGCAATGAATAACGAAATTAAAGCGGGTATTGATTTTCTTTCTTTCTTTATTTTATTTTTTTTCAACTGTACAAAAGATAGTGTAATAAATCATTTATGCATCAGATAAGAAACTGATATATACTATCATTCAACTCAAAATGTCGCATTAAACGCCAATGTAATAATGAAGAAATCAAAAGCATTTACCAACTCAAAAAAAAAAAAAAAAAAAATCAAACAAATCGTGCTTTTTTTCGGTTAGTTTCTGTTATACGTGTAATAAGAACGCGTTTCAACTGAAAGTTTCAGTAAATAGTATTCAGTAAATTAAATTTTAAATTTTGTTTTTCCTAACCTCCCTAGTGATTAACTTGTTGTCACTAGTAGAACTACTGATGCTCATAGATACTTCGTATTATTACTAGTAATTACATGTAAACACGAATTTTGTGTATTTGCAGTAACACATATATAAAAAATCCCTTTAAATATTCCATTAGTTTTTACGGATTATCTGCAGTCCTCATGCGAGAAATTTTCAAAGGATTGTTTTGTAATAATTATCATGGACTGATAAAATCAAAGATTAGTATTTCAAAATTGTGTTGTTAAAATTATTTTTTGTTGGTAGTAACTTGATACCTCTATTTTTAAAAGTATGTCTACATTGTAGAAAAATTCTGTAAATTTACTTAACTACTTATCGATAGTCTCTGTAAATTTACTATAGTTCTTAAAGTAAATAATCGGGATCCTTAATCTTTATTCTGTACTTATAAAAACTAAAAATGACTTTTTCTACTTTAAAAAAATGCATTCTACGTCGTCACAAATATATTCCCGCCAATAATAAATTAAACAAATATTAGCCATTAAAGTAAATATATTACATAGATTTTTAACATATCCGTTGATTTTTCTCTGTAATTTTACAAAAGACTTATGATAATGTTTACAAGTAGTTTTCTATTGAAAATTGCAACTATGTACTATGATTTTAGAACTATGTATCAGTTCCCTTTATTTAAAAGTAGTAATAACAAAATTTTAACTAAAATCGATATTAACGAAAGTTAACGATATTACTTATAAAATGAATAAATATTAATACCTAAAATCTTAAATATTAATACCGAATTTTGATAACGTTAAACTACACAAGAAAGAAAAAAAATACAATTCTTAAGCCTTACATTACAATTTTTAGTACAAAATTAACAACGTATAATAATAATGATAATAATAACAATAATAACGTTATTTTAAAGATAATAAAACTTAGATTATGATACAAAATCGCAATAGCAGTATACATACATTTATTGAAGCTCATATGCATTATATGTATTATTTAAATAGTCGTAAGTTCAGAAAATGAATAAGAGTAATTTATTCCATTTTTATTGTCTCACAAATACACACACAAATGCATAAATAAGTATATATTACACTATTAAAAAATATAAATTTAATAGGAAGATTTACCTATTTAATCTAAAATAAGAAAAAAAAATCAGTAGAAATATTTATATAATACACCTTATGCTTACACTTTACAACAACAAAAACAGCAATAACTTCGTTCGATTAAATTTGCATTAGTTTGAAAAATACTGATTTAGTCATAAGTAAAATTACCTTTCATTAATTGTTTCCTCAATTGTTGTGCTGCATTTTAATTCAAAAATATCATTGCAAATATCTGTAAGATGATTATCTGTATTTTTCTTTTAAATAAATCTTATGCAAATTATATTCATGTAAAATGTAAATAAATCGTTCACATTTATAAAATATTTTCTTGAATATTAATACGGTACCTTTGATATGTTGAAATCTAGATCAAAAAAAAAAAAAAAGAGTCAATAAAAAAGAAATATCTTTACATTTCAATTTCTTCTGAAAATAGGTAAATCCCTAATATAAAAGCAAGAAAATGCTTCTAAGAATCATAAGAATTTTGTCACGGTACACGATCGAAAAAGCAATATCCTTACATTTATTGAAATATATATCCAATATATGTATCATTTAGATTGCCAATGGATAGAGAAAAGAAATCACTTTTTATACTCTTTTAAAATAAATATATATTTTTTTTATAATATCAAAATATATATTCCTGAAATTTTTTAAGCAATTTGAATTTTCCTATACAATTAACATATAAAAAGTTTTTAATGGATTTGTATTTTTGAAAATATTTCACTGATAAAAATTTAAAATGTCTGCATTTAAATTTAAAAGAAATAAAGACATAAAATTTCGCTAAAAATAAATCATGTCTAGAATATAATATATTAACGGAACTGTAAAAATTAACAGTTATATTATTAATAAATATAAACAAAACCACTTTAAATCACGTATAAAATTTTTATTAATAACTGTTCACAAAGTTTTTTGCTACAACTTGTAGCATCTTCAGGTGTTTCTTTAAACAAGCAAAGAGTAGACAGCATTATATATAACAAAGTAACTTGATACGGTTATAGTAAAAAAAAAAAAGTAGCGTGTACACAATATGATGAGTCCATTAGTTGTATTAATACAGAAAACAAGGTTGAGTTCCAGTAGGGTCACACTCGGGATACATGTCCAAATCCTATAGAATATACATAATCTTGAAAAAGAAGACTGGATTTTTCCGATAATACTTTGCAGCATAGTTACATGAATTAAGAAAATAAGGTTGAGTTCCAGTAGAGTCACAGTAGGGATACATGGCAAACATTCTTGTGGAAGATATATAATTTTGAGAAAAAATACTGCAGGTTTCCTATAACACCTTTCAGCGTAGTTACGTAGTTACATGAATATATGAGGCAAGATTGAGTTCATGTATGATCACATTAGTGTAACAGGTCAAAAATATTTGTAGAAGAAAACTTAAAACGTACACAGGAGAATTCCAGCAACATCAAGCAGCAAGTAGCTTTGAAAATGGATGTTAAATAAAAATATATAAATTTCATTAATTTTATTAACATAATATATGCCAGATTTTATTCAGAGTTGCTAAAACTTTAAAATTTATAGCTTTATTTCATTTAATGATATTGACAGCTTCAGTCAGCATTAGGTCTTGATAACCACGTGGAGCAGAAATTATTTCGGCTTGGAACTATAAGGGAATAGCATCCGGATTATTCTTAAGAAAATCAACAAGAGGAGAGCTTTTTTCCCAAGTAGCACAGGAACGTTCTATGAACGTCTAATAACGGTTTCAATAGTTCAAACACCGTGTTTCGTGTCAAAAGAACGTTCTAAAACACGTTCAGAAATAGTATTATTTAGAACGTTCTGAAAATGTTTGATTTGTACCATCTATAAAACGTACTTTCTAGTTCTATATAGAACGTTCAAGTGTAACACCGTCATAACACGTTCTGTAACAGTGTAATTATAACGAATATGACAAAATGACTTTTTAGTACTATTGGTTGGGAAACTAGGTTAATTATGAAAATTTTTGACGTCAGCTTTTGATTTTTTTACACGTTTTGTGGCGTGAGGAATCCGGAAGTCAAAAGGTTGGTATGGTATCTGTTAATGTGTATCGGCACCCATTAGCGCGATAGCGCGATAGCCCGTTAGTCCATGTACACGATATCTCAAGAACAAATGATTGCAGAGAGATCGGACCAGTTTTAAAATATCGCTTATGATATTGATAAGAATCCTATTGAGAGATTTGTAACATTCTAATTTAAAAACTTCGTAAGTTATTCGAAATTTATAATTTTTAGCTTGATAGAGAATAGAGCATTTTTTACATTTTCAGTTTAATGTTTTGTTAGCACGTAAGTAAAGAATGCTTTTCAAGAATCAGTAGCGGTGAGGTGAAACAAAAATTACAAAATTTTAAACTCATGGAAAAATTTTGTGAATTTTGTATTTCATGAATCAATGTATGGAATTCAACCAAACTTGTTACATAATTAGATCTTGCCCTAAATTGGAGTTTACTTAAATTTCATTTGGGATATATCGTCCGATAGATTGCGCTGCTATGTAATGAAACCCTCCATTTATGGGACGGCTATATCTCAGCTTCTATAGTGTACAAATGCATTAAACTTAATACATTGGTATATATCATCATAACTTCTGCTAATACAATTTGGATGTATACATTGTCCAACAGGTGGCGTTGCTAATTTGCAATTTAATCATTTTAACGGAAAGGCAATATTTTAATTCTTGTGATTTAACACTTAAATTTTGTGATACACTGAAGTTATAAGTGAAATTGATTTTATGTAAAGCTTTACTGGTCCATTTTGGATTCACATCGGCCAACAGGTGGCGTGGCTATGTTGCAATGTAATCTCATAACGGAAACGAAAAATCTCAACTTCTGTGATTTATGAATGTTGTAAATTTGGTACGTGAAATTAATATTACGTAAAACTCTACAGATTGCCTTTGGGTGCATATTGGACGACAGGTGGCACTGCCACGTTCCAATATTTTCCACTCACAGAAAGGCTATCTATCAGCTTCTGTAATATATATACTCACCAAATCTTCTGTGTGACATACATTTGATATACATTATTGATTCAATTTGGCTGTATAACGAGTAATAGTCAAACAGTTTTTTTATTATTATTATTATTATTATAATTATTCATAGGACATTGTTTTTTCCCCTAGGAATAAGTATACGGGGATGGGGGAGGGGTGGATAAAAATTTTCACTATGATTATCTTTCAAAAGAATTCGATATCACCTTTAAAACGAAAAATTGAACCATCGTTTTCTGATGATTTAAAACAAATTTACCGTTTTTTTTTTTTTTTTTTTTTTTTTTTTTTTTCATTTGTCATAATAATAATAATAAACCCTTAGAAAAATAAATTTTCTAAGATCTTCTACATAGCATAAAAATGATTGTCTTCTGTCATGAAAATCTTATCCATTCTCCAGACCCAGAGTTTAGATAAAAAAAACTAATCACGGATGTTATTATTGAATAAGTAATCTACTGCTTGATCAGCAAACTGCACAAGGTTCGGTCTGCACTCCATCAACAGAATTGCAGAATGTGACAAAAATTTTCGCGCTTTAACTTAACGATAAGCAAGCATCTGCTATTACAGGAAGTCAAACGGTTTGGCAGTTTTCTCGCTAATTTGGCTATTTTTTTTCCTTTATTTAACTATCGCATATATCTTTCTTTCTTTTCTTTCTCTCATCCACAGATATGGATAAGAAAAATCCAAAATTTGACCCGAAAGTATTGTTTTTGGGTCAAATTTTGAAACTGATTTTTTGCAATATTTTTGCACATTTTGAGGTCCCCTGAATCCCAAAATCAGGTTTTTGTATTTGATCTGTGTGTGTGTGTGTGTGTCTGTCTTTGTGTATGCCTGTACATGTATGCCAGGTATCAGCACATTTCAAAAACAAATAATTCCAGAATGTGAAAACTTAGTATTCTACATCTGAATCATGTAAGGGGATGCTGCACTTAGCTTTTGCTTGAGATCAAGCAAATGTTTCTTGTACAGGGACATCCAAGAAAATTCAAATACATTGGGTATGTGAGCGAAATTTTTTTGCTATTTACAGTTTGATATCTGTAGCCTGTACTAAAGAAAAAGAAGTTAACATATATTTTTTTATATGCATAAAAGTATGTTTAGTGTAAAATATGGCATGAAAATCATTCTCCATTCATCTACAGGGCTACCTAGGAATGATAATTAATACTTCAAACCTACAGAGTAAACAAAGAAATTTTTAAGTGGAAATTTTAAAACTTATTTTTTTCCTATAATTACACGTTTTGAGGTTCCCTGAATACTAAAATCAAATTTTTAATGGTTAATCTTTGTGTATGCCTGTTATCAGCTAATTTTGAAACAAATATTTGCAGATAATTTAAATTTTGTATTTTGAAGTTTATTTTGAGGTTGCTAAAAATGTTTGTTCAAGATTAATAAGCTTGAAAGAGTGGTGAGAAAGAAAGTTGACTGAAAAATTTGGAATGAACTTTTAAATTTAATAATAGCCAAGAGTTTTTTATAGTAGGCATTATGCAATATATTTAAACGGGGTCCCCCCCACCCCTCCTGCAATCTGCATTTATAGCATTCAAATGCTAGGTAAGAGTAAGAGAAAGCCGTGTGAGTGTCCCACCAAATTGTTATTAATATTTAAATAAAAACAGTCTTTTTTAAATACTGATAATGCATAATTAAATAGTAATTTTTATTTTATTTTTATCTATTTATTTTTGTCTATTTATTTGGGTTGAGAAGTGAGGTGTCTGTCAAATGAAAGAAGAGATTTTATTGATGATGGTCTACATTCATGATGACGGTCGTTATTAAAAAAATTTGCGATACCTTCAAATTTCACACATTATGAAATCCAAAATTTTGCTTCAAATTATCTTAGAATGTCGAATTTTGGTTGGTGGGTATTGATTAAGTGTATGCAATAGGCACTTCGGTGGTATTTCGCGAAACTTCTAACTTACCCGCCGAAGAGGGAGAGTAAAAAGTGGATAAGACGCTGCCGAAAGCAATGGAAACCCAGACTAATCATGTTGGGAGCGGGAGAACCATTATCAAACGCAGCAGGAACATTAACTTAAGTTTCGATTGATTTCAGCGATTTTTTATTTATTTATTTATTTATTTATTATTATTATTTTTTTTTATTTATTTTTTTTGAGATTTTGTTAATAATGACATGGAATTTTGAGAATTTATTTAAATATACTATGCAGCAAAGCGGGCAAAGCCTGCAAATGTTTATTTAAAGCATACTTAGATATGCTACATGAAACGTAATAAAATTATCAAATACTGTTCGTATGCACATAAAGCATGTTTCCTATAAAATATTTTATTGTTAGCTTATGATTCATAAGGCCATATAGAAATATTTAGATATATTAGAGGATAATAAGCGAAAATTGATCGAAGTGTGTTTTAAATTTTGTTAAACGCTTTCAACTTTCCAACAAGTTAAAAGTATGCTTAAAATTTAAGTTTGTCAACACCATTGTCTGTCTATCCGTTCTCTAATTTCAAAGATATATTTTATAATTCCTCAGTTACATCGTAACCGTGCGCATTTTTTATTGAAAGTATGGGTATACCGTAAGTGGTTTGATATGGGGACTCACTAAAATTTTAGACGTACAAAAGTGTATGTTTAGGTGTAGGGTGTAGGTGTTTTATAAACTAAGTGGTCCGCTTGATTTTTCTCTTTTGTTTATTACTAAATTTAGTAAAAATGTAGCAATTTCTGTAATATTTCAATAAAAATATAAATATCTTGCGCATTAGTAAAACAGAAACAAAACAAAACTAGTTATACTGTGACGGCTATAAAAGTTCCTTTTATTCCATTCTATATAATAGCGTCACCAACGATTAATACGCACAAAATTTCAAGAAACTTAGCTTCTCACAATTAACTTTCTATACACATAATTTCGTACAATTTTCACCAATAGGTGCTGCTGTATAGGCAACTGGAAATCCCAGACACTAACAGCAACGCCACATTGTGGATAGTTTACATCCGAATTGAATCAGCATACCTTTTAATAATATAAATATCATATACCAATTTTGGTGGATTTAAATAACAATAAATAACATACGAAATATGTATACTTTAGAAGTAAGGTTTTAACTTATCAGAAACGAAATTAAATTGTCATATGTTGGCTTTTTGTACCCAAATAAAATCAGTACAGATTTACATGATTTCCATCACATGTACAAGCATAGTGTATTTATAACTATAGATGATTAGATAGAGCCTGTCCAGTAGGATTGCAATATAGAAGCAATATGTTATGAAAGCCACATATTAAAATCTAATTAGCAGTAATTTAAGTCTAGCCAAATATAAAGTTTGGTTAAATGCTGTCCACTGGCTCGTGAGAAACAGAGTCCAAAATTTTCTTTCTGACACACATACAAAGACATTTTCTAACAATAGTCAAATCATATTCCAAAAATCACAAACTGTGTGAATTCATCGAAAATCGAAAGTCGGAAATTTTCACGAATCCAATACTTTCTTCTTGACAGATGTAAGTAAAATAATAATAATAATAATAATCGGTAATCATACGCTTGATCAAATCTTGAGGTTTAAATAATTAAAAACAGCTAAAAAAATGTTTTATTTATTTATTTATTTATTTATTTTCTCCTATATTAACCCTTTGCCGGCCCTAATGCTCTAAACCGCTGTACATAGTATTGCCAAATTGAGGGACTCTTCTATTTAACGAACACCAATACTTTTGAGGAGTGATATTTGCTATACATAATGGACGAATAAACTTCGAAGTGATTAGACAACCGATGCAGTAGAAATTTATTGGTGGATATTGAACAAAAAAATTCTTAAATTTGACAACATTCAAAAAAGGAGAGGGAAATTCAATAGGACCGGCAAAGGATTAAATTAAAGGTTTAAAGGATAAAATTTTGACCCGTGCAGTCATCTAGAATAACGTTTGGTATAAAAATACACAGATTATTTTTAACTAATGGTTGTGAAATGATTATATATATATATATATATATATATACACACAATACTGATAATTATTCAAAAAAACTTTTTGTACATTCGGCAGAAAAATTACTGAAGCACACATCCACGTTTTATATATACTAGCAAACACGTGCGGCATTTTCGCACTTTATTTCTTTTCTTATTTACCTTTAAAATTTGAAACTTATAAATATTATATCAATTTCACCCCTTAATTAAAATTTTAATTTACCAGAAGCCAAATTATTATTAGATCCAAATAAATATTGTGCAATAGTGAAGCCAGAATTATTCAAAGAAAAGATTCAAAATAAAATTCATGGTTTATGACTCAGTTTTCATACTTCCGCAGGCAGTACGGTTTCAGTAAAGGACCCCTGTGACGCCTTTTAAATTTTAATCGCCAAGTATGCAATGGCATTTTATTTATTTTGGCGTACTTAAAAAAATCTTATTTTGATTATATTTTTTATGATTGCGTTTTGTAGCCAATTTATGATAATATATCATATTCTGTTTATATCTTTGAAATATTGCTAGGTTTATACTGACTCTTGCAAAGATTTTGCAGAAATAACTTTCAAAAATACATTTCTCATAAAATAATGTCCTCAAACAAATATCGTCATGTTTTCTTTATTAGATCATTGAACTGAATACGCGTGCTTAAATATTGTTCATTTTTAAATATTATTTTTTATCCTGACGTATTTTATTAATTTTATCACTATCGTATCGTTTCAAAAAAAAATAAATAAATAAATAAAAATAAATAAATAAATAATTGAAATTGGCCCACGTTAGAGAAATATTATATAGATATTAGTTTGATCACTAATGTTTATCATCAATCTACTTTTTTATAAACAGCTTAAGACTAAGATTATGAATCGATAAATATTTACTCAACAAAACAGTTTAGGTGCAAATATTTTGATTTACTAGAGCTTCAATAATAATTCTGCCGACAGTATATGGAGTAGCATCATTCACACCCGCTCTTTCGTGCCGGCAAAATTTTTTTAATATTTTTTGAAATAGCTCACCATTTTTAAAATGAATAATTGAATCAAGCTTCTGTAATAATTTGAAATAATTCAATTTATATATATATATATATATAAACAAATAAATAAATAATATTTTTTTCCATTATTGGCTTTTTTCCTTTCTCTCATTTTTTTCATAAATGTAAAATGCAGAAATAACTGCTTTTAATTGAACAACGTGGATTTGTTTAAGAAAATATAAAATACAGTTTTGTAATGGCCACGACGTACTAGCTTGATTTTGTAATTATCATCCTGGTTAGTTAGATAAGCTTTCCTTGAAGTGGCATTTTATGTAATTCAATAAAACAAGCATGCAACATTTTAAATACACGACGAATTTTTATATCTTGCCTCATCATAAAAATAAACTATTTAACAAAATATTTTTAAATACAAACTCTGTAACATTTTTTTAATACAATTGTTGAGTTCTGTATTTTTCATTAAAGTAACTACATAAAACAAAAATAGTTCCCCTCCCCCTAATAAATAAATAATGACTATGCCACAAAATGAAAAGGACTACTTGTGTTGTTGTATCTCAAAATAGAAAGCTGCCAAATTTGACTTGACCGCCAAATTACCAACAAGGGTTGCCAGTTCCATAATTTTCAGGCGCGAAAACCAAACGATTTCATATCAATTTTCTCATGTTGATGACTTTCTGATTATCAAAGAGAGACGTAAGAGTGAATTTACTTTATATATCTTACATACATATATTTTGATACATTATTAATACTTTATTCATACTTATAATAAAAGTTTGTATATAATTATTAATCAGATGCTAAAAAGCTTGACTTATTATTTTTAAGTTTTTTTTTTTTTTTTTTTTTTTTTTTTTTAAGCTCGAGAAATTGAAAAATGCTGTTAAAGTAAATCTAACTACTAATTTGTTTTCTAACAGCATTTGAATATTAGTATTACCAATGAATAAATTTTACAAGCAAAACTTATATGTCATAATAGTATTATGACATCAAATATTTTTTCTGTCATAAATAAGCGGGATTTTTGTGTAAAAAATAAACATAATTTAAATTTCTCATCAAGAGAAAATAACATATATTAATTTCTTATAAATCTAATTTTAAGGTATGTGTGCTTGTGTTATTTTGTCAGTTTTAATAAGGGTATGGTGGACGTTGAAAATCTTTCTTTGAAATTATTGTCTTAGAATTGTTTGCATTGCATATAATGGGTCGTTCAATGTAAAGTGAATTATTTCTTACTAAATAGATTTTGAAATAACAAACTTTTTACAAATTTATATGTAGGAAAACAATTTAAGATTTTGTAAGCATTATTTATTTTTAGCGTTTAAAACAAATCAGAGTAGTAAGAATTTATAAATTATGTGAAAAATCTTAGAAATTTCATTTTTATAATTATTTAGAAGTTTTAGTTTTCTGAAAAAACAATGTAAGGCCATTTATGGGATTTTAATGCAATAAGAGGTTTTTCACTTTTATAATGAAAGATGTAACTAAATGTGGTAAAATTAAGCAAAAATATTCATATTTAAAAAATGTGGAGTTTACACCTATTTCACAGCGTATGTTTCACAGTGTCTCTATATGAGTTGAAATGTATGAATATTAAATATATTAAAATTTCCTGAATACTACCAAAGTTTAAAAAATAAAAATTACAAATTTTAATATTTTTTTAAAATTGTTTAAAATGCTTTAGTCTTAAGTTTTTACTTCGATCTTATATTATTATAGTTTATAAATATACTCTAAATGCATCTGTACATTTATTTTGTGGATTTATTTATAAATAAATAAATGTATATATATATATATATATGTATATATATAATGTTTGAATTAGAAAAAAAATAATTGCATGAAAATTCCACAGTTAAAAATATTACAAAAATAAAAATTAACTCATCAATCGATCCACAAAGTAAAGCACAAATGTATTCAGATTATACTAATAAACAATATTAGTGCAAAATCAAGGAGAATTTTCAAAAATTAAATAACGTAGATAATTTTTATATATATTTTTTAAATATTATGAATTTTATTCTTTTAATTTTTATAACCGTTTATGACCATGTACGTGTGATTCTACTGGTCAGACAGAAAATTATATTTCAGTTTCAATATCCATGTAATAAATGCTAAAAAAGAGATTATGTATTAGTTTTCTTAAATTCAATAGCTTCGATTTTCTCAAGAGATGTGAGTAAAAGCCTGCTTATAAAAATGCTAATTTAATTTAATGTTGTAAATGTTTACAGTCAGTTACGGAAAATATTAAGTGAACATGTTTAAAAACAGAAATTTATTAAGAAATAAAAACAGAAATTTTACAAGAAATTTTTATAACAACAGTTTCTAAAATTTCCGTTTTATGGCAGAATTTCTTGAGATTATTAATTTCTTATCCAACATTTATTTTAAATTCGTATATTTTTTAAAGTAAAAAAGTTTTATTCACATTTAGCTATTTAAAATATTGTATGAAGTTTCATGTTTTTATATTTTTGACAAAATATACATACACATATATATATAGTTTGAAATTAAGATAATTTGTGAGTTGCGTTTAACTATATAACAGTTCGTAAGATATCTTTCTTGTAAAATACTAATATATAGCAGCACTACTCCGAAATTTACTTAAAATTTACGAATGCGTTGTTGCTTTAATAATATTTCGGTGCTTTCTTTTTTCACTTGAAGAAGAGTCGGACTGATAATTTGACCTGAAACAGCTATTGCGTTTCTTTTATTTTCAATTTATAACCTATTTGTTACCTTCAAATCAAATGGTGATGAAGTAAAGGAAAAAAAAGTGCATTAAATTTTAAATAAAATATTATTTATAACCGTTATTATTATGCATAATGTATAAATTTCATAGTATAACAGCTTTTTGCTTTTGTTTATTTTAAATAATTTCTTTAAAAGAGAAATCTTTATTATTATTTATTTATTTATTTATTTATTTGTAGTATTTATTGGAAACAAGGGTAGTATATAGCTGAAAAGATTAAACTTATTAAAATTAAAATTTAATTAAAATTAATTTTTTTTTTTTATTTATTCATTCAGTTCTTTCTAAAGGAAAATGTACTTTTTCGTTTTATTATATTCATCGAAATCAAATGGTAATATAATGGAAAGAGCAGGGGCTATAAAATACATGCTTCAAAATCTAAAGAGGTACAGTCATCTTTAACATTGTAGTTCTTAAATAATAACAGATCCACCTGTTGTTGATAAATACTCATTTTATCATGAGATATTTAGATGCATAATTTTTTTTTTTTTTTTTTTTTTTTTTTTTTTTTTTAAGCTTACTTACTGATTTTTTACCAAGCAACATACATTATATATAATATATATATATATATATATATCAGTCGAACCTCGTTTACGGGAATCTCATGGGGAATAAAAAAAATTGTTCATGTTATCAGTAGTTTATATTGTCAGTAACTCAGAAACTGACCTTTGTTTTAGCGGGGATTGTGGAAACTATTCACGTTAAGCGGTTTACGTTAATTAGATTCGACTATATATATATTGTATCAGAGAAAAAAAAAAAGTAAAAAATGTACAAATTTAAATTCTTAAAGTACAGAGTATTGTTATAAAGTTTGGAATAAAAACACAACATAAAATATGGAATACAGTTTCATATTTTTTTTTTCCTTTATTTTTCTCATATTCCATTTTCAGATTTAATGCATCTTTTTCAGACGTGAATTTTACTGTAATAATTTGCTTAAGTCAACTGGTATAGACAAGTTTAATGCATCTGAATGTTTGCATACATATATTTCAATTTAATCTTTAAAGCGTTTTTATTATACCTCTTTAATTAATTGATGACGAAAATATGTCTGCTACATTCAATATTTAACATTCTTCAATATATAGCTAATAAAGAAATTTCTAAAAATATTTCTTCTTGTAACCAAATATGTTTATGTTAAGTGTGTAAAAGTTATTCTCAAAAAAGTTAAAATTAACTGCCACCAGTACGTACAAACAAATATAAGAGATTAAAAAAAAAAAAAAAAAAAAAAAAAAAAAAATGGAGTTTTTCTTCTATATTATTAAAGTAAAACTTTGTAAAAAAAATTCTTGGACACGTTTTTACAGTTGGGAATTAAAATTAGGTTTGATATAATGTATTCCAAAGCCTTTGAAAGGGTTAAACGAATTTAAATAAATAAAAATATATAAGTCTGCGTAGCTTTATATTTTTCTTTCATCTGAATTATATAGAGATGTACAAAAATATAATTAAGTGAACCTGAACATTAATGTTACAAACAACACTCTTGGTTAATATAATCCTTTTTTTTTTTTTTTTTTTTTTTTTTTGGGGGGGGGGAGGGGGGTATCTGGTTGCGTAAAAACATTATGTAACATTGGGCATTATGTAAAAACACAATGCACAATATTGTTTTAATTTAATCTTTTAAAGCTTTATTTTCGTATGCATGAAAAATTTAAACTATTGTTCCGAATTTATCATTTTTGGTGTATAACGTACAAAACTCATAAATGTTAAATATGTACATAGTAGACATACGTTGTACCGTATCTAAGAACTACAATGCCGTATATTTATAAAGAGTATATTGAACTGTATGTAATTAATGAATCTGTCAATTTTATGATTAATAATCAAATAGTAATTTAGATAAAGCTAGTCTGAATACACACAAGTATAAGCACATATGTAATCCACAGAATAATTATTGTGCATCTTTATATACGTATACAGATGAGGGGGGACCAAATAAGAAAAAAAGCGACACTTTCGAATTTAAACATTTTGTTGGAAATATTGAGAAACTTTTGATGGATACTTTGTGGGTGTAAATAACATGTTATATCACATATGTTTAAAAAAAAAATGTCCCAAAGATAACAAAAGAACCACTAATAAAATTATATTTTTACATATTTGGCAGCATCTTGTAATTAATAATGCTTGAAATTTATTGTAGCTTTAACATATTTTTATGACGCTCTTTTTAATTATCATTAATAATTCACCATCACAGAAAATTTCTTTAACGAAATTAAAGACTTTCGAGTGTTTTTTTATTTATAATAAGCACGGTTTTTAATTTAATATAAGTCATTTTTAGAAAACTTGACATAGTACATTAGACACAACATTCCTGTAATCAGAGAGTGAGAACATTAAATTTATGCAAAAAAATGAGCATTTTTACTAAAAGATATTTATCTGCGCATGCACAAGATTTAACAACAAAAAAAAAAAAATGTATTATTTAGTTAAATGTATAGAACTCATGCAAACATTGTGAAAAATCAAAAAGATATCGTCAACAGAATTAGTTGAAATTTAAGCACTATGAAAGACAAGCAAAAGTATAAGTATGTAATGCATATTTTTATTTTTAATAAGTCCTTGGGAATACACTGTAAGTTAATTAAATTGAAATCTTTATAAAACCACTTATCATTCGCTTCTCTTTCATACTGCTTTAAATTTAACTAATTCTATCGATGATATGTTTCTAAATTTCCCTGATATCGCTTTGGTTATTTTTTCAGAGTATTTATGTATTTGGATAATAAATTTTGTAAAATAAACTTTGTCACCATTTGTGGATGCAAAGTTAAAACTTATTTAGTAAAAATACTCATATTTCATCTTATATTAATATTTTTATATTATATTTGTATTATGTTATGTCTAATGCACTATGTCAAATTTTCTAGAAATGGCATTGAATTGATCTGAAAACCCTTTATGTTATATAAGCAAAAAATGTTTCGCAAATTTTCAATAAAGTTAAAAAAAAAAAAAAAAAAAAAAAAAAAACTTTATTCTCAATGAATGAGCGTGATACTGACAAAATTATGAATACACATAAATTAAAGAAGCCACATACAAGAATAAATGCTACAGCTACAACGCATTTCAAGTGCAAATTTTTATAAATAAAATAACATCCCCCCCTCCCCCGTTAAGATCCCTTCTTTTCTTTCTGGACAAAATCTTTACATAAATATATGTGGAATAACATGTTTTTTATACCCATGAAGTTCTATGCACTTTATCAAGACTTCTCTAGGTATTTGACAAAAAGGCTAAATCGGAAAATTACACATTATTTTGCCACTCGTCTGTATGTCATGAAAATGGCTAAAAATTGACTTTTAAAGTTTGGAATTCAAGCATTCTCTGGAATAAAAACTATTTATATTAATGGATACAACACGATAAAAGTGTTGTGAAACATAATTATATATATATATATATATATATATATATATATATATATATATATATATACAAAAGAGCAATAGTTTTATTTATAAAGTATTTATACAAAAGCTATTTCTATATGTTTTCTTTCTTTAATTTTTTTTTTTATATATATATACTAACCTTCAGAACCAGAAAATAATGGCGTCCAATAAGTAAAAATTATGTTTTTAGCATAATCATAGACAGAGATTGGGTGAGGACGGCTTTCTTTCCTTTTACTTATGTCTAACATAATATAAAAACGGAAAAGGGGAAACGTTATCAATTTTAAAGCACAACTCTGGTGGGTTATTTTTATTTAGATTTAGTAAAATAAAGGAAACATGAAAACAACAGGGAAAAAATGAAAACAAATAAATTATTACGTAATTGTTTTTTTATTTATTTATAAGTATTTGTTATTATTATACTATTTATTATAATTATTATTAATAAACAATAAATAATATATTTAATAAGTAAATAAATAATATACTAAGAAATGATATGTTAATTATAAATAATATACTTCCAATATTTTTTATTAAAAATAATAATAATAATTACATTTGTTTATTATTTAATATGCCATGATAGCGTAATTACATCAAATGAGTAAAAATTGCGTTGACTCATTTTAAAGAAATTTAAACATTTAATGATTACCAATTACATTGCTATGTGGAATAAGTTTAAATATCTGTAAACATCATTTTTGTAAACTGCTGCTGTAAAATGAAAATATGAATACACACATGCACTGAAATTTAAAAATATGAAGTATGTTAAATATTTTGATTTAAAAAAAATTATATTTAAGTATTTGGAAATTTTTAAAATTTCTTCCTTCTAACTAATTTTTAAATATTCGTTTCAATTTCTTATTATTATAAATTAACAATATATTCTAAACTCAATTGCATATAATTTTAGCGGTGTATTGGTGCATTAATTTTCGAAAATATTTTTTATGTTGGAATATTAAAACTTTCTATGAACTTCAGCATTCAAATATATTTTTAAACTATCCATGGACTTACAAAGTAGTACCCAGAAATGTTTAGAATATACAGGGTGCAAAGTCGAGAGCAGGCCTTTATTTGCGCAACAATTGGTCTCAGACGTCCTCCAATTACAAAATGTATTTCAAAAAAAAATGTAAGCATTCATTATATGACATGTTTAAATTTAAAAAATCAATTTATTAAAAATCACAAAAATTGATAATTTTTATACAGTTTTCAGGACGCTAATAGTAAAAGTTGACTTTTAACTAAAAAAATATAACACGAAAAGTTTCACTTTTGTGCGCCCAAAATTGTCTGAGATAGTTAGTTTCAAAATATAGGATTATTCCGCATTTTCTCGGGCTTTATTAAAAAGTCAATGAAAAATTCTTTAATAAAGCCCGGAAAAAAGCAAACAAATTCCAAATAGGATTTTTAAACCTATCCCTTATTGAAGGCTGAAATATGTTAGAAAATCTAAACTTTAAATATCTTGTTCCATTTTGGGAGAATATAAATGAAACTTTTTGTTATGATGAGTGTCAATTTTTCTAAAGGGATCTACAGGGATCTATAGGGATCTGGGACTGTATAAAAATTTAGTTTTTGTAATTTTGAAAAAATAGATATTTTAAATTTAAACATGTCATACCGCAAATGCTCATATTTTTTAAAATATTTTGTAACTGAAACTATATGTTTGCGACCAATAGTTGCGGAGATAAAGACATTCTCGTGACTATCTTTGCACCCTGTATTTAAAAAAAATTAATATATATATATATATATATATATATATATATATATATATATATATGCATAAATGAATTTTTCATCGTAGTTAAAACCAGGCAACCGATATAAGATCACTGAAACCACATAGAACAATGAGAAGGAAATTACAACAAATTTAAATAACCTGTGGAGACTGATTGTGATTTATTGAAACATTTATTTTTTGTTTATTGATTTTTATTTTATTTAACTTCAATCTAATCATACATTTATTCCTAGATTATTCGTTGCAATTTTAATAATTTTGCCGGTGCGTAAAAACGACATGAAACTCAAATCAAAAGATACAAACAAGCAACGAGAAAAAAAAAAAAAAAAAAAAAAAAAAAAAAAAAAAAAACAGCATTTTTTTTTTAGAGGAAAAGCTCAGAACGGTGAAAAAGAAGAAGAAGAAAAAAAAAAAAAAAACTCGTCAGGGGTGACCTTTTTCACCGTTGAGCACCAATGTACGATTTCGTTCGTTAGCAGCTATAATAGCAAATTGCCAGCGGACACCCAATCGTACAAGAAATTAATTGAAGTTAAAAATGAAGAATAAAGTGGAATAAACCAGGGGTGCAGAACCAGGGCTCAGGTTCGGGGGAAATTTTGAATATTTTTTTAAGAGAAAATAAAAATGTAAATCAAAAATAACAATTTGCTACTTTAAAGTGCTTATACACTAACAGCGATATTTTTATATTACACTGTAACTTTATTCTCTTAAAGATTTATTACGTAGAACAAATGACTTTCTATACCAAAGTAGATTTTTGCATTATTGAGGGAAGTTTATACTGTGTTTGGGGGAAATTTCCGAGGTCTGAACATTTTCTGCACCCCTGGAATAAACTATTAATTCAAGAAATCAGAGAATCAAACAGAAAACAACTATAAAAAACAAACATTACTCACAGGATGATGCATTCGGAATCCCAAGGATTAAAACAAGCAAAATAATTCAAGAGTTTAGTTGTACATAGCAGATGAAGAATGATACAACACAGCAAGAAGGATATGAATTACTTTTTTTTTAAATTTAAATAATGTTTGAGAAATTTTAACATACTTAATTTCAACGTATATGCATGAGAAATTCCATATTCTCCGACAGTAATTCCCAAAAATTTTCATAACGTGGATGTTAACTCTATATCCGTTAATATCCGGCAACGCAATTGGTGCGTTGCCGCTTTGACAGCAGCACTCGTGCTTACTTTATTCGCCTGATGAAGGGTCGTGTGTTTTTTTGACCCGAAACAATTGTTGCGAGTTTATTGCATTTTATGGTGTTTATTCAAAGTCTGTAAGTAATAATATGTACTTTTTACTTTTAAACGCCCGTACTGTGGTGTGTTTTTTTATAATGACGTCACAGTTTTTTTTTTTTTTTCTACACTATTTTAGAACGTTTACAGTACGTTTTCTAGAGCGTTCTGAAAATGTGTATAACGTTTTGAAAACGTTCTAAAAACGTTTAGAACGTTCTGAGACCGTATACGTAGAACGTTCTCAGAACGTTTCTATAACACCGATGGTGATAGTTACACGTTCATTGAACGTTCTCTGAACCGTACTATTGTACGGCTTCAAGATGGACAAATAGACGTCTATAACACGTTCAAAGTGAACGTTCTTAGAACGTGTTTGTAGAACAATTTTTGAACGTTCAGAGAACGTTTCGGTGCTGCTTGGGTTTCTTCTTTTACACTACGGGTGTGTTTACTTATTCTAGCCTTGAGGGTGCAACGTGTTTGCCCGATGTAGTATTACAGTTCATCATTAAATTTAATTGGAATTTTATAGACACCACCTGTAGGCTATAAGCTTCCGAGAAAACGAAAATGAAATTTGCTTCTTTCTCTAAATTTATTTGACCAATTTCAGTGGATTTTCTTACTAAACTAGCGAGCTTCGCCCGCTAGCGGGTCAGTATTTTGAAATGAATCACTATAATTAATGAATCACTAACAGTAACTTTTAGTCTTAAGAAAAGAAATAAAAAAAAAAATCATTTCTGATCGGGTAAAATGTCGTCCCGGGTCCCCACTGCCTTCGGCAGCGCAGTCCCGTGCGCGCTGCGCTTGCACAAGTTAAGGGATACACGCGCTGCGCGCGCGTATTCCTTCCCTGACCCTTCGTGCCCCCCCCAAAAAAAATCATTTCTGATCGGGTAAAAACTCACACCGGGTCCCCACTGCTTTCGGCAGCGCAGACCCATGCACGCTGCGCGCGCACGTGTAAAGGTATATGTGCGCTGCGCGCAAATATTTCTTCTCAAATCAAATTTTTATTCTTAAGAAAAGAAAAGAAAAAAATCATTTCTCATGGGGTACAAAGTCGGCCCGGGTCCCCACTGCCTTCGGCAGCGCAGTCCCGTGCGGGCTGCGCGCGCACCAGTTAAGAATATACGCGCTGCACGCCCGCATTACTTCCCTGACACTTCGTGCCCCCTAAAAAAATCATTTCTGATCGGGTAAAAAATCACACCGGGTCCCCACTGCCTTCGGCAGCGCAGACCCATGCGCGCTGCGCGCACGTATTGCTTCTCGAATCAAATTTTTATTCTTAAGAAAAGGAAATATAAAAAAAAAAAAAAATTCATCGGTTAAAAAGTCGGACTGGGTCAGCGCAGTCCCGTGCGCGCTGCGCACGCACAAGTTAGGGGATACGCGCGCGGTGCACGCCTATTTCATCCCCACCCTTTCAGCCCCTTCTAATAAACCTACGTATACCAGTTTTGAACGGTCTTACTCAATTAGCTGAGATGCAAAAGAACACCTAATCAGGACGCCTCAAAACGTGTAAATCTGCTGAAAACTTTCGATAATATAAAAGAACTTTAAAATATCTTTCGAATGGTGCATTAAAAATAATTTAATCATGATTAGAAATTGAAATATTGAAATTTGAAAATATTACAGCGCCATCTGGCGGTAGAAATTTCTGTATTCCACTGTTCGATCCCAAATCAACAAAGCTTTCTAATGATGTATTACTTATGAAATTATTTTAATTAGTATTTGAGATACAAAAGAAAACTGATTCAGGAGACCGCAAAACGTGTAAATCTATTGAAATCTTGAATTTATTTTCGATAATGTAAAAGTACTTTAAAATGTGTATCGAATGACGCATTAAAAAAAAAAATAATAATCATGATTAGAAATAGAAATATTGTAATTTAAAAATATTACAGCGATATCTGGCGGTAGAAATTTCTGTAATCTACTGTTCGATTCCAACTCAACAAAGCTTTCAAATGATGCATTACTTATGAAATTTTTTTAATTAGTAACTGAGACAAAAGAGAAACCCATTCAGGACACCTCCAAACGTTTAAATCAGGAGAAATGTCAAAATATCGAATTTCTGTAATCTACTATTCAATTCCAAATTAACAAAGCTTTCAAATGATGTATTACTTATGAAATTATTTTAATTAGCAGTTGAGATACAAAAGAAAACCCATTCAGGACACCTCAAAACGTGTAAATCAGGTGAAATCTCTAATTCCACTTTCGACACTTTAATTAGTAGCTGAGATACAAAAGAAAACCCATTCAGGAGACCTCAAAACGTGTAAATAAGCTGAAATCTCGAATTCCACTATTGCGATGCAAAAGAAAACCTAATCAGGAGACCTCAAAACGTGTAAATCGGGTGGAATCTCGAATTCCCCTTTCGATAATGTAACCGTACTTTAAAAGGTGTATCGAATGATATATTAAAAAAAAAAAAAAAGTTAAACATAATTAGAATTTTAAGTATTGAAATTTTAAATTATTACAGCGCCATGACACCTCAAAACGTGTAAGTCAGGTGAAATTTCGAATTCCATTATCTACGGTTGTCGGTTAATGGAAGTAAATAGAAAAAGAAATATTTTTACCTTAAGTGTATTTGTGTCGTTTTGAAACTCGCATCCTCATTCGACAGATAAAATGTGATTCGTTTAAAGATAAAATTTAATTTGCAATTAAAATGTAAATCTTTTGTTTATTGACGAAAATCGATGAAATTTGAACAGGAAGTTTGTTTTGTGGTGTTAAGATTGTATACTAATTCAAATGTGCGAATTTTGAAAAATTGAAGAAAATAGAAAATTGCAATTTTTAATCCTAGTACAAAAACACATGACCTCATTGAACACCAGATGTTTTTTCTTTCCGTTCAAAATCGTCTGCCAAGTTAAAATGCTTGTGATTTGTTGCCACCATTTTTGTTTAGTTTAGTTAATTTAAAAAAATCTAATTGCCCAATCAATAAGCCGTTTACACCATCGGATTGAGCAAAAAAAGCCCTTTCCAATGGTATCTTGTTCGTAACAATACGACTGATATTTCTAATTAATTTTCTACTTTTTCCGTAAAAATGTCGCTTTTTAAGCATTTAATCATGAATTCTGGGTCATTTTTCGGTAGACATGGGTGCACATTTTAATTAATATCTCCGCTAATTAGGGTCGCATCGCTTAGCGAAATATCGCGATGTTGAGATGAAGAAATTCTGCGTCTGTCGACACCGGTTTCGAAGCGCTGCGACCATTAGCGCCGAAGCTTTAGCTATGACAAAGCATTTCTCACAGACAGACAGATGCGTACAGATTTTAATAATATAAGGAGACTAGTATGTTGTGGCCACCACAAGACTTTCTTCTATATTTTCCTATACATATTCATCTTCTATATTTTCCTATACATATTCAATCAGTAACAGTATAAAAAAAAAAAAAAAAAAAAAATTTAAGTTTTTTTTTTTTTTTTTTTTTTTTTGTTAAAAGGAAAAAAAAAATCGATAACTTTGTTTTAAATTATCACAGATTTATAGTTCAACCATTCGTTTTAAAGGTATTGACGAGATCTTTCGAAAGATTCCCAACTTCAAAATTTACCTTCCGGGGGGGGGGGGGGCGCTTCCCCCCAGGGGGGTAAGCCATGTCCCCACATGCACAGAAATGTTTTCCTAGTTAACTATTACTATTACCAATAACTCATATTAATTTTACAATCAGAAATTACAAATAACTCTCATTATGTTCATTTATACGAAATTTTGTCCTATACTGCCATGTTAAAAATTTAGAAAACATGAGATCACAGCGCCACCTGTTGAGCGATTGATCCCCAAATATAATCAGCACCAGTTTAGGTCAGTGACCAACTAAATACCAAGTTTGGTTAAATTTCGTTAAAAAAAAAAAAAAAAAAAAAAAAAAAAAAAAAGATTTTTTTGTCAATTTTTTTTTGTTAAAAGTAAAAAAAATCGATAACTTTGTTTTAAATTATCACAGATATATTGCACAGATATAAGTACTACTATTATCAATAATTCATATTAATTTTACAATCACAAGTTTAAAATAACTCTTATTATGCACATTTTTACGAAATTTTGTCCTATACTGCCATGTTAAAAATTTAGATAAAATGCGATCACAGCGCCACCTGTTGAGCTTTTGATCCCCAAATGTAATAAGCACCAGTTTATGTCGGGGACCAATTAAATACCAAGTTTGGTTAAATTTCGTTAAAAAAAAAAAAAAAAAAAAAAAAAAAAAAAAAAAAAATACGATTTTTTTTAAAGTTTTTTTTTTTCGTTAAAAATAAAAAAAATCGATAACTTTGTTTTAAATTATCACAGATTTATGGTTCAACCATTCGTTTTAAAGGTATTGACGAGACCTTTCGAAAGATACCCATCCTGAAAATTTGCACCCCGGGGGTGGGGGTGTACTTCCCCCCAGTGGGGGGGAACCGATGCCACCACATGCACAATTTTTTTTTCCCAGTTAACTATTGCTATTATCAACGAGACCTTTGGAAAGATACCCATCTTGAAAACTTACTTCCCCGGGGGGGGGGTACTTGGTGGAGGAACCGATGCCCCCACATGCACAAAATTTTTTTCCTAGTTACATACTACTATTATCAATAATTCATATTAATTTTACAATCACAAGTTTAAAATAACTCTCATTATGCCCATTTATACGAAATTTTGTCCTATTCTGCCATGTTAAAAATTTGCATAAAATACGATCACAGCGCCACCTGTTGAGCTATTGATCCCCAAATCTAATCAGCACCGGTTCATGTCAGGGTGCAACTAAATACCACGTTTGGTTAAATTTCATTCATTGTTTCGTGAGATACAGCGTCCACAAAAAAATGATACAGACAGACAGACAAACATTTTCTAAAAACTATTAATTTGTGTTCTGGACATCCCAAAACATGTAAATCCATCAAAAAACGGAAGTCGAAAATTTTCGCGAATCCAATACTTTATCTATATTACATATAGAAGAAAGTAAAAAGAAGAAAGTAAATCTCGAATGCTTGCATCAAACTTGGCTGGTATGAGGCTATCGAAAGTAGTAGTGACCATATCGAGGTTCGCTTTCATTTTTTTTTCGTGTGTATCAACTGATATGATATGGTTGTAACCTTAAAAGAAATCCTTTACGCTCATGGAACTCAGTACTGTTCAATCCCAGATCGCACACGCTGGTTTAGCTCGTAAGTCACCGTTTACAGAATGTACAACTGTTTTCTTCTAAACTTGCGTAAATATGCACTAGGACCCTTAAACACTACTTCTACGGAGGTGAAAACCAGGTATAGAACCCAACTCCTGTCAAACGGCTTTATTCCCAGCACCAACAAACACACTCGGATTAGGAACTGCCATAAACAATAAGAAATTGAAGCAAGGTTCTTTGACAGGCTTATCTTTTTGTCGATAACTGTTTATCTGATTTCAATAGATTTCTCTTTCAAAGCTTATTCATATTCCTTTTAATTAATTCAATATAAATTTTAAATACGTTCAGCGACCAGCACAACGAGCGATGTCAAATAGCATCGATTAACTTGTGTTTAGGTAAAAATTACAAACAATCAAATTATAATAAGTAGAAATTTGTAAATAATTTTCACAACTGTATAATTTATAATATATAAAAATAAACTTTCGTTATTTTGAAATAAGTATCCACCTTTTCAATTCTTTAGAGCAATTTGTTATGTGATACAAAAATGTTTTTGTAAACATTTAATAAAATAAAACTTAAAAGACTCATTTACGACTACATGATATGTCACAAAATAATTTCGCTGCAAAAATAAATCAGCACAGCACACTGAAAAAAAAAAAAAATAATAAATAAAATAAATAAATGAAATATCATTTAAATAATTTTAAATTCAACCTAGAGATATCTTCATGTAGTAAATTTTCTGCGATGGAAGCTAGGCATCATAAATTAGCGTCTATATCAAATTGAATGTTGTGTGGTAAATCAGTTTGATGTGATATACTGTGAATAAATAGCTCGTATATATTTATAAGATGGGGTTGCCAGATGCAATGAATCAGTTTATAATATATGAGCAGCAATATCATGCTTGCATTGTCTTCTATAATTTATAATTTCGCTTTCTCGTATTAATTAAAAACTAAATCACAATGTAATGTCAAAATTTATATTTATAGAAGATTATAGATCATATATTAAAAATGTAAAAACATGAAAAATTTATGAATATATACATAAACATTTAAAAACTTTATATTGAAATTATATTAATCTAATAATTTAGCACTTTTATAAGTTTTATTCTATTAAAATTCATCTATGTTTTCAATAGGGTTCATAGCTATAAGCCAATGTATTAGTTATGTATCATTTTAAAATATTTTTGTTTTGGTTTTTTTCTATAGGACATTTTTTGTGAAAATATATACGTATATATATTAAAATATGAAATAAAAATTGTAAATTATTTAACATTCATATTAAATAGAAAAATTTCAATATTAGAAAGGAAAATTCCTCATTAGGTCTTTTTTTATTAAGTTGTAATTTAATTAATATATTCTTTAATAATCATTCAAATATGTTCTTTTTTTAAATATAAACTACCATTTCCGCTTTCTTAAAAAAAATAGCTGTTAGCAAAATTAATTAATTATTATTATTATTTAACGTATTTCTTTCAAATTGTTTTTTTTTCCTTCCAGAACAAAATTACCATTTCTAGACTTAAACACTGCCCAGTCTGAGAGGTGAGAGCAAATTGTACTGACTGCCACATCGTAAGTGAGTGCATGTACATTAGAGTGAAAAACAGCGCAGGTGTATAGGCTGCACCAAAGTCAAATTTAAGCGGCATACGCATATGCCAAATTGCTTTCATCTAGAGTTCGATGGGAAAGAATTAAAGTTCTGAAGGTTTGTTAAATATATATTGGGCACAATATAAGTTCAAATTACGTATTATGCTCTTTGCTCGTATTATGCTCTTTGCACAATATATATTAATGTTCCATAAGTTATAATGTGTCCCTGTGTTCTGTAAATGTTTCTTTATGTAGAGCCTTTGTAAGGATATCTGCAGTCATCTCATTACTTGAAACGTATTTCAGTTCAATCATTCCTTGTTCACATAACTATTTAATTAAACGAAACTTAACATTAATATGTTTTGTTCGACTTTAGTATTTTTCTGATTCAGCAGGTTTTACACAAGCTTGATTGTCCTCATAAATGGTAATTGGGCGATTTTGTTCAATATCAAGATTTTTGAGTATTATACAGTACTCCTCTTAGCACAATATATATTAATGTTCCATGAGTTGTAGTTTGTCCCTGTGTCTTGTGAATGCTGCTTTAGGTAGAGCCTTTGTCAGGATATCTGTAGTCATCTCCTTAATCAGAATGTATTTCAGTTCCTTAATTCCTTGTTTACATAATTATTTAATTAAATGAAACTTAGCATTCATATGTTTTGCTTGATTTTGGTATTTTTCATATTCAGCAAGTTTTATGCAATCTTGATTATCCTCATATATGGTAATTGGGCAATTTTCTTCAATATCAAGATCTTTGAGCAATTTTAAAATCCATATTTTTCTTTGGCTGCAATTTCTGCTAAAATATAGAGTTTCTGCTGTGGAAATCGACAGGCAATTTTGTTTTTTTCGAAATCCAGTAAATGAGATTTTTCCCAATAAAGTACACATTCCCACTAGTTGGTCTTCTATCAAGTGGATCATTAACACAGTCTGAGTCTGCATAAGCTTTGAAAATAGGATCTTGATTTATGTTATATTTTATTTTGTAATCTTTATTTGTCTTTAAATATCGTATCACTCGTTTCGCACCCTCCCAATTTTTTTTCTCCAGGTTATTCATTTCTACGACTAAGTATGTTCACTGCTGCCGAGATATACAATCTACTCACAGTCGCTATATATAGTAGAGCTCTTAATGCTTGGCGATATTTGGTATTATTGTTCAACAATTTTTTGTTTTCATGATCTTTCTGATATCCCGGATCAAGCGGTGTCTTTAATGGTTTGGAATCTTGCAAGTTAAATTTATTTATTAATTCATCTATTTTATTTCTTTCATGTATAGCTAATGTCTTATTTTGATGTATTTCGACAGTAATTCGTAAGTATTTGTTTACTTCACCTAGATTTGTTATTTCAAATTACTTTTTAAATTCATTAATATGTTTTATATGGTCATTAATATCTCTCTCATTTCATACCAACAGTATGTCATCGACATAAACAAGTAAGTAAACTCTGTTATTGTTTTTTACTCTTTTGTATAAACATTTTTCAGATTCGCATGCAGTGAAGTTTAATTTGATTAAGGTGTCATTTATTTTAATGTTTCAATTCCTTGCTGCTTGATTGAGGCCGTCTACGACCTTTTCTAATTTACAGAACTCCTTCTCTTATCCTGGTTCGATAAAGCCATCAGGCTGACTCATATAAATGTCTTCTTCTAATTCCCTATGGAGGAAAACAGTTTTGACAGCAACGTGAGTAAACTGCACAATGAGATGCCACTGGGGCAAAGGTCTCGTCATAATCAGTTCAATTTTTGGCTAAAATCTCATGCTTTGTATTTTTCTATTTTCCTTGAGTTATTATATTTTGCCTTAAAAGCCAATTTAGAACCATGAATGTGTGCATTAGGTGGAAGATCAATCAATTCCCAGGTGTTATTTTTGGTTTAAAATTTGTTTAATATTTTGTTTTAAATTTAGTTGAAGGAAGAACCAAATTAAAATGTCATAGACGTGAAAATGTTACTCAACTGGAATGCACTATGTGGAAAGAAACAATGTCACATGAATCATTATTTTTTTCTTTTTTTTTTAGAAGCAGCATACGTTTCATTAAAGGTATTTTAATGTAATGAACCATAATGTTATGCATATATATATATCTATATATATAGTGTTTCTTAATAAAAGTGTAACTTTATTCTTATAAGGAAATATTTTACCAAAATTTGTCATTTTTAGTATGAAAAATATTACCGTATTTTAGTCTTTTACTGGATTTTATGAATAAATTACTGTTTATTTTTATTTTTATTGTTCCTTTAGATTAGTTGCTGTTAGTAACGCAAAACATACAAAAGATCCATTTGATTTTGTTATTGTGAAAATAAATTAATAAGCTAAAAATTAGTATTGTAAACATATTATTTAAACTTAAAAGTATACGAAAATAATCTTTAATGGAACAACAATAGATGAAATACAAGCACACATACACACACACACAAAAATGCAATTATAAAATATGTAATTATTATTACTATGATAATTTTTATTTATTTTTCTTTTTTCCAAATTTATGAGGATTCATAAAAAAACTTTGTATATATAAATATATGTATATCGCATTAAATTAATTTACCATAGAGGATAAAAAGTAAGTAAACCACCTGCTTTATAAAAAGATAATACTAAAATATTTTTTTTTTCCGTTTGTATAAATACTTGAAAAAGAGTCATCATCATTACTCTTAATGACAGACTCATAACACTTTGTGCCACAATTACTGGCTGAACTGAAAATAAGTTCTGTAATTTAAAAGAACTATTATTATTTTATGTATTAATAGATAATTATATAAAATTTACTAAACCCATAATATATATATATATATATATATATATATAATACCTTCATGTTAATTAGGAAAAATCCTTTTAATTCTCATTTAGAAATATTTGCTTTTGTAATTAGAATCTATTTTTGTCCTTTAAAATAATAATAATAATGATAATAATAATAAATAAGTTTTAAAAAAATAATAATTAAGGTTTTTAAAATTTTTTAAATTTAAAATGGTAGAAATATGTATCACTTGTACTAATGTCTATGAGTGATTGCATATTGGTATACGTAATTTCTATATACACTCTGTTGTAAAAAAAAAAAAAAAAAAAAAAAAAAAAAACATGCACCCAGAAAAAAATAATTCTCAGCTACAAAAATTGGCATGAGGTTAGTTCGTGTAGATAAACAAATGATACAAAATGTAGTTTATAAAAGCGTTTTATTTAAGAGTAGCATTACAAAGAAAGTAAAAATCAGTGTGTAGAAAAGCCACCCCTAGCGACTATACAATCAGATACTTAGTGGGCATAATGTCAAACAAGTGATAAATGTCCCTATGCGATATATTTTGCCACAAATGTTGCAACTGCTCAGTCAGTGCATATGCATTCGGAGAGAACTGAAAGTGCCTCCCCTACATGTCCTAAACATGTTCAATTACTGATAAGTCTGGACACCTGGTAGGATATTCAAAGACATTGACATCTATGAACTATAGTTGTGATAGTCGTGCAATATGTGGTAGGACGCTGTCGTGCTGGTAAACAGCACCTGGACGATGTGATGGCATTCGAAGTACCATGGGCTGCAAATTGTTTTCAACGTATTTACGAGCGATGAGAGTACCTTAAAGTACGACTAAATGTGAATACTGTGTACTGAATGTGTGTACTGTGTGTGTGTGAATACTGAAATGTACTGAAGACCTGAGAGACTGTAACAGTAGATATGAATTTTCGAATGGGTAAAATAGGAATTTGACCAAGAAGTTGCTTTGCTGATAGAGAAAAGCTCAGCCTGTAAAACAGTTTTGCAGTCCTCAAGCCTAGAGGACCACTGATGGACCAAGACCCCGTCAACAAAGGCACAAAATGCAGCACACACACCATGAACTGTCTTAGATCTATCTGTATATATCGCCACAGAGGCTGTAGGAGAAAAGGACTTAATGTTAGTATTGATTAATTTCTGCGTAAAGTCCTTTGCTGGGTGAATAAATCAGCTGCCCATTTTGAGTTCAATGTCTTCATCTCGGATTTTCTACAAGGCTTTGTTTCTTAGTTGTAGTACGTTTATCCTGTTCTATTCGTAATTCAGAGTAAAGTGTAAAGGAGGAACACCGGTGATGACGTGGATTCGTTTATGCTGTTGTATTCGTAATTCAGAGTGAGGTGTAAAGGGGGAACACCGGTGATGACGTGGAGGACATCTGTGGAGACTGTTTTATAACCCCGTGACAGTTAAAAGAGTAACATCCTTTGCAATGAATTTAATTTTCCTATAGCTGTTTTTGAAAGATTACCTCCCCAAATTACCGCCCCCATAGGTTCATTGGTTATTTCATGAAAAGACTCAGCCTTTTAAGGCAAAGAAGCTGTTTCTTTGGAATCAGTAACAAAAAGTCTTTCTTGGACATCTGCTAGTAAGATTTCGTTTTATTATATTGTGAATAAATCTCGCTCGATTTCCAATTTTATTAACGAACGGCAATATATATACAGTACAGTAAGAAAAAGTCAGCAATTTGTAAGTACAAGCGCGAACAGCCATCTTGAATGTATAGTGCTTGATATGTAGTGAGTCACGTGCATAAATTGGTCAAACAGCACGGCGGTTCTAAATGCAGATTGGTAAACGCGGAGTTCAGAAACTGGCTTCGGAAGTTAGCGATGAATAGAAAATACTTGACTAGCGGTTAAAATTTCTAACCTGGGTTGCTCCACTTGGGAATAAACCTGCGGTGGAGGTTGACGGAGCATTAGATGGTAAGTAACGCTGGAACCTGCGTTGCATTTCATAAAGTAATTTTTTTATAAACATCAGAAATTTAATATTCCTGTATTATAAATGTTGCTAATTTTATTAAATGCAGGTGAGTATATGATAAAACGCAATATACAGGGTGTTTATAAAGTCCCGGACCCATTTTGATGTTTAATAACTCATAAAATAATTAAGATGGATTAATATTAATAACATAAATGGTTAGATAGATACAAAAAGTTTTATGACCCCTGTCAATGAACTTCCATGTGTGCCCGCTTCGTCGCATGGAGAATATCAAGTCGATAGTTAATATCCCGCCAGTTAGCGGCAAGCATGTCGGTATCCACAGAGGCTATTGCGGTTGTAACTCTGACTTTAAGGTCATCAATGTTCGACACTCTCCTCCTGTAAACATTGTCTTTTACAAATCCCCAAAGGAAAAAGTCCAGCGGCGGTATATCAGGTGATCTGGGTGGCCAAGGAATTGGACTTCCTCGCCATTCAAAGAACTACGAATGATGATACCCCAATGAGGTGGTGCACCATCTTGTTTCAAAAAGAAATGTGACTGAAGCTCTTCTAGTTGTGGAAATACGAAGTTTTCCAACATGTCTAAGTATACGACTGATGAGACCGAATTTCTGTAAAAAAGAAAGGCCCAATGACTCGGTCGTGCATTAGTCCACACCACACATTAACCTTTGGGGAATCCCTTTGTGCCTCACGGTAATCATGCGGGTTTTCAAATCCCCATATGCGCACATTATGGCGATTAATAATGCCAGAAACATGAAAGGATGCTTCGTCGGAAAACATTATGCCCTTCAGAAAATCAGCATCATATTCTATCCTCCTTATCATATCTGTTGCAAAGGCCATCCTCCTAGGCCTATCGTCCGGTTCCAAAACTAGAACAATTTGAACTTTTTATGCATACAGTCTTAATTTTTTCTTAATAGCCTTGTACGCCGTCGAAATTGGCATATCCCATTCTCTTGCCGCTGATCTCACAGATCTTCTAGGATTGTGTAAAAATGTCTCTCTGGCACGGTCAACATCAAAATCACTTGTGCAGAGACGACCTGAACGTATCTTATCTGCGATACTTCTAGTTTCTAGAAAATTATTTTTCCACCGCAAGATGCTGCTTTTGGATGGAGGATCTTTTTGGTAAATTCTTCTGAAATTTCTCTCTGCTTGCACTATCGATTTCGTTTCTATGTTCCACCATAAAATCTGTGCTTTCTCTTGTGGTGTATGCATTCTCCTTAATATCCGCTCGAATAAATCATCACATACAAAAGAACTACACAGAACAAACACATCAAAAGTAAACATAACATTGCAATAGTTGCCAAAAACAAAAGAGAGAAAAATGCAATTTGTAAGCAGACGATATTTAGAAAAGTACAGATATTTAGACTGGAAAATGAAATTATCTGAAATTAACCACACGCGCAGACGATATTTACAAAAGTAACGATATTCAAACCTGAAAAGAAAATATATGAGTTATTCCATCAATAAATGCCATACGTTTGTCTAATACGTTTGTCTAATACGTTTGTCATACATACATCTTCATTATTTTATGAGTTATTAAACATCAAAATGGGTCCGGGACTTTATAAACGCCCTGTATATTAATTTATTTCCATTACCCGACTACCGTAGGTAATGGAAGTATTGTGATCCAAAAATTCGATTTTGAGTGTTCACCTGATTCACACGTTTTAACGTCTCCTGAGCCCAAAAATATAATTTCTTGCAACTGCTCAGTGTGTGTGTGTGTATGTATGTGGGGAATTTTTCGGCAATCATATCTCCGAAAGAATTCAAGATAGAACTACGAAATTCCAGAATTGCGACATACATGGTGTACAGATAAATTTTTCAAATTTTGGTGAAAATTGGAAAACCGGAAGTGATAGAGTAAGTCCATATCCCCAAAAACAGCTCTACCGATTTTTATTTCAAACTTGCTGTATAAATATTCTATTAGATGTCCTTTCGAATGATATGGTTTATTAAATCATGAAAATTGATATGCGTCCTGTATAAGTAACTCAGTTTCAGATCTCGAAAGTGCACTCCTTTAAAAACGGATGCGCGCACACACACACACACATATATATATATATATATATATATATATATATTTCAAACTCGCCATATTATTTCCCTTTTAAATATTCTTTTTTATGTGATATTAGTTTTTTGGTCAATAATTGATTATGCCAAGATTTATTAAATGTTGTTATCTCAAAAACGGCTCTAACGATTATTATTATTTTTAATTTTTGCCTAGACCTCTTTTAGATATCTTTCTCATGTATTACGTGGTTATTACACGAAAATTAACAGTCATCCTGCTTAGGTAGGTCAGTTTTAGATCTTGAAAATTTGTGTTTAAAAAAGAAATATATATATATATATTCTTTTTTTTTTACTCGCAATGTTAACTTTGTTTTATATGTCTTGCACGTGTATCAGGTTTCACTTAGTGGAACAATTTTAGGTTTCTACTTCATTAGGTGAATTTTATGTCTTCTGATAACATTGTCTTTAAAAAATAGGGGGTAATGGAAGTCGTGTGGTTATTTTACAACCTTCTTTTTTTTTTTTTTTTTGTAATGGTCTTTAAAATATTTTAAGTTTAAAACAAGAAAAATAGAAGCATATTATCACATACAATGCATACACAAATAATTTATTATAAATAAACCTCCGAACTATAAAATTAGAAAACAATCAAGGTTTTCTTTTCTTTTTTTTTTTAATCTTTTTCTTGGAATATTTCATTTTCATGAAAATGAAAATGGGAAAAAATGACAAAATTGCCATATTTCTTTCCATTTTAAATAATAATAATTGTTAAAATTGATTAAAAAAGTCTTTTAAACCATTTTTAAAGAATTTAAGGCACCTTTAAATGTTTTATTTTCGTAAACATATCCTGTATGTTTTTGCGCTGCAGAACTCGACTATCGATAATATTTATCATTTATTTTTTACATGAGTTGGAAACTGGTGTTTTGGGACACATAGTAATTAAGTTATTAATATTTAGTTCTATTAATTGCTAAATTTTAAGATTAAATTTTATTACGTTATCTATTATATATACAGTCCTTCTCATAATTATAAGGACACCCGTTTTTCTATATTAAGTAAACACTGAACACTATTATTTAAACAAATACATTTTTAATTAATTTGAATTTCATTAATAGGCTATATTTAAAAAGTTTTATCGTTTTTCTATCTTAAAAAACTTTAAATATGGTAAAAAGATGATTTTTCAGGTGTTCACAATTTTAAGGACAGCTCGAATTTTAGTAATTGTAATGTTTAAAAAGCAATAAATGAAAATCTATCCTTATTTTATTGAAAAATATTTTAGAAATTAATGTCAAGAAGATTTTGTTTTAATCTCAAAATTGTTACTTTCTTTTCTTTTCTTTCTTTTTTTTTTTTTTTTTTTTTGTTAACCGTTGCTAAATTTCGTAAAATTAGGGGAAAATGTTTGAATCTATATAAATTGCATATAAATATAAATAATAATAATTAAAAAAAAAAAAAAAAAAAAAAAAAAAAAAAAAAAAAAAAAACTTTTAAATAATTTTGGATAATACATAATAATATTTTTTTTATTAATAAACATGTGGTATGACTTTGACTTTAATTGCAATAAAGATTATATATATATATATATCCTGCTAAATGGGGAAGAAAACAAATTTAGTATTTGAAAAACACATTTGTTAAGTGATGAATATACCAGGAGTGTAAATATGTAATCGGAAATTGTCCAAAGAAGGCCGTATCTGCCAATATAGTTACCTGCAAACCGCATCATTGGCGACATTTTATTTCTTTGAGAGCAGACAATGATTTTGACAGCATAAATTTTGACAGCATTCAACATTTTGATTCTTTTTTTTTCCCCTACAAACTGTGGTTTGTTGCAGAATTGATTTTATGTTGCTAGTTAAAGAAAACTGCTGCAGAATCACATTGAATGATTGTCGACGTTTATGGTAAGCATACAATTGGTAAATCAAAGTACATTGAGTGGTTTCAGAAATTCAAAAGTGGTTGAAATAGAAGCTGTATACAGTTGTATTTATCTGAGATAAGTCGTTACAATGAAATGTAACATCATGGAAGAAATTGATAACAGAGTTAAACATGGACAAAAACATTTGGAGAAAATAGCGCTGTAATTAAAAGTACCCCCCCCCTCCATTTTGTTTGCAAAAAAAAAAAAAAATGTATTGACCAGTGCACTTTTTCTGTAATAATTCATTCCCCAGAAATTTGGATATTAACGTGTAAAATGATAAGAAAGCTTTAAAAAACTCATAGGAGTATCCAGCGATGCATGTTAGGTTTCACCTGATGTGACAGAAAGAAAAATATATGGATAAGCGAGCAAACCAATCCACACAGCCACTTATATCCAATAGACATATAAATTACATCCAATGATCTATAAAAGATACAAAATATCTTGAGAATGTGGATTAAATGTGCTGGATATCCTGAACTAATTATAGATATCTATTATATTTTTAAATGTAGACAAAATTTAGACGTGCCATTTTCAATGTCTAATAGATGTAACCTGTTAGACCAAAACAAGATTTAAATATTTTCAGTGTGTATAAGATTTGACAAGTTCAATTATTGGATATTTGGAGATTTGTCAGATATTTAACAGACATCTAAGGGTTGTGAAAAAAAGTGATATTTGCCATGCTAATAGATATCTGTGGGATGTTTATGGAAGTTTCATGGATCATATTTTAACCTTTTTAGATGTCTCGTGGATGCATGTGGCTGCGTGGGAAAGCTACTGATGTCATTTTCAAAGTAGAGTAATACCAATGGAACTAAAGTAGGCACATTTACAGAAAAAAAAATGGTGATAGATGGAATACCAAAGTCCTATTTTATTCATTTATCTTTCAGCTTTATGAAATGAAGAAAATTCTCTCAATAATATATATATATATTATTTATTTTTGCAATATTTGGCCAAAAGAAAACTGAAAATGAATAAAAAAAAATGCATTTTCCAAATTATATAGGATTAAATAAAACTTAGTTCAAACAACGGCGAAAGAACCCGGCATTTTAGAAATAGGCCTCATACATATCGTACATTTTGGGAATTGAATGTATAAAAAGGAACAGATTTCCTTTATTTATTTATTTTTCGAAAATAATCCTTTATTTCAAACGTCAGCTTTAAAAAACGAATAAATAAATAAGAAAGAAGAAGAAAAACCTTATTTTTTTTCTTTTAATGGTAATAAGTGAAATAATTCCATACATCACCATACGACTTCACTGATAAATAAGTAAATAAAAAAAATAAAATTAAAATAAAAAAACAACGTAATACAGCAAATAAATAGAATTAAACGGAATTTTTGAAATCAGCCGAGAAAAAAACTGTACATTTCAGAAATCGTTCACATAAATATGAAGTTTCATTTTTCAATCGACCATAAAAAGCGGAAAACTATTTAATTCTCCATTTCATTGTATTTTGAGAAGTCTAAATGTAAAAAGTAAATCACGCAGTTTGAGTCTTTACAAAAAAATCAACGTAAAATTACAAGGTTCCTTCACAAATATCGGATAATTTAAGTATCTTGTAAAAGACAAAAATAAATAAATAAAATCGCTATTTCAGTACTCATTCTTAAATGCAGCAAAAGTGGGGCTTATAAGCTGAAAATATAAATCAGCCAATGGTAAGTATGATAAAATTTCAGTCTACAATTCCACATTGTTACTGATAAAATAATTAAGATGGATTAATATTAATAACATAAACGGTTAGATAGATACAAAAAGTTTCATGACCCCTGTCAATGAACTTCCACGTGTGCCCGCTTCGTCGCATGGAGAATATCAAGTAGATAGTTAATTTCCCGCCAGTTAGCGGCAAACATGTCGGTATCCACAGAGGCTATTGCGGTTGTAACTCTGACTTTAAGGTCATCATTGTTCGACACTCTCCTCCTGTAAACATTGTCTTTTACAAATCCCCAAAGGAAAAAGTCCAGCGGCGTTATATCAGGTGATCTGGGTGGCCAAGGAATTGGACTTCCTCGCCATTCAAAGAAATACGAATGATGATACCCCAATGAGGTGGTGCACCATCTTGTTTCAAAAAGACATGTGACTGAAGCTCTTCTAGTTGTGGAAATACGAAGTTTTCCAACATGTCTAAGTATACGACTGATGAGGCCGTCTTTTCTGTAAAAAAGAAAGGCCCAATGACTCGGTCGTGCATTAGTCAACACCACACATTAACCTTTGGGGAATCCCTTTGTGCCTCACGGTAATCATGCGGGTTTTCAAATCCCCATATGCGCACATTATGGCGATTAATAATGCCAGAAACATGAAAGGATGCTTCGTCGGAAACCATTATGCCCTTCAGAAAATCAGCATCATATTCTATCCTCCTTATCATATCTGTTGCAAAGGCCATCCTCCTAGGCCTATCGTCCGGTTCCAAAACTAGAACAATTTGAACTTTTTATGCATACAGTCTTAATTTTTTCTTAATAGACTTGTACGCCGTCGAAATTGGCATATCCCATTCTCTTGCCGCTCATCTCACAGATCTTCTAGGATTGTGTAAAAATGTCTCTATGGCACGGTCAACATCAAAATCACTTGTGCAGGGACGACCTGGACGTATCTTATCTGCGATACTTCTAGTTTCTAGAAAAATATTTTTCCACCGCAAGATGCTGCTTTTGGATGGAGGATCTTTTTGGTAAATTCTTCTGAAATTTCTCTCTGCTTGCACTATCGATTTCGTTTCTATGTTCCACCATAAAATCTGTGCTTTCTCTTGTGGTGTATGCATTCTCCTTAATATCCGCTCGAATAAATCATCACATACAAAAGAACTACACAGAACAAACACATCAAAAGTAAACATAACATTGCAATAGTTGCCAAAAACAAAAGAGAGAAAAATGCAATTTGTAAGCAGACGATATTTAGAAAAGTACAGATATTTAGACTGGAAAATGAAATTATCTGAAATTAACCACACGCGCAGACGATATTTACAAAAGTAACGATATTCAAACCTGAAAAGAAAATATATGAGTTATTCCATCAATAAATGCCATACGTTTGTCTAATACGTTTGTCTAATACGTTTGTCATACATACATCTTCATTATTTTATGAGTTATTAAACATCAAAATGGGTCCGGGACTTTATAAACGCCCTGTATATTAATTTATTTCCATTACCCGACTACCGTAGGTAATGGAAGTATTGTGATCCAAAAATTCGATTTTGAGTGTTCACCTGATTCACACGTTTTAACGTCTCCTGAGCCCAAAAATATAATTTCTTGCAACTGCTCAGTGTGTGTGTGTGTATGTATGTGGGGAATTTTTCGGCAATCATATCTCCGAAAGAATTCAAGATAGAACTACGAAATTCCAGAATTGCGACATACATGGTGTACAGATGAATTTTTCAAATTTTGGTGAAAATTGGAAAACCGGAAGTGATAGAGTAAGTCCGTATCTCCAAAAACAGCTCTACCGATTTTTATTTCAAACTTGCTGTATAAATATTCTATTAGATGTCCTTTCGAATGATATGGTTTATTAAATCATGAAAATTGATATGCGTCCTGTATAAGTAACTCAGTTTCAGATCTCGAAAGTGCACTCCTTTAAAAACGGATGCGCGCACACACGCACACACACACACACACATATATATATATATATATATTTCAAACTCGCCATATTATTTCCCTTTTAAATATTCTTTTGTATGTGATATTTGTTTTTTGGTCAATAATTGATTATGCCAAGGTTTAGTAAATGTTGTTATCTCAAAAACGGCTCTAACGATTATTATTTTTTTTAATTTTTGCCTAGACCTCTTTTAGATATCTTTCTCATGTATTACGTGGTTATTACACGAAAATTAACAGTCATCCTGCTTAGGTAGGTCAGTTTTAGATCTTGAAAATTTGTGTTTAAAAAAGAAATATATATATATATATATTCTTTTTTTTTTTACTCGCAATGTTAACTTTGTTTTATATGTCTTGCACGTGTATCAGGCTTCACTTAGTGGAACAATTTTAGGTTTCTACTTCATTAGGTGAATTTTATGTCTTCTGATAACATTGTCTTTAAAAAATAGGGGGTAATGGAAGTCGTGTGGTTATTTTACAACCTTCTTTTTTTTTTTTTTTTTTTTGTAATGGTCTTTAAAATATTTTGAGTTTAAAACAAGAAAAATAGAAGCATATTATCACATACAATGCATACACAAATAATTTATTATAAATAAACCTCCGAACTATAAAATTAGAAAACAATCAAGGTTTTCTTTTCTTTTCTTTTTTAATCTTTTTCTTGGAATATTTCATTTTCATGAAAATGAAAATGGGAAAAAATGACAAAATTGCCATATTTCTTTCCATTTTAAATAATAATAATTGTTAAAATTGATTAAAAAAGTCTTTTAAACCATTTTTAAAGAATTTAAGGCAACTTTATATGTTTTATTTTCGTAAACATATCCTGTATGTTTTTGCGCTGCAGAACTCGACTATCGATAATATTTATCATTTATTTTTTAAATGAGTTGGAAACTGGTGTTTTGGGACACATAGTAATTAAGTTATTAATATTTAGTTCTATTAATTGCTAAATTTTAAGATTAAATTTTATTACGTTATCTATTATATATACAGTCCTTCTCATAATTATAAGGACACCCGTTTTTCTATATTAAGTAAACACTGAACACTATTATTTAAACAAATACATTTTTAATTAATTTGAATTTCATTAATAGGCTATATTTAAAAAGTTTTATCGTTTTTCTATCTTAAAAAACTTTAAATATGGTAAAAAGATGATTTTTCAGGTGTTCACAATTATAAGGACAGCTCGAATTTTAGTAATTGTAATGTTTAAAAAGCAATAAATGAAAATCTATCCTTATTTTATTGAAAAATATTTTAGAAATTAATGTCAAGAAGATTTTGTTTTAATCTCAAAATTGTTACTTTCTTTTCTTTTCTTTCTTTTTTTTTTTTTTTTTTTTGTTAACCGTTGCTAAATTTCGTAAAATTAGGGGAAAATGTTTGAATCTATATAAATTGCATATAAATATAAATAATAATAATTAAAAAAAAAAAAAAAAAAAAAAAACTTTTAAATAATTTTGGATAATACATAATAATATTTTTTTTATTAATAAACATGTGGTATGACTTTGACTTTAATTGCAATAAAGATTATATATATATATATATATCCTGCTAAATGGGGAAGAAAACAAATTTAGTATTTGAAAAACACATTTGTTAAGTGATGAATATACCAGGAGTGTAAATATGTAATCGGAAATTGTCCAAAGAAGGCCGTATCTGCCAATATAGTTACCTGCAAACCGCATCATTGGCGACATTTTATTTCTTTGAGAGCAGACAATGATTTTGACAGCATAAATTTTGACAGCATTCAACATTTTGATTCTTTTTTTTTCCCCTACAAACTGTGGTTTGTTGCAGATTTGATTTTGTGTTGCTAGTTAAAGAAAACTGCTGCAGAATCACATTGAATGATTGTCGACGTTTATGGTAAGCATACAATTGGTAAATCAAAGTACATTGAGTGGTTTCAGAAATTCAAAAGTGGTTGAAATAGAAGCTGTATACAGTTGTATTTATCTGAGATAAGTCGTTACAATGAAATGTAACATCATGGAAGAAATTGATAACAGAGTTAAACATGGACAAAAACATTTGGAGAAAATTGCGCTGTAATTAAAAGTACCCCCCCCCTCCATTTTGTTTGCAAAAAAAAAAAAAAAAATGTTTTGACCAGTGCACTTTTTCTGTAATAATTCATTCCCCAGAAATTTGGATATTAACGTGTAAAATGATAAGAAAGCTTTAAAAAACTCATAGGAGTATCCAGCGATGCATGTTAGGTTTCACCTGATGTGACAGAAAGAAAAATATATGGATAAGCGAGCAAACCAATCCACACAGCCACTTATATCCAATAGACATATAAATTACATCCAATGATCTATAAAAGATACAAAATATCTTGAGAATGTGGATTAAATGTGCTGGATATCCTGAACTAATTATAGATATCTATTATATTTTTAAATGTAGACAAAATTTAGACGTGCCATTTTCAATGTCTAATAGATGTAACCTGTTAGACCAAAACAAGATTTAAATATTTTCAGTGTGTATAAGATTTGACAAGTTCAATTATTGGATATTTGGAGATTTGTCAGATATTTAACAGACATCTAAGGGTTGTGAAAAAAAGTGATATTTGCCATGCTAATAGATATCTGTGGGATGTTTATGGAAGTTTCATGGATCATATTTTAACCTTTTTAGATGTCTCGTGGATGCATGTGGCTGCGTGGGAAAGCTACTGATGTCATTTTCAAAGTAGAGTAATACCAATGGAACTAAAGTAGGCACATTTACAGAAACAAAAATGGTGATAGATGGAATACCAAAGTCCTATTTTATTCATTTATCTTTCAGCTTTATGAAATGAAGAAAATTCTCTCAATAATATATATATATATATTATTTATTTTTGCAATATTTGGCCAAAAGAAAACTGAAAATGAATAAAAAAAAATGTATTTTCAAAATTATATAGGATTAAATAAAACTTAGTTCAAACAACGGCGAAAGAACCCGGCATTTTAGAAATAGGCCTCATACATATCGTACATTTTGGGAATTGAATGTATAAAAAGGAACAGATTTCCTTTATTTATTTATTTTTCGAAAATAATCCTTTATTTCAAACGTCAGCTTTAAAAAACGAATAAATAAATAAGAAAGAAGAAGAAAAACCTTATTTTTTTTCTTTTAATGGTAATAAGTGAAATAATTCCATACATCACCATACGACTTCACTGATAAATAGGTAAATAAAAAAAATAAATAAATAAAATAAAAATAAAATAAAAAAACAACGTAATACAGCAAATAAATAGAATTAAACGGAATTTTTGAAATCAGCCGAGAAAAAAACTGTACATTTCAGAAATCGTTCACATAAATATGAAGTTTCATTTTTCAATCGACCATAAAAAGCGGAAAACTATTTAATTCTCCATTTCATTGTATTTTGAGAAGTCTAAATGTAAAAAGTAAATCACGCAGTTTGAGTCTTTACAAAAAAATCAACGTAAAATTACAAGGTTCCTTCACAAATATCGGATAATTTAAGTATCTTGTAAAAGACAAAAATAAATAAATAAAATCGCTATTTCAGTACTCATTCTTAAATGCAGCAAAAGTGGGGCTTATAAGCTGAAAATATAAATCAGCCAATGGTAAGTATGATAAAATTTCAGTCTACAATTCCACATTGTTACTGATAAAATAATTAAGATGGATTAATATTAATAACATAAACGGTTAGATAGATACAAAAAGTTTCTTGACCCCTGTCAATGAACTTCCACGTGTGCCCGCTTCGTCGCATGGAGAATATCAAGTAGATAGTTAATTTCCCGCCAGTTAGCGGCAAGCATGTCGGTATCCACAGAGGCTATTGCGGTTGTAACTCTGACTTTAAGGTCATCATTGTTCGACACTCTCCTCCTGTAAACATTGTCTTTTACAAATCCCCAAAGGAAAAAGTCCAGCGGCGTTATATCAGGTGATCTGGGTGGCCAAGGAATTGGACTTCCTCGCCATTCAAAGAAATACGAATGGTGATACCCCAATGAGGTGGTGCACCATCTTGTTCCAAAAATACATGTGACTGAAGCTCTTCTAGTTGTGGAAATACGAAGTTTTCCAACATGTCTAAGTATACGACTGATGAGGCCGTCTTTTCTGTAAAAAAGAAAGGCCCAATGACTCGGTCGTGCATTAGTCAACACCACACATTAACCTTTGGGGAATCCCTTTGTGCCTCACGGTAATCATGCGGGTTTTCAATACCCCATATGCGCACATTATGGCGATTAATAATGCCAGAAACATGAAAGGATGCTTCGTCGGAAACCATTATGCCCTTCAGAAAATCAGCATCATATTCTATCCCCCTTATCATATCTGTTGCAAAGGCCATCCTCCTAGGCCTATCGTCCGGTTCCAAAACTAGAACAATTTGAACTTTTTATGCATACAGTCTTAATTTTTTCTTAATAGCCTTGTACGCCGTCGAAATTGGCATATCCCATTCTCTTGCCGCTCATCTCACAGATCTTCTAGGATTGTGTAAAAATGTCTCTCTGGCACGGTCAACATCAAAATCACTTGTGCAGGGACGACCTGGACGTATCTTATCTGCGATACTTCTAGTTTCTAGAAAAATATTTTTCCACCGCAAGATGCTGCTTTTGGATGGAGAATCTTTTTGGTAAATTCTTCTGAAATTTCTCTCTGTTTGCACTATCGATTTCGTTTCTATGTTCCACCATAAAATCTGTGCTTTCTCTTGTGGTGTATGCATTCTCCTTAATATCCGCTCGAATAAATCATCACATACAAAAGAACTACACAGAACAAACACATCAAAAGTAAACATAACATTGCAATAGTTGCCAAAAACAAAAGAGAGAAAAATGCAATTTGTAAGCAGACGATATTTAGAAAAGTACAGATATTTAGACTGGAAAATGAAATTATCTAAAATTAACCACACGCGCAGACGATATTTACAAAAGTAACGATATTCAAACCTGAAAAGAAAATATATGAGTTATTCCATCAATAAATGCCATACGTTTGTCTAATACGTTTGTCTAATACGTTTGTCATACATACATCTTCATTATTTTATGAGTTATTAAACATCAAAATGGGTCCGGGACTTTATAAACGCCCTGTATATTAATTTATTTCCATTACCCGACTACCGTAGGTAATGGAAGTATTGTGATCCAAAAATTCGATTTTGAGTGTTCACCTGATTCACACGTTTTAACGTCTCCTGAGCCCAAAAATATAATTTCTTGCAACTGCTCAGTGTGTGTGTGTGTATGTATGTGGGGAATTTTTCGGCAATCATATCTCCGAAAGAATTCAAGATAGAACTACGAAATTCCAGAATTGCGACATACATGGTGTACAGATGAATTTTTCAAATTTTGGTGAAAATAGGAAAACCGGAAGTGATAGAGTAAGTCCGTATCCCCAAAACAGCTCTACTGATTTTTATTTCAAACTTGCTGTATAAATATTCTATTAGATGTCCTTTCGAATGATATGGTTTATTAAATCATGAAAATTGATATGCGTCCTGTATAAGTAACTCAGTTTCAGATCTCGAAAGTGCACCCCTTTAAAAACGGATGCGCGCGCACACACACACACACATATATATATATATATATATATTTCAAACTCGCCATATTATTTCCCTTTTAAATATTCTTTTGTATGTGATATTTGTTTTTTGGTCAATAATTGATTATGCCAAGGTTTAGTAAATGTTGTTATCTCAAAAACGGCTCTAACGATTATTATTTTTTTTAATTTTTGCCTAGACCTCTTTTAGATATCTTTCTCATGTATTACGTGGTTATTACACGAAAATTAACAGTCATCCTGCTTAGGTAGGTCAGTTTTAGATCTTGAAAATTTGTGTTTAAAAAAGAAATATATATATATATATATTCTTTTTTTTTTTACTCGCAATGTTAACTTTGTTTTATATGTCTTGCACGTGTATCAGGTTTCACTTAGTGGAACAATTTTAGGTTTCTACTTCATTAGGTGAATTTTATGTCTTCTGATAACATTGTCTTTAAAAAATAGGGGGTAATGGAAGTCGTGTGGTTATTTTACAACCTTCTTTTTTTTTTTTTTTTTTTGTAATGGTCTTTAAAATATTTTGAGTTTAAAACAAGAAAAATAGAAGCATATTATCACATACAATGCATACACAAATAATTTATTATAAATAAACCTCCGAACTATAAAATTAGAAAACAATCAAGGTTTTCTTTTCTTTTCTTTTTTAATCTTTTTCTTGGAATATTTCATTTTCATGAAAATGAAAATGGGAAAAAATGACAAAATTGCCATATTTCTTTCCATTTTAAATAATAATAATTGTTAAAATTGATTAAAAAAGTCTTTTAAACCATTTTTAAAGAATTTAAGGCAACTTTATATGTTTTATTTTCGTAAACATATCCTGTATGTTTTTGCGCTGCAGAACTCGACTATCGATAATATTTATCATTTATTTTTTAAATGAGTTGGAAACTGGTGTTTTGGGACACATAGTAATTAAGTTATTAATATTTAGTTCTATTAATTGCTAAATTTTAAGATTAAATTTTATTACGTTATCTATTATATATACAGTCCTTCTCATAATTATAAGGACACCCGTTTTTCTATATTAAGTAAACACTGAACACTATTATTTAAACAAATACATTTTTAATTAATTTGAATTTCATTAATAGGCTATATTTAAAAAGTTTTATCGTTTTTCTATCTTAAAAAACTTTAAATATGGTAAAAAGTTGATTTTTCAGGTGTTCACAATTATAAGGACAGCTCGAATTTTAGTAATTTTTTTCAGTTATTCTTTAAATTAATATTTTATGGGGTCTCTTGTTAGGGTTAAACAGTCAGACATTCTCTCTGGTATATATATATATACATTTTTTTTTTAAATATTCAGTTTCAATACCATTTCGTATAGCATATATGATATTCTTAATACATTTAAACTATTTAAAACTACTTTACACTTGCATGTACTTTTCTAATATCATAAGTTGAGGTTTTTTCAACTTTTAGGCCATGGGAAAGGCAATAATACTGAAGTTTCTTTCTTCAAACTATTTCTTACTGCTCTAAAACTAGAGCAAAAATCTAAGTCTTGTTGAAAAAAATATTATTACCCCCCAAAATCTAACAAAAATCTGATAATTCCACGTTTAAAATTTGCGGATATTCTCTTGATGTTCATAATAATAGAAAAAATTACTAAATTCATTCTGCCTTCAGTAGAAACAGCTCCCCAGAGCACCATAGATCCATCGTTAAAATGCCCGATTCATATCTGCCTTTAAAAAATCTGCTCTGTCTTTCGCTATCTTCAGATCGTGCCAATAACTGTTAAAACCATTTGATTAATCAAGAATAAAATGTTTTTCATCCGAAAATGCAACATTTTACCATTTAATATTGCCTTTTTCAACTTTAACACAGACGTTCTTTCCCCCCATTAAATGCTGATTGATTATTACAGGTTTTTTATTCATTTTAACCTATTATTAATTATTTTAAACATGCATAAATGTGGATCCAACCTCTCGTTAAAAATTACGAGCAAATTCAGCAGCAATCATTATGAGTAGAGCAGTAAGAGGAATTATGAGTCTCCGATCTCTGTAAAACATCTCTGATTTTGTATCAGATCTCTCTCCTATCGAACCAGCAGTTCAATGTTTGATCACATTTCCTTCAGCAATTTTAGACCTTCGAATTTCATTAGAAATTCGGCGGATTGAAATTATCCTCCCACTTAAAAAACACGTTTATCATACTTCACTACTTGAACGTTCTTTTTTTCGAGGAATTATCAGTAATGTCCGTCCAAGAAAAATTGAAGGCTTATATATGAATTAATCTAGCCGAGTAGTTAACAAATTCGCATGTCAACTGTAATTTATCCGCTAGTAAGTTAAATAAAACGAAAAACCTTGATTGTCCCTATAATTATGAACATCTGAAAACGTGGAGAAAACATATTTTGCATTATTTTTTATTAATTTTGTTTCATATTAAAAAAGTTTTTAGCAATTTTGGTTTTTAGAATACTAGATATATTAAGTGCACTTAGTATAATCTCGTCCACAATTATTTTTACATTAGTTATTTCGAAATATAAAGTGTCCTTATAAATATGAGAAGGAGTGTATATATATATATATCAATCTAGAAAAAGTAAAATCGGCTGCCCTGAGAATTTTTTTTTTTTTTTTTTTTTTTTTTTTTTAATGAGAACATTGAGTGGATATAACATACTGAATCTTTCTTTGAAATAATAAATACAAAAAAAATTGTTTTTTTATTCTTTTTTTCTCTTTTTTTGTAATATATATATATATATATATATATATATATACATATGAGAAAAACAATTAGGAAATTGGAATATATTTTTTAATTAATCAAATTATTTTCTTTGTCGCTAATTATAATAATTTAAAAGATTTTTTTTTTTTTTTAATTTACTGTTTAGACCATTTAAAGATTTATATTTTGAAGCATTTTAAACTCTTTTAATATATCTTATGCTAATTTATATATATTTCTGTTAGTTAAAAAAAAAAAAAAAAAAAAAAAAAAAAAAAAAGAGAGATTATTTATTAAAAAAATGTCTGCCCCCCCCCTACACACACAACACATATATATATTTATTTGTTTCATAGTCTTTTTATTTATTTATTTATTTTATTTTATTTTGCGTGTGTATGTATGCATGTGTGTTTAATTGCTTAAAAAGAATGAAATATAAATTAATCACTCTTTATTACTAACAGGATTTGCCCGCTTTGCTGGACACTATATTTAAATGAGTTGTCAAAATTTCATATCATTTTAATAATAAAATCTCAAAGCATAAAAAAATGAAAAATAAAAATAAAATAAAATTACTGTAATCACTCGAAGCCTAAGATAAGGTTCCTGGTGAGTTTAGTAGAGTCTGGCTTGCAACATGAGGACTCTGTGTTTCGACAGCAACTTACCCTCTGTTTACTCCTCGGTTAAGTCAAATTATAAACAACATATTTAGACACAAAGCATATTTCGTTAAAAATAATAATAATAATAATAATAATAATAACTTTAAGATGAACGTTAGCAAGTAATTCGTAGAGAAGAAAGCGAATATATATGTGAACAATCATGAATAATTTGCGTTTATTTTTCTTTCTTTATTATTACTATTATTATTTTTTTTTTTCAAACTCTTTTCTTTCAGATATTTATCTGCATCAGTATGAAGAATAACAAATTCTCTGGTAATCACGATTATAGCTTGTTTTCTTTAAATATCAGTTTAAGGAAAGTAGTCTTTATGCAAACCTAGACGGCTGCAACTTTCACATACTTGTTATGATTTCTGAAAACTTCTAGACCTCTAGATACGAAATTTAAAATACTAATATATATTAACTTTAAAATGACATGTTATCAATAGTTTTACGGCAAAAAATTAGGAATAAAACATAATAATGCGATTTGTTTCGCAAATACTGGAGTTTATTTTATCATACAAAGAAGTCTCGCTGCGTTTCACAGTGGCGTGGTTGTTAACGGCCCTCTTATCTTACCATCGCCGGAAGCCCGACACAATGATATTCTATGGGGAAATTTTCTTTACAAATAACTCATTATCTAACACATATTTTTGACTGTTAAATCAAAAATGAATTTTTTTAATTTTTAATATTTTATTTTGAAATTGCAAAATGAAAAAAAAAAAAAAAAAAATCACATATTGAAAATTCGTATTTTGCAGTTTCAAAATAAAATGTAAAAAAATAAGAAATATATATTTTTTTTTAAAGTTCCGTCAATTTAACAGCTGGGAATTTTCAGAATGTGAAAACAGAATTTAATAATATGTATTAGTTAATAAGTTATTTGTAAAGGAAAATTTCCCATAGAATAACATTAGCTTCGCCTTCCGGCGGCGGTGGGTGAAGAGGGCCTTTAAAATGTTTGAAATTTCCTTAAAGTTTCGGATTCCATGGACGGAATAAGTTTGATTTCCTGCGCCAGGTATTAGAATTTTTAGTTTTATATATTTATTTATTTTAATTACTAATATTTTATTAATGCTCTAAAAAGTTCACAGCTTGAAGCGACATTGTTTGAGAAGCATCGAAAAATAAATTTAAAAGTAACAGACAATATTTCTTATTTAAAATGATAAAAAAAAAAAAATGATTTAAAAATGCTTTATCGAAATCGTTCTACAAAAATGTAGAGTCGGTAACAAAACTGTCCGAACACTAGCAAAAATTCCTATGTAAAAAAAGTACACTTCATACGGTTTTGTTAAATAAATCCTTGTCGAATCCTGTTCATAGTCAGTGTAAGAAGATGATTCGATAAAGTTTTATTTAACAAAACCGTATGAAGTGTACTTTTTTACATAGGAATTTTTGCTAGTGTTCGGACACTTTTGTTACCGACTGTATGTACCTTCTGTACTTATAAACTTCAAATATTATTACTGATATTATTAATATTATTACTTTTATTTTGTGTTCTTAGGAACATGTAAAAAAAAAAAAAAAAAAAAAAAAAAACATGTTTCTTTATGAGGTATATAATCATTTTTCATTTAGTTGTTTTAACACATTTATCAAAATAGAAATTTCTCTAACTAAAAAGAATAAAACTCTTTAAAAAGATACGAATCCTAAATGAGAAAAATCGCTCATCTGATAAATATTTGCATAATTCTTTTAAAGAAAAAAAGAATCATTTAATTTCACGAAAGATTAAAAATACGTGGAACAAAAATAATTTTTGCATTTGTTTTACAACTTTTCTAATGGTCTTCAAACAACTTCTGAGAAGTTTTTCAAGCATAAAACTGATAGTTCTCTAGCACGTCAGGTTCGATAAAGTATATATATATATATATATATGAAGTCTCTAGATATAGTGCTTGAATTTGTACATCTCTAATGGACCTTTTTTTTAGCAAATGGATTTCTTCGGCACTTACTCTTATGTATATTAGGAAAGAAGAAATAAAATTTCAATTTATGTTTGATACTGTTACGTGATTTTAAAATTCATTTTTCTTTAAGCAATTTTTTTTTTTTTTTCAATATTGGTCCCAGTATTAATAAGAACTTTTATGTAAAATACACATTTTTTTTTTTTTTTTTAATTCTTTGCTAAGAATTCGTGTGGAAAACTTTTAATTAATGTAATTTATTTCCAGTCACATTTCTTAATTAATAAATAAATAGTCGCAAAATAGTTTTAAAAAGGAAAGGTGTTATCTGCATCGTAATATGTTTAATAAAAATTTTTAAATATAGTAATATCGATTTTTTTTTTAAATTCTCATATAATATAACTATTTTATTTATTTATTTCATTTATTTATTTTATTTATTTATTTATTTTTTAACTGTAGGTCACAAATAAGCTGTATTTGTTTTATGATTCATAATGTATATGATCGTAACATTTTCGTAGATATAATATAAAATTTGAATTTGAACAAATTATCTAAACATTATTATTAATAACAATAACTTTATTTAAAATATTTATTAAGTTTAACAAAAAATAATTCCAAATATTTTTTTTTTTTTTAGTTATTTATAACACGTTTAATTTTCTGACTAAAAATGGATATGCTTTCTGATGTGCCATAAATCTACAAAAACAGTGTTAATTTTTTTTATTTTATTCATAATTAATCATGGAAATATACTATATAAATTTCCATATAATTGTATTTGTGGGAGCGTCACGGATGAAACTGTGCAGGTAGACACCCTGTATTGACAAAAATCTACATGTGATAGAGAAAAACTAGCTTCGTTTTTCGTTTCATCACGTCAAATACATAAAGATCAGCAAAAGTTACCAAATCAAAATTTTAGATGTAGACCTGTGTAACCATTTTCAAATTCAGATAGTGTGTATACCATGCTGTTATTTGAAAATATACCTAATTTAACCTAATTAAAAAAAAATAGTTAAATGTATTTATAGAAATTCATGCATTTAAAAATAATTTTATTTAGAGCTAAAATTGAGATTTTATTTATAATATACATCTAAATAGAAGCAGATAAAATAAATAAACACCTTAGATGTAAACATATGAATTTCATTTCTTCTTGTACAACCTGTTTGTATCGTGAAATTGTATGAATTTTCATTAAATAATGATAATGGTTAGAAATGTTGACTATTTATTTAAAGAAATTCAGAAATAAATTTGTTTAAAAATGAACAATAACTTATTCTTCCGTATAAAGGCATGCGGTATCTGTGTTTAATTTTCTAGCAGCGGTTACTATATTATTTTCTTAAAAATTTCTTCAGAATCTCTTTAGCATAGGAGCCCCTTGATGGTTATTAAATAATTCCTGTATTGTAGATGAATTAGAATGGCTATAGACATTCCGTAAATAAACATCTTGACCAGAATCGTCCGAGCTACTAAGGTGCCAAATTTCAAATTCCCTCAGAGGATTCTGTGCTGAAGCTATTCCATTTTTTTAGCACGATTTTTCTCAAAATTTCATATTAAATAATAAATAAATTTGTTGTACTTTTTGCAGCAAAACGATATTAAGATTTGTTTTAAAAAATGTACTCATAAACAGCACTGTATCTGTATTATTTTACGAGTTCTTGTATCAGCAAAGATATTCAAACCATTTTCAATTGGAAACATCCTATGTGGAGCCTGGTTAATATGTATCAGTGTCAAAGCGTTCTAAAAATATTTACAGAAATGAGAGCGCAGGCAGGCAGGCGGAAGATTGGACCGAAAACGAGGCTGACCGAAATCGTACTCACTTTCCAATTTTGTTGGAAAATGTTAAAAATATTTATTTCTTCATTGATAAATTATTAGCCCACAAAGGTTATTGTTTTCAATCTGCCATAAAATTGTTATTATCCACAATCTGGAATAAAGTAAAATGAAGCACTTTTTCATAGTACGGAATGGAATAGTTGCATGCGCATACATGCGCATACATGCACAGTTACGCACATTCACAGTTACAGACGCTCGGGCACACGAACATACACGCATGCATGCAAACATGCGCACGCACACACACACGAACGTAGGTACGTATGCATACACATGCATGGATAGTCGTATACATACGCATATATATATACACATGCACGGATTGTAAAATCATGCATCACTGATGAAGTATGAAACGCTTTTCCATATATACAGAATAAGAAATAACCATATATATATACACGATGTTAGAATTGAGATAAAACCTGTAAAAGAAATTTTAAGATACGGATGTTATAACCGTTGCTACGGAACTTCATATTCTAAAGTAAAATATCAGTTATATATTTTATCTCATTTATTTATTTATTTAATTACGCTTTTCTACATTTAGACCAATTAAAACATGCTTTTCTTTTTTTCTCACTCGTATCATTTTAAAAAAAATATTTAAAATAAAATTAAGAAAAACGGCATGAAAGAAATTAAAGTCCTGTCTTACTAAATTAAAGTCTGTTTTGTACAGAGTTTCCTATCAATTTCTTAGAAATCAAAAAGTAGGCTTTGGTTGCTTTTGTTATTATTTTATTATTAGGACTGAGGACTACTAGTCTCAATGTGGGATTTTTACGGCGTCATTTTTCGATAGTTGGACATTTGTTGAAATCATTTTCGATAGTTGGGCATTTATCGAAATCTAAAATTTATCAAAAATATATTTGAAAAATGCCTACTAACCCTGGACGATAGGTCTAATGTGTCGTATCATATTATATATCGTATTTATCGTAATATAACTCAATACTTATTTCGCTTCCTTCTTCGACTCGTTTTAATACGAATTTTTTATATGCATGAGCAGCCCCGAAGAACAAAAACATTAAATCATTAAATTCATTTTTTTACTTATTTTTATTTCATATTATTTCACGCCAACGTTTTATTTCCTAATTCAAAATGATTAAAAAAAACTTTTTCGATATCGCTTGTAACAATACTGATTATTATTAATTTTCTTTTCTTTTTCTTTCAAAAAAAAAAAAAAAAAAAAAAAAAAAAAAAAGATTTTGATGAAATTCTGGCAAAAGAAGAATTTAGTTTAGGACGGAGGACTATTAGTTTTTTTTTTTTTTTTTTTTTCAAATTATAACATCGCTTTCAAATTATTCAATTATATTTTCGATAAATTTTAGATTTCAACAAATGTCCAACTATCGAAATCGACAACGCAAAAATCCCAGATTGAGACTAATAGGCCCTCAGTCCTAAAAAAAAAAAAAAAAAAAAAAAAAAAAAAAAAGGTTTGTACGTTCATTATTTTTTTCTTTCACATAAAAATAAATATATTTACTTGTATGTTTATTTATTTTTGACATTTTTTTTTTTTTTTTTTTTTTTTTTAATAAATTCAATGTTACAATAGGTTTATATATATATATATATATATATAATATTTTTTGAACCAGTTATCCGATTAAAATAAAATATATGGTGTTAAGTATATTTTGTCCTTTTTAAAAAGTATACTGATTTTTAATAAAATTTAATAATCTGGACTAAATATGTGGACAGATACAATGAGAAACTTTCCGCTTTACATATTTAGATAATAGCAAAAAGTATTTGCACGTTCATTCAACGTGATAGATAACATTTGGTAACAGTGGCAAAAAGGAAGAGTGAAAGGAAAGATTTAAAAAAAAAAAAAAAAAAAAAAACGAAATAATATTATTTTGATAATCTTACACGTTTACATACTTAATTATTTTTAATCATCTAGATTAATTATTAAAATTAAACAATTTATCTGCGTTGGTACAACATATATTTTTTTTGCAAACAAGCCTTGGAACACAGAATTTCATTGAATATATTTTATTATTTAAATTTATCATGAATTAAAAATATGTATATTTCATGAATTATTAATTTATATGAAACATATTTTCTGTTTTGTTTATATATGTTTTGCAATAGTTGTATTAAAGCTTACTTTTTTTTCATTTTATTATGAAACGTATAAGCACTAATCCTACATTAATTGATTTACGTTGAGCTAATATTTGCATTTTGAGATTAACAAATTTTCTCCCAGCGATATGTATGGAGAAAAAAAAATAATAATAATTGGAAAATGAACATGATAAGATAAACTTTACTTCTTATCAAGTTAAGAAGATTAACGATTCTCATCACAATTTTGGGGGATACTTACAAATTTTAAATATTTGTATTTATAAAAACGATAAATATGTCTTTAATCATTTTTTGTAGTCCAATTAAGAAAAATGTCTCATAATTTTAAATATAAATATTTAAGATTTTTTTTTTCAATTTATTGACAATATGTACTTTCTTACTTTCTTCTTCTTCTTCTTTTTTTTTTTTTTTTTTTTTAATGATTAACGTACGCATATACATACATACATATATATATATATATATAAAGATAAACGTTATGAAAAATACAGCATTTCTGGAAAAGTTAAAATTACCTTAATTCCTTTATAGACCATATTCGACAGTTATTTATTTATTTATTTATTTATTTATTTTGCGGGAAAATATACGTTTAATCCCAAAAGTTATTAAAAAAAAAAGTTTTTTAAACTTCAGAAACACTTCAAATTCAAAATTTAGATCTTATTCATCTCAAATTATTTTGCACTAAAAAAAAATTAAGAAGAATTAACGGATTAGGATAGATTAATATATTCTTGCGTTGTAATGTATAAAAAGCAATAAATGAAAATCTATCCTTATTTTATTACCAAATATTTTAGAAATTAATGTCAAGAAGATTTTGTTTGATCTCAAAATTGTTACATTCGTTTTGTTTGTTTGTTTGTTTGTTAACCGTTAATAAATTGCATAAAATTAGGGGAAAAACGTTTGAAACTATATAAATTGCATATAAATAATAATAATAATAATAATAATAATAATAATAATAATAATAATAATAATAATAATAAACTTTAAAATAATTTTGGATAATACTTAAATAATATTTTTTTTAATTAAAAAATATGTGGTATGATTGTGACTTTAATTGCAATAAAGAATATATACATATATATATATATATATATATATATATATATATATATATATATACCCTGACAAATGGGAAAAAAGCAAATTTTGTATTTGAAAAACACATTTGTTAAGTAATGAATGTACCAGGAGTGCAAATATGCAATCGGGAATTGTCCATAGAAGGCCGTATCTGCCAATATAGTTACCTGCAAACCGCCTTATTGACGACATTTTATTTCTTTGAGAGCTGAAAATGTTTTCGCACAACAGCATAAATTTTTATAGCATTGAATATTTTGATTTTTCTGCCTACAAACTATGATTTGTGATAGAATTGATTTTATGTTACTTGTTAAAGATTGATTTTATGTTACTTGTTACTGCTCCAGAATCACACTGAATGTTTGTCGAAGCTTATGGTAAGCATACAATTGGTAAATCACAGTACTTTGAGTGGTTTCAGAAATTCAAAAGTGGTTGAAACAGAAGCTGTATGCAGTCGTATTTATCCGAGATGAGTCGTAACAATGGAATGAAACATCATTGAAGAAATTGATAACAGAATTAAACATGTAAAAAATGCATTTAGAGAAAATAGTGCTGTATTTAAAAGTAACCACACACCTCCCCATTTTGTTTGAAAAAAAAATACCAGTACACTTTGTCTGTAATAATAATTTATTCCCCAGAAATTTGGATATTAACGTGTAAAGTGATAAGAAAGCTTTAAACAACTCATAGAAGTATCCAGCGATGCATGTTAGGTTTCACCTGATATGACAGAAAGAAAAATATATGGATAAGCGAGCAAACCAATCCACACAGCCACTTATATCCAATAAACATATAAATTACATCCAATGATCTATAAAAGATACAAAATATCTTAAGAATGTCAATAAATGTCTTGGATAATCTGAACTAATTAGAGATATCTATTAGATTTTTAAATGTAGACGAAATTTAGACGCGCCATTTTCAATGTCTAATAGATGTGACATGTTAGACCAAAACAATATTTAAATATTTTCAGTGTGTATAAGTTTTGACAAGTCCGATTATTGGATACTGGGAGAGTTATCAGATATTTAACAGACATCTAATGGATGTGAAAAAGAGTGAGATTTGCCGTACTAATAGATATCTGTAGGATGTCTATGGAAGTTTAATGGATCATTTTTTTAACCTTTCAAGATGTCGCATGGATGTCAGTGGCTGCGTCGAAAGCTACTGATGTCATTTTCATACGAATGGAACTAAGCTAGGTACCTTTCCAGAAAGAAATGATGATACATTGAATACCAAAGTCCGATTTTGGATGTTATATATATATATTATTTATCTTTGCAATATTTGGCCAAAAGAAAACTCGATATGAATAAAAATAAATGTACTTTCCAAATTATATAGGATTAAATAAAACTTAGTTCAAACAACGGCGAAAGAACCCGATATTTGAGAAATAGGCCTTATACATAGCGCACATTTTGGGAATTGAATGTATAAAAAGGAACAAATTTCCTTTATTTTATTTCACGAAAATAATCCTCTATTTCAAACTTCAGCTTTAAAAAACGAACAAATAAATAAATAAATAAATAAGAAAAAGAAAAAGCTTTTTTTTTTTTTCTTTTAATGGTAATAAGTGAAATAATTGCATATATCACCATACGCCTTCACTGATAAATAAGTAAATAAAATAAAATAAAATAAAATAAAATAAAGAACAGCGTACTTTAGCAAATAAATACAATTAAACGGAATTTATGAAATCAGCCGTGAAAAAAAATGTACATTTCAGAAATCGTTCACATAAATCTGACGTTTCATTTTTCAATCGGCCATAAAAAGCGGAAAACTCTCTATTTCATTGTATGAAGTCTAAACGTAGGTAAATCACACAGTTTGAGTCTTTACAAAAAAATCAACGCAAAATTACACGTTTCCTTCACAAATATCGGATAATTTAAGTTTCTCGTAAAAGACAAAAATAAATAAATAAACTCGCTATTTCAGTACTCATTCTTAAATGCAGCAGAAATGAGGCTTATAAGCTAAAAATATAAATCAGTCAATGGTAAGTATGATAAAATTTCAGTCTAGAATTCCACACTGTTACTGACAAAATGACTTAGATATATATATTTTTTTTTTTTTTTGTATGTATTTCTTAAATGCAGTAAAATTTAGTAATCTCGTTAAACATTTCGGAAATCACGTCACCATGTATTATTAAAAATATATTCGGATTTCCATATATACGAAAAAATGGGGTTTACAACATTTTGGAAATAGTTTATTATAATATCTGTGATTAAATTACATAGATATTATTCTACGGAAACACGTGACCTCAATAATTTTCAAAGAATCACATTCTGCAATGTGCTATTTTATTTTATTTTATTTTGTTTTATTTATTTATTTTTTATGTATCATTTTTAATATTTTTAAATGTGGAATATTACCAAATAATAAATAAATAAATAAAAATAAGTTAGTCAGCACATCTGGAGTAAATCGTTTTTCTTCATTTATTGGCTACGAAGTTTTTTTTTTTTTTTTTTTTTTTTTTTTTTTTGTAAATGGTGGAGGAGGCTGAGTACTTGTTATATTGCACTATTCCTACATTATGGGAATTGTCGATGGTTTAGGACTCATTCTTAAAGGTAGATCTGAGACATGTCATCGCAATTTTGATCCTCCACGGAGAGCAGGACTCCCCCGCCTCGATGACGAATAGATATATAATTTAGATGGTAACATGGAGGACGACGGATTTAATGTGCTCTTGCCTAGTCAGTGTGCACGACGGCGTTGGGCCGATTGGAGTACCGTATGTGCAATCTTCCAATTACATGTTCGGCACTCTACCGATTAGACAAACGCGACTTTTTTTTTTTTTTTTTTTTTTTTTTTTATGGTGGATAATTAAGCATATTACGAACATGTCATTTGTATGTATTCAAATAGAATTTTGATATCTCTGAAAATTCTTTAAAATCAAGAGCATTCAAGTTTAAAGAGGACATTTTTATAGATTTAAATAAATATCATTTAATTGATAGTTTTATGCAAGTTTTTAGAAATAAAGCTTTTAAATAAATCAATAAATAAGCATAATTATTTATTTATATTGCTGTAATTTATATTTAAAAAATCCAAATAAATGAAGTTTAAATTATTTCGAAATGATTGTTTATCAATTTCGACTTAAGTATTTCAATCAGGCATTTAAAAATAAATAAATAAATAAATAAATAAACACAATATCTAAAATTTATACCTAAAAATTGTCCACGAAGAAAAAGAAATGAAAAATAGTATGTCTCTCATCTTATTAAGAAGAACGGTTATACATGATCTCTATAAATAAAAAGATGTGTCTGTGTGTGTATCCGTGTGTCTGTGTGCCTGCGCTCTGGTGCTCACACTACGGATCGCAGAGCTACAAATCTTGACGTATGTATACCTGGGCTGCACCGCATCTAGATTTTTACAAATTTCAAGATTGATTTATTTTAATTATTATTATTATTTTCAATTTTAAATATTGGCTTCTGTGTTTCATTTTTCATAAATTTATTAGCAGCTTTTTATTATGAAATTGATTTTGTCACCGTGTCTTCGTGTCACGCTAGTAAACAAGGCGTCTTCATTTTAAAGTAAATATAAGCCATTCGTCGCTCCTTGATTCAGTTGGTTAAAGTGTCACGTTAATAACGCGGTGGTCGAGAGTTAGGTATCCGGTGTCAATTGATACAAGAAAATTTTTCGTTGCTTACACAGTATCTTAAGAACTTCTTGAGGAGTATTTTTAAGATTTTTTTTTTTTTTTTTTTTTTTTTTTTTTTAATATTAAAAATCACAAAATATTTTTTTATGGTAAAAAAAAGCACCAAATAAAAAGTTTTAAGTAAAAAATACATAAATATATATATATATATATATATATTTATTTATTATTATTATTTTTATTTTTAAACTTCATATTTTTGAAATTGGATTTCGTCAACACGTCTTCGTGTCATGCTAAAAAACAGCAACAAAGCGCTTCCACTTTAAAATAAATATAAGGAATTTTTACATCGTTCAATGGCTCAGTCAGTTAAAGCGGCTTGCTGAAAACACCATGGTGGTGGGTGGGTGGGTTCGGTCTTTAAAGGCCGACGTGTAACTTTTTTGTAGATAATTAATAAAAAAGATGTCATTTGTTAAATACAAAACCTTTTATGGTCTGCACAGTTTCCTAAGAAATTCTGGTTAGTTTTTTTAAGAAGCTTTTTCTAAGTAACTTAAAAGAAAAAAAAAAAAAAAAAAAAAAAAAAAAAGAAAAGAAAAGAAAGAAAGGAAAGGAAGAAAGAAAGAAAAGATAAACGCTGGAAACTTTTTGTTACGGAGACTTAAAAAGCATAAAATAAAATCTTATTCTATAAAAAAAAATAAGTTCCAACAATAAGAAAATTTTAAAAAAGAATGTAGATATTTCACTTTCACATGAGATGGAAATACTTAAATATTCAAGGTATTTCGAAAAGCATTCAAGAACAATATTTCTTGCATTAATTAGATTTTCTAGCGCGTTCTTTGACTGTTCTTTGACTTTTGGTTAGAATGTCATGCTGATAACGCGTTGGTCGTAGGTTCAAACCTTCAAAGCCGTCGTTCTTTTTTTTTTTTTTTTTTTTTTTTTTTTTCACATAATTAAAAAAAAAAAAAAAAAAAAAAAAAAATCAGTATCTAAAAGAAAATCTTTAGCTGTCTACACAGTATCCTAAGAAATTTTGATTAAATTTGTAAAAAGCTTTATTTATAACTAAAAACAGAAAATAAAAATTTAAGTAAAAAATCATTTTTAAAGATTAGAAGCTTTTTATTGTAAAACCCTAAAAAACTTAAAAAAAAAAAAAAAAAAAAAAAAAAAAAAAAAATTGGGTTAAGTCATGCTATAAAGAAAGGAAAATTTTAACATTAATGAAATTTTAGAGAAAAATATAGATATTTCCCTTTTAGAAGAGATGAAAATTTTATCTATTCAAAATATTTTAAAAGCTTTCGAGACCTTTGAAATTTATTGCTTAACGAATAATTATACAAATAAACTAACAACTAAGAATATTGGTCTCGAATGCTTTTTTAAATATTTTGAATATTTAACAAATTTCATCTCTTGCAAATGGGAAATATCTATATTTTTCACTAAAATTTCATTAATGTTGAAACTTACAATACTTTATTGCATGTCTTTACATCAATATATATATATATATATATATATATATATATATATATATATATATATATATATATATTTATTATTATTATTATTATTTTGTGCTTTTTAGGGCTTCACAATAAAAAAGATTCTAATCTTAAAAAATGATTTTTTACTTAAATTTTTATACTTTCGTTGTAATCGTCAGTGATTCTTAGCAACAGTTATTATGCTATTTATTTTTTATTTAAATAATTCATTTCAAGGCGAAATGTTTTTTATTTTTTATTTTTACTCTTATTTTTTTTATGTTTATTGAAAGTCAAATGATAATGCAGTTGAAAAGATTAAGTACATTAAGTTTTAAATTTAAAAACGTATTTATAACAGTTATGTTTATGCACATTTTTTATAGTATAACAACTTTTTATTTTTCATATTTTTATTTAATTCTTTTAAAAGGGAAATCTTTTTTTTTTTTTTAATAGTATTTTTCGGAAAAAATGATAGCGTATAATCGAATAAATTAAATTTACTGAAATTTAAGTTTAATTAAAATTTATTTGATTTTTATTTAATTCTTTTTAAAAGAAAATTTACTTTTTGATGATGAGATACAGTTATCTCGAAAATCGTAGTTATTAAACAAGAGCAGATCCACCTGTCGTCGACAAGTATCTATACTGAAGTGCCCGGAAGTGGGAATCTGATCCCAATGCAGTGCGGGCGGAAAAGAAGATGTTGTAGGCAGCGGGTACCCGAAACGATGGTTAGAGCAATTTCAATGTAATTTTTATTATTTTTTATTTATAATGTGATATAAAAAATAAATAGTCGCTTAATTATTTTGAAAATTTATTTAAATATATTGGCCAGCGAGGATATGCATTATTTCTTCACAAAATAAGATGTATATATATATATATATATATATATATATATATATATATATATATATATAATACTAAAATATATAAATAATACTATATATATATATATATATATATATATATATATATATATATATATATATGCATATATAATACTAAATAATAGCGAAAAGGCTTTAAATGTAATATTTGGAAAATTTCTCTTACTTTAACATTAAATTGTCTTTTGTTAAGAATTTAAAATTTAAATGAATAAATTTGCGAATTAAAGTTTTAAGCTCTTCTAATTTAATACTATGTTCACTCGAAAGGATTAGTGTCGTAGAACTTCCTGATAAATTAGGTTTGCTAATAACTTCTGACAAACGAAGAAATGGATTGTTATGTTTAATTTGTTAAGGGTACAAATTCACATATTAAAAGCGAGGAAAAACGTTAAAATACAAATAACGTTAATATATATATATATATATATATATATATATGTGTGTGTGTGTGTGTGTGTGTGTGTGTGTGTGTGTGTGTGTGTGTATATAGACCGAAAGAAAAACTCGCATACTTATTTATGTATATATGATTATTAAATTGATACATATGAGGAATCGTTTTTGAGGGACACTATTGCCTACCTCAATCTTCTGTTTTATCTATCTCTCTATATAAATCTCTGCATATGCATATGTATATTTCTTTTTAATGTCTTGTAACTCAAAATATTTTTTAAAAAAAATTCTAACAAACGATATAATGACGTATCGGAATTACATTTATTAATATCACACAATCAACAGATTGGGAAGAAAATCATATTTATTTGAAAATTTATTTTTTCAACTGAGTGAAAATAATGCCTGGACCGAAAGTCGAACCCCGGAACTTTGACTTACAAGGTCAAGGCTCTACCAATTGAGCTATCCAGGCCGACAACCTGTGCGCATTACTCACTCAGACAACCTTTAGGCAGAGCAACTGGCCTATCATGTAGACAGCTCGGCAGAATAAACCGCAGGTAATGGAAAACACCATTAAACAAGGGGAGGAATTATTTTCACTCAGTTGGAAAAATAAATTTTCAATAAATATGATTTTCTTCCCAATCTCTTGATTGTGTGATATTAATAAATGTATTTATTCCTCCCATTGTTTAATGGTGTTTTCCATTACGTGCGGCTTATTCTGTCGAGCTATCTACATGATAGACCAGTTGCTTTGCCTAAAGGTTGTCTGAGTGAGTAATGCCCACCGGTTGTCGGCCTGGATATCTCAATTGGTAGAGCCTTGACCTTGTAAGTCAAAGATCCGGGGTTCGACTCCCGTTCCAGGCATTATTTTCACTTAGTTGGAAAAATAAATTTTCAATAAATATCGGAATTGCTTTGCGTAATCCTGTAAATTAATTACAACTTCTATGCCTGCCACTTTCTGCAGAAGCAATGGTTTTAAACATTCTAATATCATATGTTGTGAAATTTATTTGTGTGTATCTGTAAATAAGTCATAATATACACGACAGTGAAAACTATACAAGTTATTCTATGTAACTTAAGAACAATTGTTCAAAATTTGGAAATATCCTTGTGATTACGTAACATTGCCGAAACACTTTTGTAAGGTCATGTATAATAATTACTTTGTATAAACACACATTTTTTCTACAGAAAACACGTTTTCAAACATCTCAAAAATATATGCTAATTTCATTTATTGGAATGCCGTGTAATCACGATAAAGTACATTCAAATGAAATTATTTCCAGAGTCCGTAATGACAAGAAATAATTGATGTGACCTTGTACACGAACTGTAAACAATATATTTATATAAACTATGCAACTATTCCTGTATAACGCTTGAATTTGTGTATGAACTTGCAAATCGATAGGGTTATTTTTGTGGCCGCTATCGTCGTATATGGAAATTCTTTCCATAGACCGTAATGATAAGATGAACTATGGTGTGTACACGAACTAAAGACAGAAGGTACACCCAAATTTATGCAGTTAATTCTTTGTACGCCATGAAAATGTGTAGAAATTTTCTAGATAATCGAGTGATTTTTGTGGCCAAAATCAATCACCTCAATGGAATAATACGTTTAACACATTTGAATTACAAATAACATGAGACAATATTTAGTATAATTTTGGATATTTCGTTGTGTCCCTGTAATATCTATAATTGCTGGATTCAACCAAATCTAAACTGATGTTTGTAAAACTTTCAACACCCTGAAAGAATGTGAATATCAGAATGATATTTATTGGGTACATACATTATAGTAGTAAGAACAATTGATTAAAATTTCAGGAAATTTGGAGTAATATGTAGTGAGAGAAAAGTACATAAAGCAGCGACCTCTGTGAGCAATAGCAGCACTTATCTGCCTAGGCATTGAATTAAACAGCGATTGGATGAGATGTACTGATAGAGCTCTTCAAAAAGCTTCAGCACGATGCAACAATTCATAGATCTTACTTACTGGTGAGTGGTGTGGGGAGGCAGTCGCTTTTCTACTATTAAACAGTCATTTTCATTGGTGCGAGATAAGAAAAAACGCGCTGGCCAGCGCAACTGTCGAACATATTTTGCATCAAGGAATGTCCGGACAATACGGACAACAGACGGTTGTCCATTGTCCTGCTTAAATATTACGCTTCGTAGGTCTTGAATATAGGTCCGAGCGACGGGCCTTAACTCGTCAGAAATGTAAAGGCTGGTATTCAGAGTGGCGGGAATGAAAACAAGAGGTGATTGAGACGCGTATCCGATGGTATCGTATACCATCACTCCAGGTGGTGACACGGTATGCGGCTACAAAATTTTTGATTACCCTCAAAACTGCATCACTGATATTGGCGCCTTTAATGTGTGATCAACGACGAACCTGGACTCAGGAATGGCATTAAATCACCTTTCAGAGAAATCACAATCCTGTTTACAGCACCAAGATTGCCTTATCCGTATTTAACGGCATCGTGAATAATGCACATTGCCAGCTGGGATTCGGTATAGTCACGCTGTCCATCAGCTGCAGTGATAATACGTATATAAATTTTCAGCTCAATCTGATAACGCATTCAGACGATGTCACATTTTCAATATTTTAAGCCATAGATCATAATGGTAGAGAATTGTTTTGTTGTGTCCGCGTAAAGGAAAAAAAATGATACATTACCAAAATTAATTGGATTCGTGCTACTGAGACTTTTATCTCATTCGAACAAAATATTTAAAAGTTATCATGTTCACTAACATTCATACACACATACATAGAAACATACATACATCACAAAAAATCGTGTAATATCGTAGATAACTCTAAAAGGTGAGTTCGTGATATATATATATATACCAACTCAAAGATTGTGTTTGTATCCAATGTATTCCAAAGCTGAAATCTTCTGCGCTAAAACGGAGATCAGTTCAATTTTTGTTTTCATAACACTCAAAATTCACAAATCAACAAAATTACATGTAAAATTATTTAAACAAGTTACGAAAAGCTCCTTAAACTTTTTTTTTTTTTTTTTTTTTTTTTTTTTTTAATATAATATTCGAAAAAAATAAAATAAAAAATACGTGAAAGTAACTAGAAAAGGAATAACATAAAAGATTTACATAATCAAAATACAAGCATGTATGATTTTGAACAGATGTTAAATAAAAACATTTAAGGGAATCTAAAAATTGAAAAATACAGTAAAAATGTTGAAAACTATATACATAGGTAAATCGATTTATTATATACATCGAATTATTAGGTTGAAAGCTAGATATATTCAGTTGAAATTTCATAAGTGGTTTTTCAGATACCACGTAATTAATTTGAAGATCGAATTATTTCAACTAAGCTCCCAAAGTACTTTTTTGTGAAAAACCCCTTATAAGCTTGTAACTCTAACATGTTTTTGTTTTATTTACTACGTTTTGGGAGATGATAAGTGATTTTTTACAAAAAAGAACTTTTGCTAAGGGCCTTATTCACCAACTTCTTAACACTCGAATTAAACCTCGGATAAGTGATAATCGCTCGATCATACAAAAATCGGTATTCTCCAACAAAAATCCGCGACAGATCTGTAGAACATTTTGGCGATATTATCCGTGCGCCAACGAACCAAGGAAATGAATTTATCTTATGGCAAACTTACAAAACGGTTGTTCACGTTCGAAATAAAAGAAATATTAATGCAGACGACTATTTAACGTAATTAAATAAAATTATCGAAGAAATTTCATAAAATGGCGATGGTTAATTAACTTTTTAACTACAATATTTTAATAAATAAGCAAATAAACAAAATGCACGTTTTGTCATAGAAGTTTTAAGAACAAATTAATTTCAACAACACAATAAATGCAATTAAATAAATGAAAATTTAGAGTAAAAATATAACTTTAAAAGTAATTAAAAAAGCATGAAAACTTACAATATATGCAACATGAATTTTATTTATTTTTTTTATTTTTTTCCATTTTGAAATTTCTGTTGACATAATACGTAAATCACATATCAAATATTTCACTTCGCGCTCAGTTAATTCGTAACATTCGAGGATTCTAAAACCGCATTCAAATGAATCGAAACACGTCGGTGTAAAAATTATGAGAATATACAAATAAAATAAAAAACATATTTTCAAGTTATCAAATGATACGCTTTCATTTCTCCAGACACATATCGTTTCGAATTTTTCATTAACACTTACATTTTAGCGGAGGAGAAAATTCCCTAGTTTTCATAAACTTGACCAACAAGTGATTGAGTGAGTGAGTTTTACGTCGAACTAGTGCTACGTTGTGGACAATGAGTACGGCAACCAAATATCCCCATTTTCTACAGACAACGTTTACTTTATTCGCATTATTATAACTTTTAAAAAAATTATAGAAAGTAAACTATTTAATATTCAAATTTTATTTTTAGTGCTTATTAATTAAAAATGAAAAAAAAAATAATAATACATGCATAATTAGTTAATTGTAGCAATTTAAAGCTTCTCTGTTTCAAACAGTCACGGATCCGGCCACTGTAACGACGGAGGATAAATTGGGACATACCCCTAAGGTATATGAACCAACAAAGAAACATGGCTGTATAAAGCTATGAATCTGAAAACGTACGTAACTCGGATCGGCGGCAATCACTGTCTCGCATGTTAAAACCAAAAAAAAAACATCACTGGACGCCCCTACCTTGCTGTGCATGAATCTGAAAACGCACGTAACTCGGCTCCGCGGCAATCACTATCGCGCATGTTAAGACCAAAAATTCCCATAATGTAGCTCTAGTGCAACGTAAAATACACTCAAAACAAATGAACCAATAAAATATCGCCTAATTTCCTGTAATGTAGCTCTAGTGCAACGTAAAATATACTCAAGACAAATGAACCAATTAAATATCGCCTAATTTCCCATAATGTAGCTCTAGTGCAACGTAAAATGCGCTGAGAGCAAATGAACCAATCAAATATCACCTAATTTCCCATAATGTAGCTCTAGTGCAACGTAAAATACGCTGAAAACAAATGAACCAATCAAATATTGCCTAATTTCCCATAATGTAGCTCTAGTGCAACGTAAAATACACTCAAAACAAATGAACCAATCAAATATCGCCTAATTTCCTGTATTGTAGCTGTAGTGCAACGTAAAATATACTCAAAACAAATGAACCAATTAAATATAGCCTAATTACCCATAATGTAGCTCTAGTGCAATGTAAAATACACTCAAATCAATAAAAAACAAATGAACCAATCAAATCTCTCCATACTGCGTCAAAATAGAATTGTTAAGTTATGTTTACAAGGATAGGCAGTTTCACGGAAGTTCGCCAAGCAGAAAGTGAACCTCTGTTCTACGGATCAACCAAATCCGCTGTTCACCGGCTACTTTAATTCTCGGATTTGCTGATCCATGGTTTAATCCGAGTGTTAAGAAGATGGTGAATAAGGCCCTAAGTGGTTAAAATAATTGTGGATCTTTAAATTAATTACAAGGCATGTGAAAAACCTCTTATGAAATGTCAATTCTATAAAACAACTAAAATCTACAGTGCGTTGCATGAATATAAACGCACCTTTTCCAATAGCCAGAAATAGAATTTTTTAAATTTTAAAAGAAGGAATGCGACTTATAGTTATTGCATATGACTAGCAAGTGAATAAGGTGCGTTGAGCAAGCATGTTTATTAGGGTGGGCCGAAAATGCACTTTTGCACAAACTTTCGAAATCGATGAGGCTTGGGGGCGGAAAAGTTGTGTATTGGGTTGCTCAGTAACCATGTAAAATTTTTTTGAAATCGAACAATATCTTCAGGTGGCGCCGGGGCCTTAAAAATCTGGAAATTTGACTAAAACAGACCTTTTTCTTCTAAAAACACGATTTTTTGCATTTTCGAAATAGATTACGCTCTAGTGCGGAAATGTTTAGTATTGAGTTGCTTAGTAGCCATGTAATTTTTTTTAAAAATCAAACAATATCTTCAGGTGTCGCCAGCGCCTTTAAAATTGGAAATTTTAACGAAAACAGACCTTTTTTCTAAAAACATGATTTTTTTTTTAATTTTCGAAATAGATTAGGCTTTATTGCGGAAATGTTTAGTATTGAGTTGCTCAGTAATCGTGTAAGTTTTTTTAAAAATCAAACAATATCTTCACGTGGCGCCGGCGCCTTAAAATCGGAGATTTTATTCAAAACAGACATATATTTTCATGAAAAGAGAATTCCTTATCAGTTTTCTATTTCACCCCCCTTCTTCTACTAAATGAAATGCTCTCGCACCTGCAGTCCACGTGACAGTCCACGTGACCCCCAGTGGTACAGGATTGTCTCTTACATTCCTTATCAGTTTTCTATTCCATCCCCCCTTCTTCTACTAAATGAAATGCTCTCGCACCTGCAGTCCACGTGACAGTCAGTGTGATAATATGCAACACAGTTATCGTTTAGTTCAGTCTAGTACAGAAGCAATCAACTAATAAGCTTACTTTATGTCGTTTGTTCATCGAAGAGCAGTCTCTTTAGATATTTAAATGTCATTAACTAGTTAGTTATAGTTATACTTTTGTCACAATGGCCGGTTGTCATTCAACTAGAAAAGTTACAGATTGTTTTGTTTTTGGTTTGCCAGAAGAGCTGAAACCTAACGTCTTACCAACTTACAGTCAAGTTATGAAATTTTACTTCCTTATAAGAGAACAAGTGAAATCTTCAAATCACGGCAAAGATCCAGCTTTTACTGACATTGCCAATGTTGTTGCTGAGAGGGTAGCTGATTTGTGGAAGAAGTCCTCGATTCCTACTATTTCTCATTGCAGAATTGTGCGCATCCTTAAATCATATCATGCTAAGTATAAAAATATCCTGAAAAGTAAAAACAAGTCTACGGAATCCTATAGGAACAAAGTAAAGGAATTTTTGGAAGACGCCGAGAAAACTCTCTTTGACATTGCCACATGCAAATGTCATTCCTTTAAAGCATGCTCCTGTGAAAAGGATAGAAAAGTGCTACATTTAGAACAACCATTTTTGATTGGTCAACGAACCGTCAGAAAAATGATTATCGGGGGCATTGATTTAAAAGTAACTGAGAAGCTGCTCCGAAAGCAAAATAGGCAATCCAAGACAGTGTTGAAAGCTGCTACAAGTGAACAGCAGTTCCAAACACCAAAGTCTATGTTCGAGTCGCCTGAGTTCGAGGATTGTGAGAACGAAGAATTTGAATATGAAACGCGTAATGATGAAGAATACACTCCTCCTAGATCCAGAGAGAACCATTCCAGAAAAACGAAAAGAGAGACCAAGGTAATCAGCCAGATGAGGATAAAACTGCCAAACACAGCACTCGCCTGCGATAGTGCAGGGATTGGAGACAGGCCTGCAGCGAAAATTATTTCTGCAGTTCTTGAAGATGTCGGAATGATTTCTGATAATAATCGTTCCAAAGTTACAGATAAAAATAAAATAAGAAGAGAGAGAATGAGAAAACGAAAGGAACTACAATGTAAAGGAAAACCAGAAGAGCTTCAAGCCCTCTTTTTTGACGGACGAAAAGATAAAACTTTAGCAGATCAAATCAAGGGAAACAAAAAGCACAGGACAACGGTTATTGAAGAACATGTAGTTTTAATACAAGAACCTGGATCTGAATATATCGGCCATGTTTCTCCAGCTAGTGGTTCTGCAAAATCTATTAAGAGCAGCATCGCTGAATATCTTTTACAGAATGATATCAACACTGAAACTCTTTTGGCAGTTGGCTGCGATGGGACACCCGTTAACACAGGTTGCAAGACTGGAGTTATACGTCTCATAGAAGAAGATGTTGGTAGACCTCTTCAATGGCTCATATGCATGTTACACGCAAATGAGTTACCGTTGCGGCATCTTCTAAAAAAGCTAGACGGTCAAACAAGTGGTCCTGAAACCTTTTCTGGTCCAACAGGAAAAGATCTCGAAACCTATGAGCTGAAACCGGTAGTCAATTTCAAAAAGGTTGATGTCGTAGAGTTAGTAGCAATATCAGAAGAGCTTCGAAAAGATCTGAGTACAGATCAACAATATATGCTGCAAATTTATGAAGCTGTAACATCAGGTTACTGCTCTGTTGCCCTAGCAGAGAAAAAACCAGGAAAGCTAGCGCACTCCCGTTGGCTAACGGCAGCATGTCGAGTTTTGCGCCTGTACATTTCAGTTACAAATGTTTCAGCAGAACTGAAAACCTTAGTAGAGTTTATAATTAAAGTGTATGTGCCGATGTGGTTTGATATAAAATCCAAACCGCATTGCAAAGATGGTGCTAGACACTTATGGAAGATTATTAGCTTGTCACGTTATCTCCCAGATGACTTGAAGACTGTCGTGGATGGCGTAATAAGCCGAAATTCTTTTTTTGCGCATCCTGAAAATATTCTTCTTTCGATGCTTACGGATGAACGAAATTACATCCGACTGCTTGCAATACGAAGAATTTTAAAAGCCAGGGAAAATAAACAAGAAGGTATCCGGCGGTTCACTGTTCCTGTAATAAAATTCGAAGCAAAAGATTATACGGACCTAATTGATTGGCACCAATCAGTTGTTACGGAGCCACCTATGCTTCGTGCAGTCAGCAATGAAGATTTCCGAAATATTCTAAAGGAGAAAATATCTTTACTAGAAATAAAAGAGTTTCCATGCCACATCCAAGCAGTGGAGAGGGCAGTAAAAATAGTGACAGTTGCTTCAGCTTCTGTGGTGGGACAAATCGAAAGGGATGGCCTTATAAGGGCGAAATTAGAATCACAAAGAATAATTCCTTCATTTGAAAGCAAGTCGAAATACAAAAAAGGCGAAGAAGATCAGGCAACAGAAAAGTGAAATATTTAATAAAATCTCAGTGTCCATTATATGGTTGGGTGGTTGGGAGGGCACGGGTGGAACTCGATATGCAGCCACCTCCTCGTGGTGAGTTCTGGGTTATCTCAGTGAATTTCCTCTGAGATAAGCAAAGAGCTGCATTTTTAAAAAAAAACTTACACGGCTACTTAGCAACTCAATACTAAACATTTCCGCACTAGAGCGTTATCTATTTCGAAAATGCAAAAAATCGTGTTTTTAGAAAAAAAAGGTCTGTTTTAGTCAAAATTTCAAATTTTTAAGGCGCCGGCGCCACCTGAAGATATTGTTCGATTTCAAAAAAATTTTACATGTTTACTGAGCAACCCAATACACAACTTTTCCGCACTAGAGCGTAATCTATTTCGAAAATGCAAAAAATCGTGTTTTTAGAAGAAAAAGGTCTGTTTTAGTCAAAATTTCAAATTTTTAAGGCGCCGGCGCCACCTGAAGATATTGTTCGATTTCAAAAAATTTTTACATGGTTACTGAGCAACCCAATACACAACTTTTCCGCCCCCAAGCCTCATCGATTTCGAAAGTTTGTGCAAAAGTGCATTTTCGGCCCACCCTAATGTTTATGCTCATGCAAGTTTATTTAATGAATGTTTAAGCATTTCCTTATTTTTCACTTTTATTCGTTTGCTGCACGAAATTAAACGCACTCTGTATTTTGGGTTTAAAATTTAACAGAGCCGCCAGAATTAAATTAAAACACATGTAATCGTTTTGCTAAAATTCTCTAAAATCAGTTTTAATGCTTGAGTGCAAAATTTACGGAGTTTGTACAGGATGGCAAGAGGAAAAACTTTCACAGTAGACGAGAGGATAAAAATCGATTTTATGCGTGGTAAAGGCTTTAGCAATCGCGAAATAGTGCGCTGAATCGGAAGAAGTGAGAGTGTTATGCGAAATTACATAAAGAAAGGAGCAAATTATGGGGAAAAAGCGTATGAGAAGCGAACAGGAAAGCTGACCAGTTACGAGAAATGTAGAATATGCAACGCTGAAAACAATAAGAATATTTCCTGTGCGAAGATAAAGGCTCAATACAAGCTGGGTGTTCATCGGACAACCATATGGAGAACTATCAAAGATGCAACATTCATTAATTTTAAGGAAATGAAGGCGAAACCACCCCTCACTCAAAAGCACAAGGATATGCGGTTGGAAAGAGCAAGAAAATGGATTCTAGATCGACTAAATTGGGAAAAAGTCATTTTCTCAGATGAAAAAAAATTTAATCTCGATGGCCAGGACAGATTTCATAGCTACTGGCACGATATGATAACCGAAGAAATGTACTGCACAAAACGTCAATCTTGAGGTGGGTCTGTCATGGTGTGGGCAGCCATAGGTATTAAAGGGACTTTCGAATTAGAGTTCGTGGAGAACAGTATGAACTCTGTAGATTATGTCCAGATGCTCACAAGGAACCTCGCCGTCAAGCAGTAAAAAAATCTGGAAGAAATTATATTTTTCAGCAAGATTGTGCATCTGTACATACAGCACATATCGTGAAAAAATGGTTCCGTGACAATAAAATTAAAGTTCTGGATTGGCCCTCAAAAAGCCCCGATTTAAACATAATGGAGAACGTATGGGGTAATCTGGTTCGCCGTGTTTACGCAAACGGAAGTCAGTTTAACACGAAAGATGAACTAAAATCGGCAATTCTCTGACCTTCGAAGACAATCAGCTTGGATGACCTCATGCCACTATATCAGTCAATGCCAAAGCTTTTACTGGCTCTTCTAGAAGCCCATGGTGGCTTTACAAAGTATTAGATACAATATTTGTTACTCAGTTATTTATTTTTTACATGCGCGTTTAAATTCATGCAACATGTATATTTGTCATAAATTCAATAAAATTATTTTCTAAAAAATCATATTGGTTTTTCGTTGTTTTGACTCATAATTTCATTTCTTGAATCATATACATACGGTTTGCATCAAGTGTCACCTATTCATATTATTTTATTACTCATCTATACCATTCTAATTCTTAAAGCTAAGGTGCGTTTATATTCATGCAACGCACTGTAGCTCGTTCTTTTTTGTGTAATTTGATTAATTTTTACTCTATTCTATACAAATATATTTATTTATTTATTTATTTTTAATAATACTTGAAAGAAAAAATAAAAGTAATTATTAGTAAAAAATAATAACGTGAAAGTATTGCATAATTAAAATACAATACTGTTATTGGACAGACGTTAAATAAAAACACTTAAGGGAATCTGCAAATTGAAGAATACAGTAAGAATGTTGAAAACCATATGCAAAGGTAAATCGATTCATTATATCCATTTAAATAATAGCCGGAAAAGAAGTATACAATTTTAAATATAAAATAAAGTAATATTATTTAAGAAATTAAGTGTGCATATAAAGTTATTTGAATAACTATTTTAATCCATATAACTGTTTTTATCCCTATGTATGAAAGGTTATAGATGACACATATGATAACAAATGATAACTTTCCAATGCCCATACAAAATGAAATATAACTGTTAGTAACATAATTATGATAAGAATGATCTGTAAATTTGGAAATCCACAATTTAATTATATCTGCTCTATTTGTGAAAACATTAACATATAACTCCAAATCCGTATTATTTTTAACATGAATTTATTAATATTTTTTATAATTAAAAGTAAGTTTTTAATTGAAAACATGCATAGAATACATTTGGGTCGCTTTCTTTTAACGCATAAAAAATAAATTTTAATCAAATACATTTTGGGGAAAATATTAATGTTTCCCATGTTTATTTAACATTTAACAACTCCATACTTTTACAGAATATAACACGAAGAAAAAAAAATGTGAGGAAAATGTATAAGCTATACCATATTTTGGGCTGATTTAATTCTAATAACCCTCCAAAAATGTCATAAAGGGGGTTTTCATTTAAAAAAATGATATCGGGGCAAGTTTAATATGTAGACGACTGCCTAAGCAAAATCTAAGTTTATTATTATAAATTAGTCATTACTATTAATCGATTTGTATTAGCCACATATTTATACGACGATTTGCCAAAATATTCGTCTGCTTCATATTCTTTTTTTTTTCTAAATATGCAAAGCTAATATTCTATAATTTACATCATAAGAATTAAATAATCAAATAAAATTAATTAAATTTCGTAAAAAAAAAAAATATATATATATATATATATATATATATATATATATATAAGTATAATAATAATGAATATTATTAATAGCATTAATAATTTAAACTGTTATTATTACTGGCAATAATATTTTCATATTGAAAATTTTTGTGATTTCAAAAGATACTAATCGTCGCATTAAAAAAAACATAATAATGAACCAGATTTCGACTAAACACATATTGCATCATTTTGGTTATCCTTTTTTTTTATATTTAAAACTTTGAAACCATCTTAAATTATTTCCCCCCCAAAAAATCTCGAAATTTAGAAATGATTTCAAATACTTATATAATTTCTATTTATTTTTAAACATCAACAGTTTTTCTGAATTTAAGAGGGTATATTATTATCCGATAATACCTTAAAAATGCCGAACGATAGTAATTATTAAAAATGAAATATTATATATTTCCATTTAATAGCATGGTACTCATAAACTTTCCACTCATTTCCTCTTCATGTTTTATTATAAGGCAGACACAACGTATAAAACTATAAAACAGTAAGTTTTATTTTATTTTACTTTATTAACTGCAGTTCTTGCTTGGCGCTCTTTATAATTATAATACTAAGCTTTACTAGCGTCTCGTTATGAATAACGATAATAACATTTTTTAAGTATACGTTCTAAAAATATATTATTTCTGTATTTTATTCAATAGTATTTCTTTTACTTAATTTTCAATGTCCTTGGATATTTTGTTAAGTGTATAATATAGCTCTCTATCTCCTTCTTTTTTTTTTTTCTTTTTTTTAAGCATTACATATTATTAAGATAGAATTTTTAGTTTTCTTTCAATAATAAATTTTACATTCTTTAGATGGTTACAAATCTTATATCAGAAATATTGACATTATATTTATTTCCTATTTTCTCCAACACTATTGTTTTTAACACGCTTTTATTAGCTTCAGCTGTTTGTAAGTTTGAATGTATTTTTGTATGTATGTTTGCATGTTTGTAACCGCTCTGGGAGCAAAAAAAAAAAAAAAATTGTAAAAAAAATATATATATATATATTGTAAAAAAAAAAAAAAAAAAAAAAAAAAAAAGATTTTCCCTACGTGAACACTGTGGCGTTGAGGTATAGCTCCGTACTACGAACCTAAAGGTCTTGCGTTCGATCCCAGTCAGGGAAGATTTTTTTAAAAATGGTTTTTGTTTAATTCTAAATTATTTTAATTAAAGATTTAAATGTATGTAAATATTATGGTGTGTCACTCACATGATTTTCTCTTACTCTGCATTTTAATACTAAGATAGATATTTTGTGTTTTTTAGTTCACATTTCTCTAAAAGCGTGTTCTTTAAATTTTTAAAACTATAATATTATTATTTTTAACAAAAACAAAAATGTTATACATACTTTAATAATAAGAATAATAATTCATTATTATAAAAACCAAATCTCAGAAAAACAGATTAAATTAGTAAGATATCAGTAAATAATAGCACATGGAAGTAAAACCTTATATAAAGCAAAATATATATAAAAGAAAAAATAATTATTATTAAAAAAAAAAAAAAAAAAAAAAAAAAAAAACAAGAAATTTCTTACTTGAAATAACTTACAATCTAGATAACACTTAATATATATTTAAACATCCTATTTTAAGGAAAATATAACATTGTATTTAAACAAGCTAAAAATAAATGATATTCTTTCGTAATAGAATTAAATAATATTTCACAATTATAATTGCGTAATACTTCCTTTTAAAGAAAAAGTTGCTCGACACTCAAGTAGTCTCATGCCATTTCAAATATATATATATGCTAGAAACATTTTATATGCATATTTGAATTTCACTTGTTTTCTTTTACGCTTCAACTTTTTTTGCTATTTTTGTATGTAAAATGTAACTTTTCAAACTTTGTTCTGGTAAATATTAAGTTGAACTGATTGCTTAATAGCAACTATACTAGTCATTTTTTTTTTTTTTTTTTTTTTTTTTTTTTTACAGATCAGACACATAGAAAATTAATTTTCTTTTCAATTTCTTCTTTTTTGGTATATATTTTCCTAAGTACATTTTAAGTTTTATAATACTGTAATACGAACACTAAAATTTTATCCGCTTTATTATAATTTTTGTTATGAAATGAAAAACATTAAAACTCTATAAAATTTACAGATCACTGTTTAAAAAAAAAATAATAATAAATCTTATTCATATTTTTCACATGATTTATAGAATGAGAAATATAATGTGTAGACCTGCAAGGACATTTTTTATATATATGAGAGGAGTACTATCTTGCAATATGTAGCATGAAGAGTCAAAATTAAATGTGCAGTCTGTATAGCTTTAATTTTAAAGTACTGAATCAGGGAAATATAGGATATAGTTTCAAAAACGACATAAAGTATGTAAAAAAATCTGCATACCGAATTCTTACAAAAATACAAAAAGGTATGTTTCAATCATCTATAATAAGAATTCTGTCAATAATTTGTTTTGCCGATAAACTCCTTTATACACTCAAAAATATCTGTGTAATATTACACAACAATATTGAGACAGCTTACCATGTAGAGAAATGTCACAACCATGAAGAGAAATGTTACCAGCTGTACCTGTGTAACTGTAGTATAACGTGTAAGTTTAGACAGTTACAGCTGATAACGTTTCCCTGCATAATTGGGGCAAATATGACGTCTCAATATTTTTGTGTAATATAGCAAAAATAAAATAAAATACAAAAAATAAAAATACAAATACAAATACAGTGTAGTGATAGATATTGTTTGCACAATTTTCCTTTCAGCTACTTTATTATTTAAGATTTTTTTTCCCCTGTAGTCATTTATTTAAGCAAATGTTTCCTCAAGGATCACAATAGTATTTCAACAATATTCTCATTTACCACCTGCTAAATGACATTCACGCAGAGTTCTACTAAGTGTTCTCCGTTGAGCCACATGCTCCAGCAGAACTGGAGAATATTATATTTTTCAGCTTTTCGAAAAAGTTCGAAAAGTTCAGCTGTTCGAAAAGTTGAAAGTATTGCTTTATTATTTTGTTAATGTTAGTGCAGATAAGTTCAGTCTTTGGTATTGATTTATGCGTCAGTGGATTTTTTTTTTTTTTTTTCGACCAGTGATTTTGTGTTGGAAATATTTTAATCAGTACGTATTTTTTTTTTTTCTTTTAAGAATACTTAATAATTCTTTACTACTCCTTTTAATAATACTTACTACTTATTCCCTTTTAGTATTACTTACTAAAAGGTATGCCCGTTCTCCACCTGGGAATTTAATTATTATTCGCATTCTATTACTAAAAAAATATATTTATCATAGTTGCAGCTCATTATGCTAAAGAAGATGAAGGATGAATTAAAGTAGTTAATAATTATTATATGTAAATATTTATTCATATGTATATATGTATATATATATATATATAGTGTGTAATAAATACTATACGAGCACACCTGTAAAACCATTCAAATTATTTAAAAATATATACAATTTTCTAACCATAATCATTAAAATTATCATCCTAATGAAGAAATATTTGATACCAATTATTAATAAAAATCCTACAAGAAAATTTTAAAAATGCATTAAAAAAAGAGGACTCCCAATTCAATGGAAATCCTCTAAATTGATTAAAATAATGAAATAAAAAGAATAAAAAACTTATCCAGAAGGACTATACGCAGTCCACTGAAATTAAACTCTTTCCAACTCATATTCATATTTACCATCAATATATCCTATGTAATGAAATTTATAATTTCCTTTATTGATTTTATCTATTGCTTCATCAGAAAGTTTTCCATATTTTTTCGCAAGGTAATATTCCTTTTCCTCATCATCTACTTCTAATTTTACAATGATAGAATCTCCATATTTAGTATATATTTTTCTCAATGATATCTGATTATATTCCCCAGGATTTAAGTCTTTTAATTTTAAAGTTTTGGGATAACCTCTGAGTATTGAATTCTTCCATTTATTTAGAAACATTTTTTTAAAGTATTTCTCTAGATTCATTTTCAGTTAACAAATCTCTTAAAATATGAGTATCAAATAAAATATCCCTACTGAATTTATTACATTGTTTTAGTATAAATTTTTTGGGTAAACTATTTTTCTGATATTTCAAACTATCCTCCCAATCTAATTCATCTTTATATTTTTCTATAAAAGATTTAGATAATTTCTGGTGTTTAGCTATAATATCCCAATTTAATTCATCTTTATGTTTTTCTATAAAAGGTTCAGACAATTTCTGGTGTTTAGTTATTAAATCCGAATTTAATTTATCTATATGTTTTTCTATAAAAGGTTCAGATAATTCCTGATGAATTGATACGACATCCCATATTATATAATCTCCATGGTCTTCCATAAAAGATTCTGTAAGTTTTGAAAATTCGCAAACATACCTCCAATGCAGTTTATCTTTTAAAAATCAAATATCATATTCACTTATGTTTTTAGTTTTAGAAATTCTATCCCAATTCATTTATTTAGAAAAATTTTTTGAAATATTTTTCATCTTCAAAAAATAAATCTAACCATTCTTCATAATCTGTATATCCCCTTTCTTTTATTTCTTTTATGAGTTTTTCTCTATATTCTTCATCTGAATTAGATTCTTTAAAGATTCGTTGAGCTATGATATTCTTTTGTTCATTTTCAGAAATTGTGATTCAAAGAGCTGGATCGAATCCACTTAATACATTAATCATTCTGGTTACTTTACCTACAAAACATTTGTCATCTCCTGCTTTTAATTCATCTTTTAATACGTTTATTAATTCATTTTTATTTTCGTTTTCTACAATTCTATTAAGCACAATCACTAATATTTCTCTAAACTTAATATTATGAATTTTTTCATCGAATACTCTAGTATATCGTTCTATATCTAGAAATATATTTAATTCTCGAATACATTCATCTAAATGATATTTAATATCATTATTGAGCAAATTTAAAATCGAATCACTCAATGACTTTTGAATAAAACTGTTATGAACGTTTTGTGAATCAGTGTAGATAGTGGCTTCATTATAGTAAAATAGACGTCTTCGTACAGCTGGAGTTAATATTACTTTATCTTCATCATAATGGACAGAAGCTAATCTAGGTAAGAACATGATTTCATTTAAGGAAGTTATTTCATTATAATAACAATATAATTCTTTTAAATTTATTAAATTTTCTAATCCTTGAAGTGAAGTTAATTTATTATCATAACAATATATATATATTTTTAATTTATTAAATTTTCTAATCCTTGAATTGACGTTAAATTATTACCAAAACAATATAATTCTTTTAAATTTATTAAATTTTTTAATCCTTGAAGTGACGTTAAATTATTACCAGAACAATATAATTCTTCTAAATTTATTAAATTTTCTATTCCTTTAAGTGACGTTATTTCATTATTAGAATAATCTAATCTGTTTAAATTTATTATTTTTTTTATTCCTTTAAGGGATGTTAAACCATTATTATAACAAACTATTTTTTTTCAAATTTATTAAATTTTCTAAGCCTTCAAGACAGATTAATTTATTATCAAAACAATGTCATTCTTCTAAATAAATTAATTTTTTTATTTCTTTTAGGGAGGTTAATTTATTATCAAATTAATGTAATTCTTCTAAATTTATTAAATTTTCTAATCTTTTAAGGGAAGTTAATTTATTATTAGAACAATATATTTTTTTCAAATTTATTAAATTTCTATTCCTTTAAATGACGTTATTTCATTATCAGAACAATCTAATTCTTCTAAATTTATAAAATTTTCTATTCCTTTAAGTGACGCTATTTCATTACCAGATAAATCTAATCTTTTTAAGTTTACTAAATTTTCTATTCCTTTGACTGAAGTTAATTTATTATTCTAACAATTTAACTTTATTAAATTTTCTATTCTTTGAAGTGACGTTAAATTATTACCAGAAGAATCTAATTCTTCTAAATTTATTAAATTTTCTATTCCTTTAAGTGAAGTGAAATCATTATTACTACAGTAAAATACTAATAATTTTGTTGTATCATTATTATAAGAAGAATAATTAGGAGAATAAGTTGTACAAAAATCTAACACTTCATGAGGGTTTTTAATTTCAATCTTATTTCCAATAAGAATCATTATTAGTAAAAATTTTTTTCAATGCAAGTTTTATAATACAGACATATATACATTGAACAACCAGGTCCTTCTATTTTAACGCATTTAGGAATATTCAAGAATTCTACAGGAATTCCATTCATTAAAGTTTTCCAAACTTATCATTCAACATTTAAATCCAAACTCCCCACCATACATTCTATGTAACTGCTGTAAATATTCTTTTACTTCATCATCACTAATCCATAAACTTTTATTATCAGGATATCTTTTGAATCTTAGACCATGAACTTCTCTATTTATTCTATGAACAATTGCTCTTTCTTGATCATTCATCTCATAATCAGGCGTAAATACAGAAATAGATTCACCTATTCCTAATTTCAGATGAACCCAACTTATTTCTCTAATTATTGTTTTATTGGGAAGTATAAAACCTTGAATATTTATGATAATCTCCATTTATATTGAATTAATTTATTAAACGTTTTTATAATGACACAATGCTCTCGTATGAATCCCATCTTTTAATATAAATATTTTATCATCTTTCGCAGATAAAGCTAATTTATTTACTTTAATTGAATATAATTCATACTTTGTACTTTTAATGAGACTCATTAGTCTGTAATAATCGTTTTTATTGAATAAACAATCTTTATAATCTTCAAACGAAATTCTGTATTCAATTGTAGGTTTTTTAACTCCTTTAGATTTCGTAGTTCAATCTTTATGGGGTTTTTAGCAGTTTTATTATATTCTTCAACACCCAATTCATTAAGTCTGTTTAAATTAATTTTACTTCTTAAACCGACAAATTCTTCCATAATTACACCATTATTTTCATTTTTCATTTTACCAGATACTTTTTTATTACATCTAGGCATATTATAAGGATTATTTTCTTGATAATCTGAAGTATCGAAATAATTAATCATAGATTTCATATCTTCATAAAAATCATCAGTTTTAATATCATATGTTAAACTATTTGTATCCATATATAGTAATTTTATATTATTTTCATACTTTGGTTTCATAACATTATAATGAAAATCATACATTAAAGTTTTAGATATACCTAATATACTCATTCCAACATATATTGGTTTATCAAGTTTACTGATGTTTTTTCTCATGTGTATTGCTATTAAATTTTCAGCAAATATAGTTCTGTTTACGAAATTTGGTTTATTGATTAATTCTTTAACAATTTTTTCGCTAGAATATAATCTAATATTAACTCTTTTTCTAACATTTTCCATCGTTTTACCAAATATGGAATAATTCATTAATTTATAAAAATCTTTCTCAAATTCATTGGTTGCCTTGTTTATCAACTCAGTGTTTAAATCGATATATTTCGTTAACAATCTGATTGTTTAAATTCTAAAACTCTAAGTATTTTTTTTTTCAATTTTAATCCCATTTTCATACATTGCTTTAAAGCTCTATAATGGAGTACATATCTCTCTTTATTGTACAAAGTTGTTAATAATTTACTTTGTTTCGATCCATCTGGAATTCTTTTCTCAGGAGCTAATGGTAAATCGGAATGATAATCATGCAATCCTTTAGGATATTCTAAATCGACTTCTAGTATGTATCCAGTCTCAGAATCATAAGGTATTTCAATTACGTTTTATATATATTTTTTACCCCATTTAAATCCTGAATGAGGTAGGTATTGGGACATAGTCCATCCATATAAATTATTCGCTTCTAAATACATTAAATATTTAGATTCTTTACTCTTATCATAATTTTGCATATATTTATTATTCGCTTTTGCATATCTGTTGCAGCATTGAGATATTCCTCCTCTAGTTCCATTTTCCAACATTAAAATCATATCGATATCACTTAATAATTCTAATTCTACGTTAGTGAATTTCAACATAGCATCCCAAGATAATCCTGGCGCTGTGAAACACCATGCAGGGTCTAATTCATACGTTTTTAAGCAAACATCTCTGAAATTTTCAAAAATATCTGCTAATATTAAAACATCTGATTTCACATATAAATCTGTATATTATCCTAATTTTTTTATTTTAAAAGTATTACAAACTTTTTCTGTATGTTTATATTCTTCATTTGATATATTACTATCATTTAATTTGCTATAGAAATATTTCTTAGAGGGTAATTTCGTTCCGTTAAATCGTTCTATTGAATTCATATAGTCATATGGATATATACCTTTCTGTGTAATTAGATTTAACTTTGAATTTTCATAGTATTTGCTTGTTTCTCTAAATTTATCTTTACTTAAATTTTTCGCTAATTTTTCTAAACTATCAGGCATAAATCTAAATGTATCGAGAAATCTCAGTTCTATTTTATTTACTTTCTGGCTAAAAGAAATATATATTTCTTCTGTATTTGGAATTACTTTAATATCTTCTTCATACTGACCCATTGCTTTAATAAACAGATGGGAATCATATCCTGATAAATTATGAAAGAAAACTGGAATAAAATTAGGATTTTGATACTTTAAATTACAACTTTCATGTGCTGGTCGCCTGTATTTTGAGGTCAAATGGTCATGGTCTTTCACCTTTTCCTCCCCAATAATTTCTTTTTTACAAATATGGCAAATATTAGTGTTTTTAAAATGTTGCCAATCTTCTTTAGTCATTTTTATTTTTTTCTTATCTGCATAAATTTTACTGATTTCATCTGCCTCCAATCTTAGCATTTCCATGAATTTAAAAATCACATCTTTTCCTCGATAAAGAACAGGTGGTTTATAACCACCATATACATATTTTATATAATAACAAAAACTTATTGGTGTATGTTTCTGATATGGAATAGTATAAGAATTTTTATTTAATTTTAATTCTATTATATGAATTTTTTCATCACTAACATTATATCTATCATTTAGAATTGATTTATACAATCCATTACTATTTCTTCTTCTGTTAATATGCTATAAAGTTCTAACAATTTATATTTGTTTGCTAATCTAGGATATAGTGTATATGTGCTTATTTCTGGTAATAAGCATTCGAAATCAGCATAACAAACATAGGGAACTCTTAATGATTTATTATAATTTTTAAATTTGATTATTTCTCCATTTTTAGGTGTTATAATTTTTACAGCTTCATGATTTTTACAATCTTTTTCATGTTGTTCAAGTCTTTCTTTTGACCAAAAATTTTGTAAGCATCTCTCACATATAAATGATGTACTGTTATTTCTACATAACAATCTACTTAAAGATTTAATCCCACAATAATGTGATTTTTTTCCATTTCTAATATAAAGCAAATTTATATGATTCTCTAATTTGTTTCTAGTGTGATGTAATATACATAATTTAGGATTTTCTTTATATAATCCTTTATAATAAAATACATTTACTGATATGATATTTAATTTACAAATTTAGCAATATCATTTAAAGAAACAGGAAAATTAATTCCTTTAAAATTTAACTTCTTTTTATATTCTTTATATTTTGATACTCTTTGAGGATTTTTATTTACACGATATATCGCTGATAAAGTAGCTCACCTAAAGCATTCATAATCATCATTTTTCACATTAATTACTGCTTCTTTGCTTTTAATTTTCTCTGGTATATCAATATAGGAGGAAGCATCCAATGGATCATATTTATTAATTCGTATTTCTAAAAAATTTACTTTTATAAAACTCCATCCTGACCCTCGTATTTCCATTTCATCTGCTTCATTTATAATTTTATCCCTTATGTAATAAAATATGTTCACATCTGATTTTTGTCATTATTTCTTGCATCGGTGTTTTAAAATTGTGTGATTAATACTCTTCTTCACCTCTTACGAACTCACAATCTATATGTAAACCAACTTTTAAATTATCTCTTTTTCTGAGTTGATGCATTTTACAGAGAATAGCAGTCTGTAATATTCTAAGAAATCAAGAAGAGAAGCATCAAAACCATTAATTTTGTATGTTTTCAATCTTTTTCTAAATCCCTCTTCCATTTCTTCCATATCTTCAATTCCTCTAATAGAAGGTAAATAATGATGTTTTTTACTTTTTATATGAGAATATTGATTCTTGTAATTATTATTACAAATGCTACATTTCTCACGAATAGGAAGAAATTCATTACTATTTTTATGAAATCTTAGATTATGTAATTTTAAAATTTTATAAAATTTGTTTCTTTTATTAGGATTTTTGATATATTTTTCTGTCAAATAATCTAAATAATTATAAATCTTTTTAAGACTTACTTCTGTTTTAATCTTTTTTTTTTTTTTTTTTTTCTGCTTTAGGTAAAAATTTATCAGTATTTTTATCAAATTTTAAATTAAAAGAATCAAATATTTTTTTTTTTTTTATTTTTTATTTTTTTTTTTTTATCACGTATTTTAGGATTTTCAATAAATTGTTTCTGCAAATTATTTAAGTAATCCGTTTATAATCTAATTAAGTATCTTTCTTACAACCTCTAGGTTGTTTTATATCTAGTTTTTTCACAGCTTTTCTGAGTTCACCAACAGTCTTTGAGTGTTTTCCATTTATTAGGAAACATTTTTTAAATACTTTTTACTCCTACATGCTTAACATGATACTTAGTGTTTAAGTGTCCTTTTTTATGAGTAAAGGAGTACTGTTTACCACATTCGCAATCATACTTAGTACTTTTAATAGTGGATTGACAAGATTTGCAAATACTGTGATATTTAGTTTTACCTTTACTGAATTGGGTATAATATCCAAATGGCTTTATTAATAACTTTATAAATTTACAACGACAACAAGATTTTGTGAGCTCCATTTATTACAATATATTTTTAAAAACAACTTTTCAAGTTCTTTTATTTTCATCTTAAAACTCAATTTGTCAATATATTCATAATTTACTCTATCTTCATAAGGTATTTCATATACAATGATATTATCGTTAAATATTACTTTCTTCTACAAACTTATTCCAGATATTTTTCATGTTTCTTTTTTACTTTAATATTTATATTATTAGAAATATTATAAAAATCACAAACCTTTTTCAGAAAATATAAATAATTAATAGAACTTTTATAATACATAAACACTAAAAATTTTATAAATAATTCATCGGCTTCACTATTAAAATTCAATTTGTGTTTTCTTTTCAAGTTTCTGAAATAGCCTATTCTATAATTAAATCTCTGCATTAAAAACATTTTAATTTGTTCCGAGCTGTAGTAATATTTATCGTCATCAGAATCATAAAATAACTTTTTATTTTTCATCTGATCAAAAATCTCCAAATATTCTTTGCATATTTCTTCATTATCAGATTGTGAATCAGATATTTCCTCTGACGACTCGATAAACAGAGGTGACGCAAACTGAACATTATTAAAGAAATTTACTTCCATTTATTTAAATATAATTCACTTTTCCGTCTTGATTTTATCAGATTGTGAATCTGATAGTGTTTCTCAGCGGTCATTCTCAAATCATGAAGGGCGTTTTGAAGGTTTAAAGGACGTTGTTTTTATGTAAGTGACGTCACCATGAAAACGCAACTTCCTCCTATCGCTGTGGTTATCAGAACCCACCAAGAGGTTATGAACAGCAAAACGGTGTCAAAATATTCTCGCAAACTTTTCATCAACCACTTGGAGGGTTGATAAGGAAATTGCACAGTAGGAACCTATATAATGAGGCTGTTTTTCAATAAACATTTGATACTATTTCCTCAAAGCAGAATGTCTACCGATGATGACAAATTAAATTCACGAGAAGAAAAGTCACGTTTTGAATCCTTTTTTAAAAAAATGGAAAAGAATACTGTTGGTTCATTAGCTCAAACAGAAAAAGAATTAATTGGAGTAAAAGATAAACTACGAAAATTATATGAGAAACGAAGAAATTTAAAAAAGAGAATAAATTGATTAACTAATGATTTATTAATAAAAAAGCACCACAAAACTGTCGTTGTAAAAAAATATTACAAACTTTGGATAAACGCCATAAAACGCAATAAACTCGCAACAATTGTTTCGGGTCGAAAAAATACACGACCCTTCATCAGGCGAATAAAGTAAGCACGAGTGCTGCAGTCAAAGCGGCAACGCACCATGTTGCCTCTTTGACTGCAGCACTCGTGCTTACTTTATTCGCCTGATGAAGGGTCGTAGGTTTTTTCGACCCGAAACAATTGTTGCGAGTTTATTGCATTTTATGGCGTTTATTCAAAGTTTGTAAGTTATAATCATGTATTATCAACAGAAGAAACGATTGATGATTATATTTGTAGAAAATCGTAATTAGAAAAACTTTAAATCAAGCTAATATTATCCAAATAAAAGAAGAAATGGAAAATCTCAATATAGACTAGTTTTGTGGTTATAGTATCGAACTTTTTTCTTCAAGCTATATTTATTTCGTTATGAATTGCTCCAGATAACTCTTTTTCTTTCTTTACAACAAAAAAATGAAAAACTATAAAACAAAAAAAAAGGCAAAACAAAATACCCAGAAAAAAAAAAAAAAAAGGAGGGGGGGGGGGGTGCTTTACACCCGCTAAAGCTGCCATAGCCTGTCTCAAGCCAGGTTGAGAAAAGCAGAGAGGCGGAACTATTCAGGTATGTTAAGTTACATAATTTTCCATAAAGACTAAATCAAGGTGATTAAATACTTTTTTAAATAAATATACGCTAAAAAAAATCCTATCGCGGTAGGAGTTTCAAAGTAACCTAAAAAGTATTATAAAAATAGTTTATAAATAAAATGAGTTCACTAAGAGATATTTGCTATGAACAAATAAAAGATAATTATTATTATGGTCTATTTGGAGATTTTAAGTTAATAATAGATAAAAATACTGGTTACTTAACGCAACTAAATTATGTAAAGATGGAGGTAAAAAAAAATTCCATTGGATAGAAAATAAAAAAATCGAAAAAATTAATAGAGTTTTTAAAAAATTATGGCCATCGGAATTCCGATGGCCAGGAAATATTATATGAAATTAGAGAAGGGACTGAAAATAATATAATTAACGGTAATTATGTTCATAAAGATTTAATTATTAATATAGCATGTTGGATACCAAATGCATTTTATTTGAAACTAAATAATATAGTCATTCATTATTTTATTAATGAATTTAATGAAAATTATAGAAATAATAAGGATAAATTAAAAAAGAAATTAAATAAGATTGAATTTAAAATGCATGAAATAAAAATAAAAAATGAAAAATATAAAGATGATGCTGCTCCTAATGCCACATTGTCTTGCAAATTAAATATGTTAACTATTATTAAAGAAATAAAGAAAATTCTGATTATCCTTATTATGTAATTAGATGTCAAAAAGGTTTATATAATAAAACTATAAAATATTTAAAAGTAAGATATCTTAATTTAACTATAGAGCATGAAATAAAATATAATGCGAATGCTATTAATTTATTCAATAGAATTAAAGAAAATATATCATACATAGATTCTGAGTTTAATCATTTAAAAGTTGATGATTTTGAAAAATTTAATCATGATATTGAAAATCTAATTCCTCGATTATAAGCCATTTCAAATAATATCATATTTTTCAACCCAACTATTAAATTCGTCTGGGTACCCAGCAAAACCTGGGATGATGGCCAACACGAGGCCAAGTGTTGGCTGCCAACAGTAATAGAGTCTGGCCCGTTGGTGGCAAAAGTTAAGGTACCGAAGGGAATATGTTACGCCGGCCATCAGGTGGCCACATTCGACCGATCCATTGCTGGCAGCCTGCAGTACGTTCGGAATAAGTCAAAGAGCCATTGATGGGCCATTGCTGGCAGCAAGCTATCGGTTGAAAAAAGGTTGTGGGCCACTGTTGGCAACCAACAATATGTTAAAAATTGTTGGTGGACCAGTGTCGGGCCACCTGATGGCAAACATAATGTTTTCGTATTGTTGCTGGAAGCCTTCAGTGGGCCAGTTGTGGCAAACATAAATAATTATATTACTCCGGTTGTTTTTATTGGCCCTTTATATTTTCCCATTAATGGGCGAACAGTGGTTTGGTTATGACTAGTATTTTATTTTATTTTATTTATTTATTTATTGTGATACCTTACATTTTATTAATGCTAATTTCTATGCATGCAATATTTAATCTGGTTTTGTAGAAACAGAGGGTGATCAAACTATTAGTTTTTTTTTTTTTTTTTTTTTTTTTTTTTTAACACATTTTTTTATTTTGATTAAAAAAAAAAAAAAAAAAAAAAAAAAAATGCTTGACTAAATGATTTTGAAATGCAGACATGTATAAACGTTTAAAAACTCACATTTTCTGCTATCGATTTAGTCCAAATTTCAGTTAAGGGATCAACTATAAATTAAAGAATAGCACAAATACTTTGGATCACCCTGTGTCATAAAAAGCTACAAATGACTTGCAACTTTAACACATTATTGCTCTTACTATATACAATATTTGTAAGTTCTTTAGTATGGGAAATACACAATATTTTAGGCATATATTTTTTTTCCAAAAATTATTACATTTTACTTGTTATAAGTCTTTTGCTTATAACAAGAAGGAATTTCCATAAAATTTTACAAAACTTGCAGAAAAATTGATAAAACATTAATGAACATTATTCTGAAACATAAAATTCAAAATTTGGAACTGAAATTTGAGCATTTACATTCACTTTTTTTTTTTTTTTTTTTTTTTTTTTTGCTGAGCGCACGAAAGAAATTTTTTTATTACGTAAGTCGAAAGCCAGATATCTTGAGTGACTTATACAAAAGCTTATTTCAATGGAATAAAAATTAAGCAAATTATTGGTAAAAGAACGAGCCACATACGAGGGGCGTCGTATTAATCCTGGTCGTTATATTTAACACCCAAGCCCGCCCGTTCCCGCTGTTCCATGTCTTTTTCTTGTCAATTTTGTCCTTTTATTACTTCCGGTGTGAGCCTTTTTTTTTTTTTTTTTTTTTTTTTTACACACTTGACATTGTGAGTTTTTTTTTTTTTTTTGCTTTTCTTCCCATGCTATTTCTATGTTTTTTTTTCCTTCCCCCCCCCTCTTTTTCTACATTCTAAAGTGGCGTTAGAACTAAGATTAGGTTTTAGGTGTCCTGGACGATAGGACCCACGGCTCAGCCCGCCCGATTACCGCTCTTCGATGTCTTTTTCTAGTCAATTTAATACTTCCGGTGTGAGCCTTTTTTTTTTTAACACACTTGACATTGGGAGTTTTTTTTTTTTTTTTTTTTTTTTGGTTTTCTTCCCATGCTATTTCTATGGGGTTTTTAGCCTTTTCCCCCCCCCCTCTTTTCCTACATTCTAAAGTAGCGGTGGTTCCCGCCCAACCACCCTTACCACCGCCGAGACACATATAAGCTAGACGTATTAATCCTGGACGATAGGACCCATGCCCCAGCACGCCCGATTCCCGTTCTTCGAGGTCTTTTTCTAGTCAATTTTCTCCTCTTATTACTTCCGGTGTGAGATTTTTTTTTTTTAGACACTTGACATTGGGAGCTTTTTTGGTTTTCTTCCCATGCTATTTCTATGGGGTTTTTAGCCTTTTTTCCCCTCTTTTCCTACATTCTAAAGTAGCGGTGGTTCGCGCCCACCCACCCTTACCACCGCCGAGACACGTATAAGCGAGACGTATTAATCCTGGACGATAGGACCCATGCCCCAGCCCGCCCGATAACCGCTCTTCGATGTCTTTTTTCTAGTCAATTTTCTCCTCTTATTACTTCCGGTGTGAGATTTTTTTTTTTTAAACACACTTGACATTGGGAGTTTTTTTGGTTTTCTTCCCATGCTATTTCTATGGGGTTTTTAGCCCTTTTCCCCCTCTTTTCCTACATTCTAAAGTAGCGGTGGTTCTAATAATATCTTTTAGATATTTTCAACCATGTTACAAAAGTTCATTTTTGTGAAAATCCCCATGAGCTCACAGATCGCAATAAATAATTAAAAGTATGTTAGAGTTACAAGTCCAGAAGGATTTTTTTCACAAAGAATAAATTTTGAAACATGGTTAAAAAAATCGGATCTTCAAATTAAATGCTTGGCATGTGAAAAACCCCTTATAAATTTCCAAACCTGTATAAACCTAAAATCGACCCCATTTTTTGGCAACAACTTGCTTTATTTTTACTGTATTGAAATGAACTTTCGATATGAATTGCAACTATATCTAGCTTTTAACCAATGTGATGAAAAATGTTATCTTTCCCGCAAAAGCAGTGAATAAAATATTTATTATGAATGCTCATATCTCACCGAATATTACACGTATAAATGTGTGCTTTAGAATAATATTTTTCTAGTGTTTTGTCATTTTTTCTGTAAGTTTTTAAATTTTTTATTAAATTCCATTATTCTTATAAGCAAAAAAAATTGCCCCCCCCCCCCACGCAAAAAAAAAAAAAAAAAAAAACATAATTTAAAACATTTAATTGCACTCTTGACTAAATCGATAGTGGAAAATATGAGATTTTAAATGTTCGTTGCATATCAGAAGTCAAGACCATTCATTTATTTCAAAAAAAAAAAAAAAAAAAAAAAAAAACTAATAATTTGATTACCCACTGTTTATTTTGCAACATTTGTAACATTTGCTTAAATAAATGTCTGCACGCAAAAGAAAACCATACTTATTATATAATAAAATAACTAAAGGGAAAATTGTGCAAACAAAATCTATCACTATAAAAGAGTATTCCTAATAGCAAAATTTAATCAGCAGGGCAACGGCCTCTCTTCGAAATCCAATAAACTAGTAAGCAGTTTTTTATTGGTAACTCATGAGAAAACGATGAATCTCATCGAGAATTCATCGAAAATGTCTCATCGGGAATAGCTGTATCCGATGATCAAAATCCGATGAATTTAAATAAATAAATACTTAACAAACTCTAAGGAATATCTTGCCCACCTCAATGCACAGTCGTAGTAGTTGCACACAAATAAATATGGTGGATGGTAGCACTGGCTTGTCAACCAATCAGATTAGTCTTACAAAGAAGACGTGATTTTCATCGATTTTTCACCGTGATTTGTTATCAGTTCGAGATTTATTTCGGATGACTTTTTCCTCACCGACAGTCGATCTTAGATACTGCTCGAAATGATATGTCCTTGTTTTTTTCTCTAGCAAATTCCGAGGAATCGGTGAAAAGCCGTGCAAAATACGACGGAGAAGTATTGCCACGGTTAACATTATCGACAAACAGACTATTTACACAATTATGATTATCGATTGAAGCATACTTTTTGTAAGAATTCGTTATGCAGATTTTTTGACATACATTACATAGTTTTTTAAACATTTCCTGTATTTGCCTAATCCAGTTCTTTAAAATCAAAACTATACAGTCTGCACAATTTAAATTTGACTCACAATACTACAAAAAGTAAGAACTTACTACAATCACCTGTACAAAACATGTCTGAGTTGGCTTACAAATAGTTATTGTCATTCTTGAAATCATATATATATATATAAATATATATATATATATATATATATATATATTTTTTTTTTTTTGACAATGATTTGTTAATTTTACACTGTTTTTGATGTTTTTCATTTCATAATATAAAATACTAATAAAGCGGGTAAAATTTTACTTCTACGTATTCTAGTAATACATTACTTAAAATGTACTTATACAAAACAAATATCAACAAAGAAGGAAATCAAAAGCAGAATAACAATTGGTCTTCTGTGGGTCTGATCTGTAATATATATATATATATATATATATATATATATGTATGTATGTATGTATGTATAATAAAATAACTTAAATAGTTTCTATAGAATAATCAGTGCACTTAATATTTCTTAGAAAAAAAATTTAAAAGTTAAATATTACATTCAAAAATAACTAAAAACGTTCAAGTGTAAAATAAAGCAAGTGAAATTAAATTGTGCATATAATTTTTTTCAAAAAAATATGTATAAAATTACAAAAAGTATAAAAACAGCTTCTTTTCAAAAATGAATTCTTTTCAAAAATGAATATGATATCGCAATTAAATATAATTATAATGTTTGTATCTTAACTACAGAATAAAAAAAAGGCACATTTTAAAGTAGTTAACAATTTATATATTTTTATATTTTTGATTTGTAATTCCATAATACATGAGAATACCAGAGTATAGAATAACGTTTTCTTATAAACGAAGTATTTCACATATATAGTTTAAAATTATTTTTTAATTGTTTTATAAAAGAATATGTTATATTTTTGATTACTAAAATACAATATTATGTTTTTTTTTTTTTTTTTTTTTTTTTTTTTTTAAGGATATTTAAATATATGTTAAGAGTTATCTAGATTATAAGTTATTTAAAATAAGAATTTCAAAGTTATTTTTATATATTAATTATTATTTTTATACATATATATGTTTTGCTTTATATAAGGCTGTCCTTTCGTATGACATTATTTACTTATACTTTGCTTATTAAGTCTTTTTTTCTGTCGTTAGATTATTATAATACGGAATTATTATTATTATTATTAAAGTATATATAAAATTTATGTTTTAGTTAAAAAGAAGAACAAGAGTGATTGAGAAAATACGAAATAAATATAATGTGAATATTTCTGATATAAAATTTCTACATATCTAAAGAGTGTAAAATTTGTCATTGAAAGAAAGCTAAAAATTCCATCTTAATAATATGTAATGATCACAAAACAAAGGAAAACTAAATTATACACCTAACAAAATTTCCAAGGGCACTGAAAACTAACTAAAAGAAATAATCTATAATAATAAAATATTAAATAAAATACAGAAATGATATATATTTAGAACGTATACTTAAAAACTGTTATTATCGTTATTCATAACGAGAGGCTAGAAAAGTTTAGTATTATAATTATAGAGTTGTTTTATGGTTTTATAGGTTATGTCTGCCGTCTCATAAAACATGAAGAGGAAGTGAGTATAAATTTTATCAGTACCATGCTATTAATTGGAAATATATAATAATTCAATTTTAATAATTACTATCGTTAAGCATTTTGGTGTAATATGGGATAATAATAATCCCTCTTAATTTCAGAAAATAATTGATATTTAATATATATATATATATATATATATATATATAGAATCATTACAAAATTTTGAGATTTTTTAAAGTGAATAATGACTTAGATGCTTACAAAATTTTAAATATTAATTAAAAAAAAAAAAAAAAAAAAAAAAAAAAAAAAAAAAATGAATAATCTGGAAAGATAACAAGAGGTGTTTAGAAGTTTTTGAAGAAGAATAAATTTAAAATTAGAAGGTGATATTTCTTTTTTTTTTTAAATGATAAGCTGCCGCCAGAAATTTTCATTCAAACACATTTGCTGTTTTAAAATTGTTTATTTAAGTCGATTCAAATTTGTGTAAATACCCTTTGAAATGATACATTTGATGACTTATTTTTACTATTTAATTTTAATTTTGTATTCTTAGAATTACGATTTGAAATATTTCATTTGCGTACTTTATGTTCCACATAATATATATATATATATATATATATATATATATATATATATATATATATATATATATATATATGTATATGTATATATATGTACACAAAAAAAAAGGAAATTCTCTTAACTAAACAGAATAAAACTTCTTTAAAAGATACGAATCTTAAATGCGAAAGATCGCTCATCTGATAATTTTTTGCATAATTCTTTCAAAGAAAAAAGAATCATTTCACATCACGAAAGATTAAAAATACGTGGAACAAAAATAATTTTTGCATTTGTTTCACAACATTTCTAATGGTCTTCAAACATCTTCTGAGAAGTTTTTCAAGCATAAAACTAATATATCTCTAGCACGTCAGGTTCGATAGAATGATATATATATATATATATATATTTAAAAGAAAAAAAAAAAAAAAAAAAAGTAAAATCTTTAGATATAGTGCTTGAATTTGTGCATCTTTAATGGACTTTTTTTCAGCAAATGGATTTCTTCGGCACTTACTCTTAGGGAAGAAGAAATAAAATTTCTATTTATGTTTGATACTGTTAGGGGAGACCGGGGCAAGATGAAGAGCGGGGCAAGATGACTAATGTCTTAATTTTTCCGTTTTCCACTGGGTGGCAGCTTCAATCGGGCACTACTGGCTCTTCTATCGGCCGTTCGTTAAACAATAGTATAGAGACGCTGAAATCGCCATTTTTGTGTTAGTTGTGAAGCTTTGATTGTTTACCGCTGCCACGTTATAACTTTTATGCATATGTAAATAAGCTCTGCTACAGCAACTGGTAAGATATATAGTTTCTCTTTAATATTTATGAGTAACTTAGTTTAAATACTACCTATTGCCATGAATAAATGTCATTTAATCGCCTTCCTCCATGGCAATGAAAACGAATATTTTTAAACAGGCAGTCCGGGGCAAGATGATGAGTGAATAATAGTGCTAATTCTCAGACCTTGGTAGAAGAAAACCAACATATAAACCCTTCAGAAGAACCAGAACTTATGGCAAATGCTGATTGCGATGCACCACAGAAGCCTGTTAACGTTTTTGATTTCAAACCATTGCCTAAAGCAACACAGTGTGAGAAAAAAAAAGCAAAATAAACTAAGCTCAAGCATTCTTACAAGCACACTCATCAAAGAAATGTTAGAACAAATGGAAAAGTAGAAGGAAGAACAGGAAGGTTTAAAAAACAGAGAAAAGAAGCTCGTGAAGCTAAAAAGGGAGTAAAAAAACTCAAACTAAGTTCCTGTAGGCCTAAGTCTATAAAATCCAGGCCAAACAGTCCAGTTGCATCAACTTCAAAGGATGTCCTGCTTGTGAAGAGGAATATTGTGACCCTCCAACAGAAGAATGGATCCAGTGCTGTAAATGCCAAGAACGGTGGCATAAGGAATGTTCCAATTATGAAAATGGCATTTTCATTTGTGACTATTGTTAGCTACACAACTAAACACTTCAGCATTACGTTACAATGCATTACGCTTAGTTCGATACTTTGTAAGATGTAAAAACACAGTTATCATTTGTTAAACCGTGTAACATATTCAAAAGATAAAATATGTTCAACCTTTTTCGGTGTTGTCATCTTGCCCCAAGGCCAAAGTCATCTTGCCCCAGTACTGAGGCAAGATGACGATTTATTAAGGTTATGAAAAAATAAAATTATCCTTTGTTTTTTTTATTTGAAAAATTAAATGGAAATATATTTAATACTACAAAGGACTACTCTAACAGTTCATGTAAAATTAATTTTACTATCCTTTAAAATAAATTAATAAACAACAAAAATTGTTAGCATAGTCATCTTGCCCCGGTCTCCCCTACGTGATTTTAAATTGCATTTTTCTTTAAGCAATTTTTTTTTCGATATTGATACCAGTTTTAATAAGAAATTTTTAAGTAAAGCACACATTTGTTTGAAATTCTTTGCTAAGAATTCATGTTGAATAATTTTAATTAATGTAATTTCTTTTCAATCATATGTAGTTTTTAATTAATAAATACGTAATTGTCGTAGTTAATAAATAAATGATTGTAATACAATTTTTAAAATTAGGAGGGTTTAAAACTGAGATCGTAATACATTTAATAAATAATTTTAAATGTAATAATCATGTTTTTTTTTTTTTTTTTTTTTTTTTTTTGTACAGTTATATAAAGTAACTCTTTTATATATATATATTTATCAATATGTCGCAACTAAGATGCATTTTGCTTATATTTCATAATGAAAATTATCAAAAAAATTGCCATAGATATCACATAAATTTAGTATTTGAACAAATTATCTAAAAATTATTTTTTATACGAATAATATTATTTAAAATGTTTATCAAGTTTAACAAAAAATAATTTAAAAATGATTAATTTTGTGTTTCTTATAATACGTTTAACATTCCAAATCAAAATGAAGATAATTACTGAGATAACACAGATCAACAAAAAACAAGGTGCAAAATTTGATTTTAATTATAATTAAATATCATAAAATTGGCTTCATTTTCGGTTTCAAAATATCTAATACACACAAGTCAGACAAAATTATCTAATCAAAAATTTTAGATATAGACCTGTGTAATCATTTTCAAATTCAGATAATTTAATTAACATGCTGATATTGTTGACCAAACCGTGTCACATCATTTAAAAATCAGTTAAATGTTTTTATAGAAATTTCTGCATCTAAAAATCATTTTAGTTAAAACTAAAATCGAAATGTTATGTTTATTGAACATCCATCCAATTACACGCAGATAAAATAAAACACCTTAGATAGAAGCGAGTGAATTTCATTTCTTCTTCTATTACCTGCATACATCGGGAAAAGGTATGCTTTTTTATTAAATAAAAGTAGTGGATTAGAAATTTTGACTATCAATTTAATGGCACTTAAAAATAAATTCGTTTACAAATAAACATGTATAGCGAACATTAAAAAGTATTTTGAATAAATATTTATTATTGCTAAAAAATAAAATGAAATAAAATAAAATAAAAATAACAAATGAGTGTAGAACACGGGGAAACTTATTAATTTCATTTCAAGATGATTTTTTTTTTCAACGTTTATATCGTTTAAACGATAATCTGATGCCGCTCACAATCTCACTTATCTTTCCTTATATTACTATCAACATCTTATTACAATTAAACTGTAATATTGGGCCTGTTATAGAGAATCCCTAGACGATGACCTGCCTTCTATTCCATTGACTGACAATTTGAAAAACAACTGGCAAAATGAGAAAATTATTCATAACATGTTAAGTATGTTATGTTCCTATATGCATGTGAAACATTATATACCATATTATTCACAAAATACTATCATTCTAGAACCTCTCTATTCACCACTAACTTCAACTCTCGGTTAAACACGAAAAATTCAAAAGCGCATATAGTCAGGGTACACTTTTTCAGCAAAGTTGGCTGCGATGCTTATGCTCTCTAGTGGCATAGTTACATTCCGATTTTTTAAAAGAAAATAACTAACCAAAGATTATATAAAACCTTCGTCCCTAGATGGCAGAAGGAGACGGTCATTTTTTTTAGAAAGCTACACCTTGCCTTTAGACGCTTTTCAATATTTTGCGTTGAAACGGGAGTTGAAGTTAATTGTGAATACGGCCGTTACAGAAAAGAGAACAACTTGTTGAAACTGCTGCTCATACCGAAAAAAAATTCAAGATTTGTAATCAATAAAATTAACGCAAAAATAAATAAATAAATAAATAAATAAATAAATAAATAAATAATAATAATAATAATAAATATTAGCATGTGTCTTTTCTAAACGATCTAGATGGAAAGAGATGTGTAGAAAGATTGGTGCAAGAATATCAAACTGAAAACTTTAGAAAACAGTCAAAGGCATCAACAATTATCAAATTCAGTACGAAAAATGCGATTCAATTAGAAATGGAATGGACAAATATTTCCAGATGACAAATCCATGGCTAATGGCCTCGCTGAAACTTACAGCTGATAGGCAGGCTCATTTCACAAATGAGGACAAACCTATCTTGCATAAAGCGAAAAATATCATTTATTGTTGTTGTAGCTCTGATCATGGAGACTGTTGTAAAACAATTCTTTTTTCAGTAATTACGCTTAGGAATGTCATTCCTCGAGCTTGGGAAATCTCCTGGCCTAGCTGGTCTCCTTGGCCACACGATTGGAAATCTTAGTTGGAATCAGAGGGAAATCAGAGTAAATTAAGACTGACGTCTTTAATCTATCTTGGAAGAAAGGGTGTTTACCACAGAAATGGAAAAGAACTACAGTGATCCCAATCAAGAAGCCGAATAAGAGAACCCACTCCCCTGAAGATATTAGACTTACGGTAATAACTTGTACACCTAGCAAGATAATGAAAAAAAACTTATATTAATTTTATTTTATTTATTTATTTTATTATATATATATATATATATATATATTACAAAAACAACCTTTTACTTTGCGATCAATATGGTTTTCGAAGTCCTTAGACCAAGTTTTGTATTTCGCCCAAACCATTTGGGATGTTCGGAATCTCAGACCTACGCATCATACTGTAGCTGCTCTGTTAGATCTCACAAAAGCTTCCGACCGAGTCTGGAAGCATAAATTAATAAAAAAAGCTTCATGACACTTTAAATATCCTCGGTAATACTTCAGTATGGATTTTAGATTATCTTTAACAAAGATTTATCAGGGCTAATTTAAACAAAACACTTTCAACTTAGCCAAGGTGTTCCTCATTGAACTATTCTTACTCCAACATTGTTCTCTCTGTATTTGCCTGCTGTTGAAAAGTTGATATCTTGAGGAACTTATATTGAGATATTTGCAGTTGGCATTACTTATTGGAGTTCTGGAAATAATATAGATAAATTAGAGACTACATTTAAAAAGATATTAATAAAATTTATATTTGAACACCATGCACATATTTACGAAACACATCCAAAATATTTATGATATGTTCTTGATTCTGAATTTTAAAGTAATAAACATGTTGATCACATTGTCTTGAAGGCAAGAAAACGCTTAAATATTTTAAAGTATATCGCAGGTAATGTTGTGGGTGCTAAAGCGACTACCCTTGAACTTCTTATCTGACACTTATTAGATCTATTCTTGAATACGGCTTCCGAATTTATTGTTGTGTCTCCGAATACAACCAGAATAAATTAGAACAAGTTTAACTAATCGCAGTCTATATTCATTATCAGAAATTGTCCATTTCTGAAGTCGACTTGCAACCTCTTTTAAGTCAGAAGGCAGACTAGTCTTGTCAAATATAGCAATAAACTTTCCAGTTTTTTTTTTTTTTTTTTCTTGTCAGAGTACGTTGGAAATCAGAAACAACAACAACAAAATTGTAATATATCGAGTACCTTATTTAAACATTTCTAGCATACTTTAAAACAGTTTTATTTGACATAAATTTCAATGTAAGGAGCCGTTCCTTTTAACAAAACATTTTAATAGAATAAATATATATTTTTTTTTAAATCAAGTTTTTTTTTTTTTTTTTTTTTTTTTTTTTTTTATTATTATCATTATTATTTAAAGGTTTGTTTAAAATCATTCAAAAAATTTTAACTACTTTTTGAAAACCGTTCGATTAATTGTGAGTAGTTTGTAAATTTTGTATAAATTGTACTCGCTATAAATAATGTATTTAACACAGGAAAAAATTTCTAAAAAATGCAGTTCAAATCATTTTCAACTCTAGTTGTAATACAGCAGAGTTAATTTGTGTAGCCTCGTAAAAGAAGAATAAATACTTTCAACCTATGTTCAAACTATCAAAAAGTATGCTTCAAGGCATTTTTTTATTATATACTCACTTTATTTTGTTTGCACAGTATAGAGTTTTTTAATTATTTTGGCGAAAAATTTCTCCAGTTTATTTAAATGTTTTCCATGAGAGAGTGGTCTATTTAATACCAAAGGTGAGAGAAAAGTCTCATCGTTTTCGAGAAAATTGTGGCTATTTTGTTCAATGTTTTACTGTCATTGCTAGATTCAGTTAGCTTTTGCCTAGTCACTCAAATTAATGCTGTTTTTCTCCGAGGCTGGTGTAAATATAAGCTGGGATTCTTTAGAAAGACCTCCATGGAAGATATTCTATCCAAGCGTAGGAGCCTGATGTAGTCAAACGGCCATAACACCTACACCACCACCCCGCCTCAAAATAAGCATTATATAAAAAAAAAAAAAAAATAAATAAATAAAGGTACACTTAACCTTTTTTTTTTTTTTTTTTTTTTGTGTGTGTGTGTGTGTGTGTGTGCTTGATTCAGCCAAACACTTCTGCTCAGTAGTTGCAACAAATTGTGATATCATATTTACAAATGTCTTGTTTGGCAGCTTCTGCAATGCAGAAATATGTTTTATCAGTCTATTTTCTTTTTCTTATGTGATATATAAAGGTAAGAATATTTCTATTAGAATTTGCTAAAATATCGTTAACACTAAAATATTTTTTTTTTACTTTCCGAACACTATAGTGAGGAAAGTATTGTAATCATGTCAAAAATCCGAATTCGAGATTTTGATGTTTCTATATGTTTTGAGGTCCCCTGAGTCCGTTTTCACTATTTTTACGATGATGTATGTATGTGTGTGTGTATGTGTGTATGTGTGTATGTGTGTATGTGTGTATGTGTGTATGTCTGTGGGTGAACACGCTAGCGTCTAAACGCTTCGTTCGATTAACCTGAAAGTTGGTACGCATATTGTAAGTCACCATAGTACGAACCCTATAGATTTTGGTGAATCTAGCACTTATAGTTTTTTTACAGGGACACAAAGAAAAATCCTTTATCATTATGGCCTATGGGAGCAAAATCTTAAAAGTGCGATAGCATCTAAACGCCTTATTCAATTGAGCAAAAATTTTATACACATATTATAGATCACAAATACTCAATCTGTATAGATTTTGGTGAATCTAGCACTTATAGTTTTTTTACAGGGTCACAAAGAAAAATTCTTTATCATTATGGCCTATGGGAGCAAAATCTTAAAAGTGCGATAGCATCTAAACGCCTTATTCAATTGAGCAAAAATTTTATACACATATTATAGATCACAAATACTCAATCTGTATAGATTTTGGAGAATCTAGCACTTATAGTTTTTTTACAGGGACACAAAGAAAAATTCTTTATCATTATGCCTATGGGGCCAAATTTTTAAAAATGTGATAGTGTCTAAACGCCTTATTAATCCGAGCAAAAAAATTGTACACATGTTATAGATCACAGTTGAACTAACTGTATAGATTTTGGTGAATCTAGCACTTACAGTTTTTTTACAGGGACACAAAGAAAAATTCTTTATCATTATGGCCTATGGGACTAAATTTTTAAAATTACGATAGCATCTAAACGCCTTATTGAATTGAGCTGAAAATTTATATGAGTATTATAAATCACTGTTGCACTAACTATAAGCATTTTGGTGAATGTAGCATTTATAAGTTTTTACAGGGACACAACGAAAATTTCTTTGTCATTATGATCTATGGGCCCAAAGTTCAGTAGCGTTAAATAAAACAACGTGTAATAGATGGAGAAAAATACTCAAACACTCTATTATGGTTTTCTCTCTTTTGTTTGTTTAACAACTACTCTTTCTTTACTTTATCTACAAAACTGTTAATTACTCAATGTTCGGAAAGTCGAGTGGAGTCACTCCAGATTTTTTTTTTTTAAATATTGAGAAATTCATTAAAACCGTTAGTGTCACATTTACACCTGACTTTTTTATACATCTTATAGTTGAAGACAGTCTGCATAGTAATTAACTAATTATAGAGTATTGATTTTGTTCCAATCTCTGTAATAAGAGAAAACTTAAAAAACAAGAAATATAGAGAAAATATTAAAATTATTCCCGATTACTATCTGAAACGTACTTCTTGGCATTAAACGATCGAACACTTTCAAAAGTTTTGTCAAACACATAAGAAAAATTATTTAAAAATTTCAAATGATGAAATGAATAAAATACCTCATCGATATATGTACATATGCCTTTCTGAATATTCAGAGTATTCTCTCGATATAGTAAAAGTAAGTAAATTTTTCTAAGTGAACAGTCATCAACCTGTTTTTCTTAAAATATATTTTAATATTATTCGTTTCCTTTTTTTTTTTTTTAATGCACTTTCACCAGCTGCAATGAGATAAAATTAAGATGGAGGGGAAAGTTATCCTCCCATAAATTAATTACACTATTTTACAAAAACCCGTTTGATAAACAGAAAATACACTGCCATTGAAGTTATTCCAGTTAACTGTATCGCATTAAGAACCTTTTAAGTATATCTTATATATTAATTTTATTACTCTTGATTTTGCTAGACCAGAATTGTTCAATGCTAAAAAATGTAATTACTGTAATAATTTTTAGTGTAATATAAATACATTATTCTGCTTCATTCTACCCATATACATGATGAGATAAGAAAAATAAAACAAATGAAATGAAATGAAATGAAATATATGTACATATATTTCTGGGAAATGTTTACGTCAGGAAAAATAATATAAAATAAAATTCAACACATAAAAAAGAGAGAGAGAGAGAGAAGAAGAAGAATAGAAAAAAAAAAAAAAAAAAGAAAAGTCCTAAGTCTATTTTGTTTTCTGACTAATAGATATAATATTCTGCACAATACAATAAAACAAAATTTAATTTATTTCGACAGGACATATTTTGATATATTCTTCGATATAAAGACATGTAGTAACTATGTTTCATTAGCTAGCATCGGTTACTGTATACATTTCATAAAATTGTTTTGATCTAATTTTAGCATAGGAGACTCTTGTTAGCTTTTAAATTACTGTTGTCATGTTGGCGAGGAATTAAAATCGCTATCAAAACTACGTAAGTAAACATATTGCCGATAATTGTCTGAGCTATCACGGTGCCAAATTTAAAATTTTACCAAGGGTTTTTATATTAAATGTGCTCTTATTCTTTAGCCCGATTTTTCTCAATTTGATTTTAAATATTTAACAAAAATGTTTTCAAATGCATTGTTTTTCCATTGACATAAAAATAAATATATTTACATATTTATTTATTTATTTTGACATATTTTATTCCTTCTTTTTGAGTCTGGGCTGATGCAATGACAAACATTTAGCTTTATATATTTAGATAAAAGGAAAATATTTTTGCTTGTTCATTAAAGGTGACATTTAAAATTTGGTAACATCGACAAATTCTTTATCTGAAAGAAATAGTACAACCTGATTTACTCACAGTCCTAATAACTTTTGATATTTGATTTAATTTTAATAGTTATAATTAATAATTAAAATTAAACAATTTACATTGTTATTCATTTATTTATTTCTATCTTGGTACAATATATATATATATATATTTATGTAAACAAGTTTTGCGAAACCCAATTTAATTTAAGATGTTTTATTATTTAAAATAATAAAGATTTAAAAATAGAGATATTTTATTAATTACTTATTTATATGGAACGTATTTTGTGTTTTGTTAAAATATATTTTGAAATACGGTAGTCAAGATTTCCTTTATTTTTGTTTTTTGTTTTTCTTGAAGTATATAAACACTAATCCTGCAGTAATTGATTTAAATTGAGCTAATATATCTATTTTGAGCTTAACAAATTACCTCTGTGCAGAACGTATGAAAAAATAATAATAATTGGCAAATAAACATCTTAAGATAAAAATTTATTTCTTATCAAGTTAAGAAGATTAACGATTTTTAACTTAATTTAGTGGATACTTAAGAACTTTAGGTATTTGTAGATATCAAAACGATAAGTATGTGTATAGGTAGACAATTTTTCTTTTAGTACCTTTATATATATATATATATATATATATATATATATATATTAAAACTCAATTATTTAAAATTTCTCATAAATTTTAATATATTTAAGAACTTTTTTTTAAAGATATCGACAGTAGTTCCTTTAAAGATACACTTTTTACTGGTTAATGTACACTTAAAAGAAGGGCAAAAATACTAAAAGTGCAGTCTCCATTTAAAAAAAGTGGCTTTAATTTCTATTTATTATATACTCGACAGTTAAGAATGTTTTTTTAACAATAAATAAATAAATAAAAAGTTTTTAAAAAATCAAAACTATTTAAATTGTAAAATTTAGATTTTTTTTTCTTTAAATGCTTTGAATAAAGAAAAAAAAAAAAAAAAAAAAAAAAATTAACATTTTAGGATAGCCTAATATATCTTTATACTCTGTTATTTATAAACAGATGAATGAAATCTGTCTACATTTTATTATTTAGACAAATATTTTAGAATTTAGTATCAAGAAAGTTTCGTTTTAATCTGAAAATTATTTTATTTTATTTATTTATTTTTTCGTTGTCAAAATGCATTAAACTACGAAAAATGTTTGAATCTATATAAGTTGCATATAAACATGAATAAAATTTTAAAATTATTTCTAAATAATATCTTGTACGAAGCGAAGAATATATAATAATGAAATAATAATTTTGTTTTAAATTTAAAAAACATACGATATGATTATGAGGTTAATTCCAATAAAGGTTAAGAGAAAAAAAAAGTGATAAATGCGAAAGAAAAGAAAATTGAGTATATACAAGATGAGCAATTTAAAAGAGTAGCCATTGGTTTTTCTTATTACCCTTAAATATGACGGATGTGACAATTATTATAAGACTGGGGTATAAAAGCGCTTCGCTTAGGCGCTTCCATAGTTTCCTAAATCATGCATCGTCCCTGATATATATATATATATATATATATACACAAATGTATGTCCGCATATTTAGCAAACAATCGCAAACTAAACAACAAATCGTTTTATTATAATGCAATATTTATGTAATAATTAAATAAATAAATAAACTTTGTAAGCATACAAAATTTGTATTTTTCCTGAACTAATCTGCAATATGGCAAAACGTGAAAACAATTAAAGTTGTATACTTTGATATATGTTTCAAAATAATGAACGTTATATATTATGATGCTAATATATAAATTTAATTATAAAATATATCAGAAAACATTTAAAAAAAAATATTTTCGATGGATAATTCGGGAAATACTTTAAGGAATTAGAATATATCGGACATAAAAAATTAAAACGGATGACATTGTTTGCGGCGACAGGATATCTTATTTCGAATGCTAACCACACAATTCTAGCATACTTAAAAATATATATGTACGACATTAAAGCAAAAATTTGGCTAATTTGCATTAAATAAACCGCTTAATAAAATGGGCAATTTCTGGCAGAAAAAAGAAAAAAAAAATCCCAATTGAATGTGATACTGATATGTAAAACACACTTTCATTTCTTACAAAAAAAGAAAAAGTTCAAAAATCATCAAACGAAACTGGCATTTAAAGAACAGGCCTCAGATTTGTAAAATAAAACAGAATTCTTTACTTTTTTTTTTTTTTTTTTTTTTGTAAGTAATGAAAATGTGTTTTATCAGTACATATATGTCTTGATCAATAAATAAGTAAAAAAGTAAATAAAATAAAATAACTACGTTTTTCAGCAAATAAATACGGTTAAACCGGAGTTTATGAAAGCAACCTTCACACACCTCCACATTTCAAAAATAGTTCGCATAAACCTAGCGTTTTTTTTTTCTCAATCGGCCATAAAAAACGCAAAATTGATCAGTTCGTTATTCCATACTAACTTAAGGAGTATAAATGGGAAACACTAAAGCCAGTGCGAACTTAAAATCTTTTCCTCATAAATATCGGATAATTTAAAATTCCTGTAACAATTTTAATTAAAAACTCGCTATTTCAGAACTCATCTGAAAAAATCGCAAAATGTTTCTAATAATCTCCAAATATATGTCAGACAAGGACGAGTATGACAAAATTTCCGTTTACAGATGCAGATTGCATGTTCACAAAATGATTTGGATACACTTAGTCGAGGTATATCTATAAATTTCTTAAATGCACTAAAAATTATTAATCTCCTTTTAAATTTGGTGAACTACTAAAAATTTAGGAAATCAAGTCGTCATGTTTAATTAAAAATACATGCGTATTTCCACATATATGAAAGAATCTGATTACTGACTTTTTTTTTTTTTTTTAATAATTTCAAATATAATTAAAAATGTAATTTCTCTGTTTAATTTACAATAAAATTATTCTACGGAAATGTGTGTCCTCAATAACCCCGAGACAATCACATCTGCAATCTGGTACTTATTTTATTTATTTATTTATTTTTATTTATTTTATTTATTTATTTATTTATTTTGAATGATTATTATCTATCCATTTTTTTATAGTTACTGCATAAGATTATTTTTATTTTACGGTGCTTTATGTCGAGTGGTTTTTACATCACAGTAGTCCTACACTACGGACAATTGATGACAGTTTGGAACTTCCCTAAAAGTTAGACCGGAGACATGCCATCACACAACATTTATCCTCCACGGAGTGCAGAGCTTCCTCACTTCGGTGACCACCAGTCCATGCAACGAAGACCAAAATTTGACGAATAATAATTTAAAAAAAAAAAAGTTATTTTGAAATTTGGCACAATCATGGCCAAGAGTATCCTGAGTAGCATACTAAAAGGCCCCACCCGTGGAGTGTAAGCAGGGACAAGGGGGCATTTAAAGTTTTTTTTTTTTTTTTCAGTTTTTATTAAATATCTTGAAAAATTATAGGATTTAAAGAAAAAATCTCAGTCACAAAATAAATCTACGTGAAATTTTCTACAAAAATATATATTGCGTTTTTTTTTTTTTTTTTTCTATTATCAATAGTTTAGAAAATACAAGGGGATGAAATATCACATTTTCTCGAAATATGTATTTTTGCAATAGTAAAATCAACTAAAATGTGTAATTAAAGGGATTCAGGCCAATTATTTTCTACTTATGTAAAATTTGTGTACGAAGGGGCTATGTAATGGTATTATAGGATTTTTTATTTTTATTTTTATTTTTAATAACTTTAAAGGAAGTGGGGAAAATAGCATTGTGAGTACCAATTTCGATAACGAAGACAAAAGACTGTCAAACACAAAAACCTCGTGTAGTTCTCAAAATACGTACAGTCACACCAGAGATAGTGTTCTGAAAAACACAATTAAAGTCCCCTTCTACCGGTAGAGGTTGAGCGGTAGGCAGGGGAGAACTTAAGCAGAACATTTTTTTTTTTTTTTTTTTTTTTTTTTTTTTTTTTTTTTTATATATATATATATATATATGTGTAAGTCTGTGTAATTTAACGAGATTTAGACGGAGGGCTGGCTCTTAATGTTTATGCGAGGGTTGTAAATTAAATAGTGGCAACTTAACCTTGAAACTCGCAGAAGGGCGGGCATGCGCAAATAGGATATGGGAGCGGTGAGGTGGCGCTGTTGTGTAGAGTGCAAAAAACAGTCGATCTGCTAAGAAGGGTAGTTGTTGTGTGGCGTTAAAGTGACGAGTTTAGTTTCCATCGCTCTAAAGCATGTTTTCAAAAGGTGATCAGCGGTCGTGGCTTAAAATCCAAGTTGCCCGTGGCAAAAATGCAACAGAATGCTATCGAGGATTAGTGGAAGCCTGTGGCACAAATGCTTTACCGTATAGAACAGTAGCACGATGGGGTAACACGAATACTTCGATTTTAAGCCACGACCGCTGATCACCTTTTGAAAACATGCTTTAGAGCGATGGAAACGAAACTCCTCACTTTAACGCCACACAACAACTACCCTTCTTAGCAGATCGACTGTTTTTTGCACTCTACACAACAGCGCCACCTCACCTCTCCCATATCCTATTTGCGCATGCCCGCCCTTCTGCGGGTTTCAAGGTTAAGTTTATTTAATTTACACCCTCGTATGTTTATAGCACCTGGTGTAACACCTATGACAAGCGGGTACTTTAGAAGATTATGAGTTCGAAACTGAGCATATAATCACGAAAAATGAATTATAAGAACAATAATTAAAAATAAAAAATATGTGTTCAATGCGCATTATGTATATTACAAATAAACGTTAGCTGTTTATATTCTACGAAAAAAATAAAGAGGAATGTGAATATTTAAATAAAAAATGTGTTCATAACTTTTTCAATGCATGCTCGTATAATGCAGTTTTCCTACTTTTTATATTATTATAATTATAATAAAAATACTATTTTTATTTGGTTTATACTATAAAATATATGGGATTAAAAAAAAAAGAGAGAGAAAAGAAATTAAAAGAAAATTATCATTCCCATGGTCTGCCTTTTTAAAATATTATTTATCATTTGAATTAAATATAATCGAAATTTTATAAAAAAAGAAAAAATATATATATATTAATATTTCTGTGTGTTAATATTTTTTTTTTCCTTCTAAATCTTATTGTTAATAAAGTATCTAAGATAAACTTAAAACACCCACTTTCAATGCTTCCCAGCATTCGCTTCACCTCCCCCGACTGCAGGAGACTTTAGTATGTTGTTCAGGACACTTACCGATATCACTTTACCGATTTGCAAAACTATACGATTTATTTTTCTTACTCACTAAGATAAAAGAGTAAAAAAAAAAAAAAAAAAATCTAATATATTACTTTAACATAGTCCTATTTTATATAAAGTTTTTGTATAGATAGTAAATATTCCACCTGATCTATTTTAATTGATTATATGTATATTTTATATAAGTAGAAAACATTCGACCTGAACCATTATAATTACACACATTAGTTGATTTTAGTATTGCAAAAAAAACATTTTTCAAGAAAATACGATATTTCATTCTTCTACATTTTCCAAACTGTTGATCTTATAAATGAATAATTATAAGATAAAAAATTTTATAAACCCTGTTTTTAAATTTTCTGTTGAATCATATAAACGCTACTGAAGGCAGTCGGAACCCTAGCAATTGGATAAAAGTATTAAAAAAAATTCCTTGAAATCGTCTTTTGAGCTATTATAAAAGTTTCAAATGACTATCTAGCTGGGAAGTTACTTAAATGTTGATTGCAAGGTTTGTACTGGAAACGCTGCCGAAGGCAGCAGGGTCCCGAAGCAATTGGATAAAAATATTTTTAAAAAGCATTTTCACCGTATTCTGAACTATTCCGAAAGTTTCAAATGCATGTTACTCGGGAAGTTTGTTAAATAAATTTTCTGTTGAATCATATGAACGATGCCGAAGGCAGCAGGAACCTGAAACAGTTGACTAAAAAAAATGTGTTGCCACCGTTTTCTGAGCTATCCTGAAAGTTTCAAATATCTAGCTAGTCAGGAAGTTAGTGAAAAATCGATTGCAAGCTTTGTACTGGTAACGCTGCCGAAGGCAGCAGGAACCCGAAACAGCTGGCTAAAGGTATTTAAAAAAATGCATTTCCACCGTATTCTGAACTATTCCGAAAGTTTCAAATGTCAAGCTAGTCGGGAAGTTAGTCAAATAAATTTCCTGACGAATAATATAAGGGCTGCCGAAGGCAGTGGGACCTGAAATAGTTGACTAAAATTATTAGAAAAATGTATTGTCACGGTGTTATGAGCTGTCCTAAAAGTTTCAAATGTCCAGATAGTCAGAAAGTTAGTGAAAAATCGATTGCAAGCTTAGTACTGATAACGATGCCGAAGGCAGCAGGAACCCGAAACAGTTGGCTAAAGGTATTAAAAAAATGCATTTTCACCGTGTTCTGAACTATTCTCAAAATTTCAAATGTCTAACTAGTTGGGAAGTTAGTTAAATAAATGTTCTGTCGAATAATATAAGCGCTGCCGAAGGCAGCGGGACCTGAAATAGTTGACAAAAATTATTAGAAAAATGTATTGTCACCGTGTTCTGAGCTGTCCTGAAAGTTTCAAATGTCTAGCTAGTCGGAAAGTTAGTGCAAAATCGATTGCAAGCTTTGCACTGATAACGCTGCCGAAGGCAGCAGGAACTCGAAACAGTTGGCTAAAGGTATTAAAAAATGCATTTTCACCGTGTTTTGAACTATTCTGAAGTTTCAAATGTCTAGCTAGTCGGGAAGTTAGTGAAAAATCGATTGCAAGCTTTATACTGATAACGCTGCCGAAGGCAGCAGGAACTCGAAACAGTTGGCTAAAGGTATTAAGAAAATGCATTTTCACCGTGTTTTGAACTATTCTGAAAGTTTCAAATGTCTAGCTTGTCGGGAAGTTAGTTAAATAAATTTTCTGTCGAATCATATAAGCGCTGCCGAAGGCAGTGGGACTTGAAATAGTTGACTAAAATTATTAGAAATATGTATTGTCACCATGTTGTGAGCTGTCCTGAAAATTTCAAATATCTAGCTAGTCGGGAAGTTAGTTAAAAATCGATAGCAATATTTGTCCCTGACAAACAAAGCACAAACAAACAAACAAGAATCGAAGATAATAAAAACATTGTAAGAAGGAGAGATATTTCTGTAGCAATTTTCACGTAGTTTAATTTTTGAAAATGGGTGTTTTTCTTTAAGCCGATCCTTTTAAAATATTTCTGAAAGTACTTAAAAAAAATAGAAAAAAAAGAAAACCTTTGACTACTCCCCTCTAAGCCCCACATTATTCTCCATCAGACGGGGAAATTTATTATATTAAATTGCACTATTATCCCTATGTTTGTTCCGATTTTTAAACTTGCGTGATTTTTATTTGATTTTTATTATTAGTTCCCCATCATACTATAGGTATGGGGAACTTAGGTAATCGTGAAAATTTTCGACCTCGGTTTTTTGACCGTTCTACACGTTTTCAGTGTGTGGAATCCGAAAATGACAAAATTTCTATGGTGTCTGTCTGTAGGGTGTCTGTTAGTGTGTTAGTCCGTTAGTTTGTTAGTCTGTGTACACGATATCTCAAGAACAAATTGTCGCAAAGAGGTCAGATCAGTTTTAAAATATTACTTTCGACACTGGCAAGAACCCTATTCATTTGCAGCATTCGAATTTTAAAACTTCGTAAGTTATTAGAAATTTAAGATTTTCTTAACATGGGAGAATAGGACAAAAATTCACTTAAACGTGCATTAAATGGAAACGTTTTACTGTAAAAATGTCAGACCAGTTTTAAAATATCCGTTTTGATGTCGGAATGAACATCAGTAACTATAAATATGCTACTTTGAAAATTTCGCAAGTTATTGGAAATTTACGAATTTCTTAACATGGCAGTATAGGGCAAAATTTCACATAAACGTCAATTTTGAGAGATATTTTCATCGTAAAGATGTCAGACAACTTTTGAAATATTATTTAGGTCACTGGCATGAATATTAATGACTATGAATTTTCCAATATAAAGATTTTGTAAGTTATTGGAAATTTACGAATTTCTTAACATGGCAGAATAGAGAAAATTTCACATAATCGTCAATCTTGAGGGATATTTTCATCGTAAAGGTGTCAGTCCACTTTCGAAATATTATTTAGGATGCTGGCATGAATATCATAGACTATGATTTTTCCAATTTAAAAAATTCGTAAGTTATTTGGAATTTACGATTTACTTAACATGTCAAAATAAGGCAAAATTGAGCATAAACTTCCATTTTGAGGATTCTAAATACATTAGACAGCTTCAAAATTACGTTTATGATATTTCTTTGAACATGATTGAATAGAAATATTCTACTAGGAATATTTCGTAAATTATTCGTAATTTACGATTTCATCAACACAGCGAAATTGTAAATTTTTCATATAAATATGAATTTTGAGGGTTATTGCATTGGAAATAGTAGCATGAAAACTAAACAACGGAATTGACCCCGATAAAATAAATTAATAGATTAGAATAAGATAAATATATCGAAGTGAACGGTGGTATCTGTCACTGTATAAAGCTTTGGTCAAATTAATTTCTTTTAACATGATTATAATATGTCTCGCACTAGAAATTTCTGAGAACATAAATATGATGGAGAACTGAGCAGAGTCCACCTATGCCAACTAGTTTTTTATTTTTTTCTAATCGTCCATTTTTTATCTTCGTTAAATAAATTCCTACTCAAAACATTATTTACCCATACTATCAATGTTTTTAAAAACGTAAAAAAAAAAAAAAAAAAAAAAAAACTTCCTATATTATTACAATTACGTAGCCCCTTCGTACATAACTTTTACGTAAGTAGAAATTATTTATCTTGTACTCTTTTAATTACACATTTTAGTTGAGTTTACTATTATTTCAAAAAAGCATTTTTCAAGAAAATGTGTTATTTATTTCCCTCTAATTTCTAAACTATTGATTATATAAAGGGAATGTAATGGACATTTTTATAGGAAATATTACGTAGATTAATTCTGTAACTAAGATTGTTTCTGCAAACCTTACAGTTTTTAAGATATTTAATAAAAACTGAAAAGTGCACAACTTTAAATGCACCCCTGCCTCCGCTCACCCCGACGGGCGGAAACATTCAGTATGTTCTTCAGAAAATTCTCGACTATGACTGTGCCCATTTTTAAAACAACATATTTTTTTTTTTTTTTTCTGTTTGTCAATTTTTGTCATTTATTATCTCAATTGGTATTTAAAACTACATTTGCCCTTACTTGCCCCAAATGGCAAAAACAAAGAGAAATACAGTTAGGCCGTTGAAAATTGGTACAGATAGGTTTTAAAGGTCTGCAAGTCGAATGGGGATATTTTCGATTGTGTAAAGTTATTAGGAGGGGCAAGAAGGGGGGGGGAAGGTAGGGGGGCAAAAAAATAAAAATAGTGTCAGATCGTTCAAAATTGGTACATAGAGGTTTTCGATACTTACAAATCGATTGCGGACATCAAGTATTTCAACAACCAGAACAAATGAAACCCGCTACACATTTGTGGCGGCAATTCCACCTGGTTGAACTCAAACAAAATTTGCGCCAACAAGGAGACACGACATTTATAGATGTGCTTAACGCCCTAAGAGTTGGATAATCGACGTCTAAGCATCTTGAAGTTCTTCTTGGAAAAGTGTCAAAAGATACTACTGAAGAATTCTCGATTGAGAGATCTTTAAGAATTTATCCAACGAATGACCAAGTTTATAGGCCTAACGAAAAAGTTCTCCAGAGTTTTGAGGATAAAGGGCTATTATCCTGAAATTGTATAAAAGAGCTATTTATACAATTAAAGCACAATACCAACTCATTGATGCTACACGAAATTTAGGTAATAAAGACTTAAATTCTGTAATACCAAATGATATCAATAAAACAGGAGGTCTTTCTAATGTATTAAAAATATTCGTAGGAGCTAAAGTAATGTTAAGGTCGAACACTGACGTGACAATAGGTTTAGTGAATGGTAACATGGGCTTTATTACAGAAATTATCTGGCCAAATTTTCGCAGGGACCAAGTATATGCGGGAAGACATCCTGTCAGTCCGTATTAATTTTGGTTCAGATGGTGAACACGTAATTAAGCCAACATCGAAACAATTTCCAGCAAAATATAGCTATGGAACTGCTGAGAGACGAATGTTGCCACTAATCCTGAGTTGGGCATCGATCGTTCATAAGATGCAAGGTTGTACAGTTGATCATGCAGCCATTTACCTGGGCTCTCGACTGTTTGCTGCTGGACAAGCTTATGTAGCACTTAGTCGGTGCAGATCTTTGGACGGTATTCGAATTGAAGAACTTGACTGCTCAACGTCGACAGGTAAAACCCTATGTAACAGTGGAGCATTAGATGAAATGATTCGATTAAGAACTAATAAATAATTGCTAAAAAATCTCATTTATACTTGCAGCAAGACAGAATTATAAGATGATAGAAGTCCTTTAAAAAAGAAATGGAAAAAAAATATGAAACACGATCGAGTTCATAACGATATTAGCCATATTACATACTATAATATTTTAACCAAAAACTTACATACTGTAGCTATTTATGTGATAAATAATAAAATAATAAATATAGTTTAAAATATAGTTTAAAAAGCATGCTTTCATAGCACATCGAACTAAAAAGTGAAAAATAAATATAGTTAAAAAAAACTAAAAAACACGCTTTTAAAGCACATCAAACTAAAAAGTGAAAAATAATTCTTAATATAAGCTGAAAACAATAATGAACGAAAAATACTAGTATAATTGTGAAAAATGCGTGGGGTGCTCGATACACGAAAAATATGGCACAAAGCATTATTGTTTCGTTCATTATTGTTCGTTCATTATTGTTTTCAGCTTATATTAAGAATTATTTTTCACTTTTTAGTTTGATGTGCTTTAAAAGCGTGTTTTTTGATTTTTTTAAACTATATTTATCAACTTACGGTCATCTCGCTTGGATGAGCAACATGGCAGCCTAAAATGTAATTTCCAGTTTAAACGGCCAAAATAATTTATATCTTCATAAAAACCTTTTTACCAATGTTTCGTTAACATTTAATTATTTTGCCATCTCAAGCATTAAAATATTTTTTTTTGATTTTCATTCAAAAATTTATACTTTTTGTGGCATCGTTAACTGCCTTGTTCTTACCATTTTTGAAATAATTTCTAAAAATACAATTTTCTGACAATTGCATTTTGTTTTTAACACTGGACTCAAAGCTAAGGTGCATTTGGAGGACAACATAATAAAATCTGTTCGAAAATTTGCTTTTTAAACGATAAAATTGGTGGTTGTAGAAGGCGAAAAGAAAATTATCCAAGTACGGCATTTTTTTTTTTTTTTTTTTTGTCGCTTAGTGTATACATGTGCGTGTGTGTGGTTGTAATTTATATTTTAATATCCGAATAAATGAAGTTATATTATTTCACAATGAATATTTGTCATTTTGTACTTTAATATATCAAAGTGATATAAAACATAAAATATAATCGTGAATTCTAAAAATGATACCGAAAAATTGTACCAGAAGAAAAAAAAAAAAAAGATAAAAGATAAATAGTGTGTTTTCCATCTTATTAAGATAGAAGATTATAGTAAATAGTCTCTTAATGAAAAAAGAACATTTAGTGTAGAACATATCTTAAAAAAATAAAAATACTCTCTGTATAATACACTACATCTTACATTATACCTTGATTGAAATATATATCATTTCTTTACAATATTATATCTATCTATCTATATATATATATATATATATATATGTATATTGTTTAATAAGATAAATGCAAAAAAAAATCTATAAATTTAATATTGCAAATTTTCTCTTACTTACTTTATTTTTTCTCTTAAGTTAAAATTTAAATGAATGAATTTACAATAAATGTTTTAAGCTCTTCTATATTAATACTAGGTATTCCCTCAAGGGGATTAGCCTGAGAGAACATCATGATAAATTAGGTTTGCTTATAAATTTTCACAAGTTAAGGAAATGAATTTAGGTTTAATTAGTTATAGGTACAAATTAAAATTATAAAAGCGAGGCTATAACGTCTAGCTTACAGTAGTAATAATAAGAAGAAGAAGAATCGCACATTATAATTTTTCTACAAAATTAAGTATAAAAATTTGATGTTTACTATTAAAAAAATATCTAGAAACACAAATAACCTTATCATAGAATCAGGAATATATTCCAATTTCATGAATGTATTACACTTTCACTTGTAGCATTTAATGCATTTTAATATTTTAGTGTAGTGATGTAAATATGCACGCTAAGACTTCATATTCTATACACAATATCATTTTTTCATCTAAAAAATAAATGTTAATTTCGTTATAATATTTGAAATAAAAATTTATTTAAATGTGATTTGTAAAAATATTTCGCCTAAAAAGGAATACAGTGACTTTTTTTTTTTTTTTTGAATGGGGTCCCTTACACAAAACCAGTTATACGGAACCTATTAATGCCATTAAAATAAGTAACATTACATAGTGAAATCAAGTATCATATACATTTTTAAAATATATCTAAATTTATCGACGGACGTTTCAAGCAAGAAGGTGAACAAATAGACAGTACATTATACATATGTGAATTGATTTTCATCAATTAAATTGATGTAAGTTCTAGTGTACCGTGCAAACTGCAATGTATCTTAAATGCGGTTCAACGTATCTACATATTAGTACTGAATGTTGACGAATAAAAAGCTTTTAAGTAAACTGCACTGAAAAAAAAAAAAAAAAAAAAAAAGTTAAATGTACAGGGAAAATCTGGCAGCTGGGGTGCCAGTATTTCTCCGTCAAATATACAGTTTAAAACCGTAAAATTGTATCACTGACATATATTTTACACAGGAATCCTGTCAATCAAACAAGTTCTTTTGTTAGTTAAAAGTGCAGTTTTGTTCTGTGTATTTGACGGAGAGATGCTGGCACCAAAGCTGCCAGATTTTTCCTGTACATTTAACTTTTTTTTTTTTTTTTTTTTTTTTTAGAGTGTATGCTACATTTATTTTAGTTCGTAATAAAAAAATACGTCGCTTATCAGGTTTAAATTTATAGCAAAACTGTAGCATATTTTATATAAATTGTTTTTACCAAAAAAATACAAATTATATACTGGCAACGTTTAGAATTTTAAACATTTTTTTTTAAACTCCATTTATTAAAATGCGTATAAGTATGCTTCATAAATAGTCGTATTCTTTACAAATAAATATACATTTTATTTAATTTGATAGAGCTATTTCTTTTTATTCTAAAATGAAAATGTTTTTGGTCACATTTCTTTATTATATGAAAAATGTTTTGTTTACAATAACTTGAGACATCACAAAATAATTCTGCCTCAAAAATAAATCACTATAACATACTGAAAAAACAATTCGTTTACAATAATTTTAATTTCAACATAGAAATATCTTCATGCAATAAATTTTCTGCTATGAAAGCTAAGCATCATAAATTAACTTCTATATCAAATTGAAAGTTCTGTGTTAAAGCAATTTGATGTGATATACTGGGAATAAATAGCTCGTATATATTTATAAGATGGAGCTTCCTACTGCAATAAATAAGTTCATAATGCATGAGATGTAATCTCATGCATACATGGTCTTGCATAATATATACTTCTAATTTCTCTTTCTCGGATTCATTAAAAAACTAAGCCATGAACTAAGAGTTAAAATTTATATTTATGAGAGACAGTCAAAAGTTTATTTATACTATAGGCATAATTGTAAATGTTACATAAGAATATGGTATATATTATGGTTTCATATTATGTTTCTCTTTCTTTAATTTATATATCAAATTTATGTAAAAATTTTATCTGCCTTTTTAACACATTACTAGAGTTTTATTACTGTATCGCTTTATATCACTTTTGTTTTATTTCCTGAATCACAGAAAATTGTATAAATTTATTAAAAACATAATCGGAAAAAGGAAAATAATAATAGTAATATGACTATAATTTCATGTTTACTTGTATAGAAAACAAATTTTAGATATAAAAAGTAATATATTAACCAGATAGAAAACGTTTAAAATTTTATAAATAACGTTTAATTATTTATTTATTTACACGAGTGACGTGGTATGGTTGTCTGATGTCTTACTGCGTAACTAAACTGTCACAAAATCGTAACAATAAATAAATTAAAAAAAATCTGTTGTCAATGATTTTTAGCATATGAAAACATAATTTGTGTTAGTGTCATTCATAAATAAAAGGGTTGTATATTTAGCCCTACACATATTGTATTATTTTTTTTTTTATTTAAATATTTTTCTTCTCCTTAATTTATTTACCGAAAATAAATCGTTATTGAAAAAAAGTTCCATGTTTCCCCCTATGTGCTTGGTATGAAGTTTTAAAAGGAAGTTTATGCATTACGATTAGACATATCTCATGTTTCTTATCAGGTATAAAGTAATATAATCTTATAAATTTTCTAGCATACGAGTTAAACTTACAGCTTTCGATAGGATATAAATAGATGAAATGCAGGATGAAAAATATTAATTTTTTAAAGTTACATAATTGATATTATCATTATAATTATTATTGTTATTTTCCATAGTTATGATTATCCCTAAAGTACTTTAAAAAAATTATATTCCATAAAACTAATTTACAAAGAAGACTAAAAGTAAGTGAAGTAAAACACCTGCATGATAAAAAGATAATACTAATATAACATTTTTTCCCTTTGTATAAATACTCGGAAAAAGTCATCATCATTACTCCTAATGACAGGCTCATAATACTTTGTACCATAATTACTGGCTGAACTGAAAATAAGTGCTGTAATTTAAAAGAACTATTATTATTTTATGTATTTATAGATAATGATATCCAGCTTACTAAAACTCAGAAAAATATCTATAATACTTGTAACTTGTTTGTGAAACATTCTTTTTTTATTTTTTTTATTTTCATTTTACATATCTGCCTTTGTAATTAAAATCTATTCTTTCGAAAAAATGTTCGACATTTTTTAAACATTCTAATAATTAGAAAGATAAAACAGAAATGAAAGTGTATTATTTGCGATAATGTGTGCGGATGAGTATGTATTGTTTCAGGTAATCTCTATGTATTTTAAAAAAAAATAATTACTTATTTTATCTGAAATTACCGTTATAAGAAAGAATGAATTTTATCTGCAATATTTGTAATTATGACTTGGTATATTTCAGTTGCTTTAAGTTATTTATAATGTGTCTCGTAAATCTATTTTCATGGAGAAATTTACTTATATAATGAAGAATGAAATATATATAAAATTTAAAATTAAAGCATAATAGAGTAATGATATATTATTATTATTACGAAAGTTATATGTATCTGAATGCTTTATGTAATACATATTTATTTATAAAATACCATTTTAAAATTTATTTTTTAGCATTATACAAAAGAAAATAATTTGATAAATTTATATAATAATTATTAAAGTCTGTAACACTGCAGAAAAGTTGAATTAAAAGTGAAAAAGTCAGAGTACTTCTGTTAAAAGCTGTCATAAGATGAGACTAATTTATGGTTATGTTGAATCGGTTCTTACGTAACGCTGCAGCTATGTAATCTGGTGACAACTTCGACTAACCCTTAGGAATGATTTTGTGACAAGCGTTTACATTTTTTATCCTAAACGGAGAGAACAGATCCCTGCTTCGGTGACCACAGAGATATTATTTGAGAACATGGAGAGCATTCTGAATACGGTGGATTTTAATTGCACAAATCACTATTAAAGTACACAATAGTATTTCACTGGCTCGAGAATAGAACCCAAAAGTCTCCAATTACCATATCATATCGATCCTTAGACCAACTAGGCTACCGCAGCATTTAAGAAACACATATATATATATATACAAGCATCAGTATCGTTTCAAAGAGAAAATAAATCTTAATGTACTCAATTAAATCCTAAATGAAGTTGCACACAATATTGTTATCTATATAATATTTCTTCAATGTGGAGCAGTTATGATTAAAATTCGTCGAATCCATACGGCAGTGACGTAAGACGTCATCTGATCAAGCAACCCAGATAGGTTTCATGAAATCATACATTCAGCTGCTGCTTGATTTCGGCTACGAAAATTAAATCTATTGCACTTTAAATGAATATTTTCATAAAAAATTAAAAAAAAAAAAAAAAAAAAAAAAAAAAAAAAAAAAAAACATATATCAAAAATTTTTCAAAGACATATGCTCAAAATCTCATTTTTAGGAGTATATTTAAAAGGAATTTAAATCCGGATAAGCATAGCATATTATCAATATTTTTTAGGAAGCTGGCGAATCAATCTATTAATCGAAAACAAAATCATCATATTGATATACAATTTTAATCTAATAATATTTAATTTAATTTTAAGAAATTTTAACTTAGCAATGAAAAGAAATTATTTTCTAAAATTGAAATTATAATGCAAATGTCAAAGATTTAAATCACTTTTATAAATAAATAAATAAATACAAAATAAACAGAGAAAAAAAAAACCCTGTAAATTATCCAGTGAGTGATTTTATTTATGATTATTATTATTATTATTATTATATTAGTTATGTAGGTACTATCACGCCGATGTTCTGCTTCGGAAAGGCTGGTTATACATATTTCATTAAATACATAAGTTAATGCTTGTGGTTTAAGTAAAATCTATTGCATATTTCTTAGTTCATATTTTAAGTAACGTAATCATTTTTATACTAATCCACAAATTAAAAATTTAATCGTGGAAAAAAAAAAAAAAAAAACAACGGAAGAGTAATTATTCGATAACGGTTATTTATAATTCCAATACGCATGAAATTCCTTTGTATATTTTCTTTTCCGTTTGTGCTTGGAAACATAAAAATATTTCAACATAAAATAAAAAAGTTGCAATACAATAGATTTTTATTATTATTATTATTATTATTATTATTAATCTAAATCTTATTTACGAAAAATGTGAGAATAGAATATTCGAGGAGAACATTTGTTGGTAACATTTAACAATACTTTTTGAAATAATGCTCGTGAACCCTCTATATTAACTTAATTTTAATTTTCATTTAAAAGTTGTAATAAATTACTTGTTTATTGTCATTTATTATAACTAGTATAAGCTTATTATATTAGTTCGTTGCATATTAGGTCTTTGCGTTTTATTGCTTCATTTCATAAAAATTCATCAAATGAAATGACAATTTTTAATCAAAATATTCTCCATTACTTTCTACGACCTTTGCCCATTTTTGGGGTAGCAAATGTATACCACGGCGATAGAAGCTCTCGTCTTTGGCGGCAATAAAATGATCCGAGGTCCGCATGAACTTTTGCAACGACCTAATAATTAGAGGGCGAAATTCCACCAATATTTAAGTAAGCATTTAAATAATAAATATGGGAACTCAATGTTTTCCTGTAAACAATACTCTTAGAATCTATTCTAAAACTATATAAATAAAATATTGAAATGCATGACGAGTTTGTTGTATATATAAATGGAAATTAATTGCAGCGGAGCAGAGCTACTTTTCTTCCAATATGCACCCAAATTGAATCAGCAGAGTTTCACATATTATCTACCTCACCTACCAATTTCGGTACCTTTATACATTATATAATCTAAGATACAGTAGACTCCCGATTATCGGCGGTCGGATTATCCGCTTTGCGGATTGTACGCGGTCCTCAAGGGCCTGAATTTAAAAGTTAATTTAAAAATACAGAACAAACTTATTACAAAAAAAGATTGAGGAGAGTAATGACCTCCAAGGCTTCTGGAGATATTACATGATTCTTGACAGCATTTATGGCATAAACACTGCTTGGGAGGCAGTTAAGCAGTGTGCATTGATAAGGTCTTGAAGAAAAATTTTACCAAATGTGGAAAATACTTTGGTAGAGTTTATAGAGGAGGAAGAGATTTCTGCTCATGATTTGGCAAATTTAGCTAAATCTGTTACTGGAGGAGAAAAAGTCAATGAAGGAAACACTGAAGAGTAGATTAATTGTGACGCCAATAATCCAGGTATTGAACACCTTACAGATGAACAAATTGTGGGCCAAGCATTAGACACTTTTTCAGAAGATAGTGAAGAAGAAGAGGAAGAAGTCGATACCTATAAAATATCTCAAGGAACAGGACGATGTGCCACCTTCTGACAAAATGCTGAAAAAGAAACTGCAATCGCAAATTAAGAAAGAAAAAGTTTTTTAGTACAAAAAAAAAAAAAAAAAAAAAATGCTTCACCGATTTTTTTGTTAAAAAATGGAGCAAAATGTAAGTAGAAAATTTTATTAGTATGTTAAATTGTATATGTAGGCCATGCTTAACTGTTAATTAAATGGTATTGCTCAAAAGGCTTTATGTATTGATTTATATCCCCGTTTTGACCATTTTGCGGATTATCCGCTGATTCGATTATCCACGGTTGTCTATTCCCCGTTCACCGCGGATAATCGGGAGTTTACTGTATTGCATTCTTTAAATTACGGAAAATTAAAAATTAGTTAAGTTATGGAAGTGCAGCTTCATCATACTGCCAATATGTACCCCAAAAAAAGGAGTATAGCTTTACATATTATGTATCTCATATACAATGTTTTATGTGCTTGTGCACTACTGAAACTGATATATAACTTTTGAATTTAGACGTTTTTTCAAATATCTAGAAAAGTTCTTTTGAAAATAACTTGAAACTTTGGTAGTGATAACATCATGGTAAACATCATGTCATACCTCATATGATTCAGCTAAAGTGGTGTCCTGAAAAAGGGGACAAGTAAAATATTAAAGAAAAATATGTTTTGGATCATCCTGTAAAAAGTAATTCTTTCAATGCGGTTTTTCCATAGCAAAACGCATCTTCATAATCCTGTGATTTTTTTCATTATCTGTATAAATTTTATGAGACAACCACATATATTAATGGAGGTAAACGGATTCTTTTAAAAAATTGCAAATGTGTATTTCCACTTTTTCAATTATAACACTTAGGGTATTAGACCAGTGCTAAAACATTTTTAGAAATTTTGGCATACTATATTAGGCACGCTATACTGCAATTAGAAAGCAAAAATGTTAAATATCCTAAGCAATATGAGCATTTTTACTAAATAATGTTTAACTATGCACGCGCTAGCTTTTAAAATTTTTCATTTGTATAATTTAATAGCCAAAAGTATTGAGCAACGTATATGAAAAAATCAAACAAATATCGTGTAAATTCAAAAAGTTGTGAGACACAGAATTTCAGTTCTCACAAAAAAAAACCCCTAAACTATAAGAAGTTTTACTCACATTATTATTTTTATTCAATCAATGTCCAATGTTAATGTAGTATTTGCAGATTGTAAATAAATATTCATAAAAATCCTATCATATTCTTTTTTAACATTTTCCAAAAACATTGAAAAGTGTTAATAACTTCGATTTGTCTGTCTGCTTGTACGTCTGTCTATCTGTCTGCGCACTAATTCCTGTAAACGTACATGGAATTTCCTGAAATTGATATATTTTATTCATGCTCTCTATCGGATGTTCCCTCCTGAAGAGGCTTTAAATACCACCATTGGTTTATGTACAGGTTCACCCGAAAGTATCCCAAAGCATTGCGTTCTATAAGAGATATTTCTATAAACCTAATTTTAATAACTTTATTTTGGACAAATCTTAATGAAATTAAAATATGTTATTAATAGGCACAAAAGAAAGTCTTTGCAGAGAAAAAAGTAAGATTAGCATTAAGATTTACAGGGTCACACAAAAATATTCAGTAACATTAAGGGATGTCATTTGAAATTTGCTGAAATTGCATTTTCGTTTACATTAAGCGTTTTTAACGCTTTCTAACAATTTTTAAGTGTGAATATCATTTGAATTTGTGTATCTGCCTGTCTTACTAACACCTGTCTGTCTGTCCGTCCATCTACCCGCTTCCAGCAACCGTACGTATTTTCCAAAAATTTAAGAAATTATATACTTTATTCAAGTTCACTATGGATTGTTTCCTATTTGAAAGGAAAACTGGTTTGTGTACAGAGACACTCTAAAAATGTCAATGCAAATAAGTCACGTTTAAATAACTTTCTACTGCAAAATTCATAAAAAAAAAAAAAAAAAAAAAAAAAAAAAAAAAAACTTTATTTTTAATATGCTAAAATAATGTTTTGTATAGAATAAGATATAGTTAACCTATCGATTTACAGGTTTGCACACAAATATTCAGATACATTAAAGACTGCAATAGGAATCTAAGGGCTGCATTTTATTTTGCATTAAGCAATTTTAACCCTTTCAAACGATATTTAAGTGTGATTATGAATTCAATTTGTTTATGTGTATGCCTTTCAGACTCCTCGTATGTACGTTGTGTGATAACGTCGGCAAAGTACATTGAAATGTATAGATACAACAGCACGCTCAGTTCGAAAGTTCTAATAATCTATGCACACCGCATGATTTTTCGTTATTCTTGCTTTTTATTGTTACTTTTCCATGCTACTTTTCTTTTCTTTTCTTTTTTTTTTTTTTTTTCTTTTTTGAGAAGAACTGTAATTCTATTCATTCAATCGCTTATAACTTTTTGAATTTACATGTTATTTGTTTGGGGATTTCGTTCAATACTTATTTGGCTATTATAATAGGAAAAATAAATCTTTTTAAAGCTAGCGCATGCGCATATAAAAATTATTTACTAAAAATGCTCTTATTTCACAAGATGTGCCAAATTTATTTAAATAGTTGCAAAATTTTATTTCTCGAAACCATTCCATTTTTTAAGAATTCACTCGTTTTAATCTCAGATGCAGATAAATAGTTCGTAGAATTTTTTATAAATTATAAAAAGCCATATAAAGAAAAAAAAATCTGGTGTGAAACAACCACACGACTTCCATTACCCACTATTACACATATTATATGCATTTTTGAGAGATAATGCGATCAGAAAACATAAAAGTGAACTAAAGAGAAAATCGTTAGAGCCGTTTTTGAGATACCAACTTTAAAAAAAAAAAAAATCAATTATTGACCGGAAAACAATAATTACATACAAAAGGATATTTAAAAGTGAGTTAATATGGCGAGTTTGAAAAAAATCCGTACAGCTGTTTTTAAAGGAACGCCCTTGGGAGACCTGAAATTGAGCTATTTATACAGGACGCCTATCAATTTTCCTGAACTAACCAACTATATCATTCGAAAGGACATCTAATAGAGTGTTTATATAGAAAATTTGAAGAAAATCGTTAGAGCCGTTTTTGAGATACGGACTTACGGTCCCACTTCCGGTTTCCGATGTTCCACTTCCGGTTAAAATCAATTATTGACAGGTAAACAATAATTACATACAAAAGCATATTTAAAAGTGAGTTAAAATGGCGAGTTTGAAAAAAATCCGTACAACCGTTTTTAAAGGAACGCCTTTGCGAGGCCTGAAATTGAGCTATTTAAAAGGGACGCCTATCAATTTTCCTGAACCAACCAACTATATCATTCGAAAGGACATCTAATAGAGTGTTTATATAGCAAGTTTGAAGAAAATCGTTAGAGCCGTTTTTGAGATACGGACTTACGGTCCCACTTCCGGTTTCCGATGTCCCACTTCCGGTTTTTCAATTTTCACCAAAATTTAGAAATTTCATCTGTAGACCAGACGTATTTAAATTCTGAAGTTTCGTAGCTCTATCTTTATTAGTTTCTGAGCTATAATAGCCAGAAGATTCTCCACATACATACACACACACACACACACACATATACATACACACTGACCAATTGCCAAAAAACACTTTTTCGGACTCAGGGGACCTTAAAACGCGTAAATCATGTGAAAACCCGATATCGAATTTTTAGACCGAATACAATACTTCCATTACCTACGGTAGTAGGGTAATGGAAGTAAAATGGATAAATATAGTTTCTGTGTTACTTAAAGAATGTTTTTAAGTTATACATTATCTATTAATTAAGCCGCATATTTTTTATTGAATTATACAAGAGCCATTTAAGCGTTTAAAACAAAAAGAAACATTTTAAATTGAAACGTGCTAAAAAAAACTTTTAATAAAAGTTTTTTTTTTTTTTTTCTTTTACTTTAATAATCGAATGTATATATATATATATATATATATATATATATATATATATATTTAAGCCTTATATATATATTTTAAGCCTTATATATTTTAAGCCTTAAGTTATTCGTTTCTTTATATTCAGAAATTTTAAATTTTTCTTTGGGGTTCATATTGTTTTCATATATAGAGAGGGGGGGGGGGGACATATACATAAATGTGTAGAACAGTTAAAAAAAAAAAAAAAGTCTATGCTTAAACACTTGCTTAAAAAAAAAAAAAAAAAAAAAAAAAACAGTAAAAAAAAAAGAAAAAGAAAATATAATATGAATACATTTTGTTGCGGGAAAATCTCGTTTAATTTGCTAGAATTGAGTCATAAATATATATATATATAATATATAGTTACTAAATCTCACACTTTATATTTAGAGGACTTTGCATAGCTTTTTAAATATCTTTCAGTACAATAGTATAGTAAAACGTTCTACAATTTTATTACGGTTTTCTAGAAACCGCTAGAAAAAATCATTAGTATTTATGAGGGGAACATAGAACTACTTCTATTAGAGCCATACTTAATTTTCTGAATATGAGTCGCTGAGATTTTTTCCGTGCTCTATTTTTATAATCCAACGACGTGTGACGATTGTTGTTGCTTTTGGCTGTGTGTTACTATACAGCTCGAAGAAGAGTGGAGAAAACACAGACAGATAAAAGAAAACCTACACCCAGAATATCCGTTTTCAGGACTGTAAAAAAGCGAAGAAACGATATATTCTGGTTTGGTGAGAGAATTGTATGAGAAATACCTCATTTTTCATTTTTTCTGATTATTCGATAAGTAGTTCCCTTTGGAAGGACATGCAACCTTATAAGGACATGGAACAAGGAGACAAGTACAAATTGTTATGTATTCGCCATTTACAAAGAAAGAAAAATTTTCGACTCTATCGAAACTTTTTCATAAAAACAAGTTAATTCAAGGTATTGCACTCTTAGTTGGGGAAGGCTACAAGTAATTTCCACGTTCGACATAGAAGATAATGTGAATTATAATGAGCGGAACATTAATATACATAATGATCCTCATCTGTCATGAACGAATCCGGTTAGTACCGCTTCAAAACAGAAACTTTTGGCAGCCATTTTTTTTCCGTTTGTTCAACTCACTGAGCTGGTTCAACTTACGGAAACATACATATAATATGTTTTGTACCGCACGTATTCTTATTTATTTTCACTAAAACCTTGAAAAACTATTCAATTGTAATGTTTAAAGATATAACTAAATATAATGGATCACTGGCTATTATAAACATGAATCTATAAATAGAATTATGTAACTTCATGATTGTAAGCAACGGAATACCAAATAAAAACAAACCAAAACTGTTGCCATTCAGAAAATACAAATTCCAAATGGATTCCGAATGAACGACTCTTTGACTGTTTCTACTCTACGGAAAAAAAAAAAAAAAAAAAAAAAAAAAAAAAAAAAAAACGCTTAAAGTATTTCTAAAACATATATTAAAGCCTTAAAACTCTTAAAATATTTGTAAAAGCATATTAAAGTCTTTAAATATTTTTATCAAGCTTCATTGTTTGTTTACATTGTAAGGTATGATTGGCGTCGAGTTCAGTACGTAAGTGACGCCAGTTGATTTTAGTTTTGAAATTAGTGTAAATTTATAGTTGAGATAGAATGTTTGGTTGGGCAAGTAAAGGTCACCAGTTGAAATGAGTATTGAAAGTAGAGTAGTCTAAGGTGATAATGTCGAGTCAAGATAAAATGTTCGGTTGAGAATGAGAAAGTCCCTATCTGGATCCCGGATATTTTGGCGATGTTGCGGGTGAGATAGCTGGTTGGAAGTATCGAGTAGAGTTGAATTTGGGTTAGCATAGAGTGTCTGTAAATATTGGATAGTTAATTAGAAAATACGCAAGCAAAGTGATGACGTCACTGGCCGTCAGTGGATGCAAAAAAAAAAGATTTCCTATGTTAATCGCCCATTGGATTTTTTATAAAAAATTATTAAAAATTTAGGCAAATTATTTCTCGATTTTAATCCCCATATTTCGGTATAGATATGTATTAGTTATCGTCTGCATGCGTTAGATTAAGTTGTTTTTGCTGTAAAATTGATAAAATTTAAATTTTAAATTTCAAAACTCCAGAAAAAAAAATGGCAAACTTCCATATTCGATTCAAAACATAAACATTTCATTTCAAAGGATGATATTTACACAATAAATATCCAACTAATGTACTAATTAAAAGGAAAATGATAAATATTCTATCATAATTTGAAGTCAAATTTGTTTTCAAATGTCTAAATAAAGTGTCTGATATAAGATACTCATATGTTGCAGCGGAATAGATTTAATATATCTGTCATCCTTGGCGGAAAAAAATAATATCGCCAAATTATTTTGGCGAACATATTTAATTCCTTTCAGAAATCATGGTTGTTTTAAAAACTTATATTAAGAGAGCGATGAATTATATGAAACAATATTTCGTACAATACATATTACGAAAATAAACATCTGTCATGCATATTTTCGTATTATGTTTTTAATCGCCAAATACAAAAAACGCCAAAGATGACACAGTTTTGAAACTTAACTCTCTGACAACCGTACTTGAATTTTCCTAGGTACGTGAAAAGACCGGAGTTTCCCATCATCTTGGAGAAAATTTCACCCCCACTTTTGGGGTAGGCGTGAGCTTGTAATTTGTACACGCTACTTTGAAGAATTCCACCCGTTCTCCAAGGGAAAAAAAAGGGGGATTTGTTTCATTGGGGAAATGGTGGAGGGGAAATATAAGAAAACGTTATTTATGTAATGAAATAAGTAGTATAAAGTGAGATGTTATTATTATTATTATTATTATTATTTTACAGATTATTGAATGCGGATGATTTAATAATATTTTTTGATAGTCATTATTAAATATGCTTAGTACTTTTAAAAAGTTTTCCGTTCCAGGATGTTAATAATGAATAAACTTAATATTTATATTAACTGTTCACTTTAAACTATACCTGCAAGTTTGTTTTTCACTCGCTAACTTATATAAAAACAATTAGAGCAAAATTAATAGTTGTATGACTTAATTAATGTTTCAATATAAGAGTATTTTCCGATTATAATTACATCGGTTTATCAAATTATGTTCCCATTTTAAATAATTCACTGTTAAAAATATTTTTTCTATATATTGCATTATTATTTCTTAAAAGTAATTTAAGATGTTCGTTCGAATTAACCTGTTAATGACGTTTCATATTGTTTCAAAAGCGTATAATAATAGTTAACAACAATAAACAGTAATAAATATTTCCAGTAATAAATAAATAGCTAACAGTAATAAACAGTAATAAATATTTCTATTTACCAATTATGTGAAACATAAAATTTTATTTATTTTCAGAATAAATCTATTTTAATTTACTAACAAAAACGTTAGTGGCTTCATTCCAGAAATAACTAACTGTGAGATAGATCGCACATGTGACTAATATAGAATGGTTAAATTATATTAAATTATTTTTTTATGCAAGATTATTTTGATAGTTGTATGGTATCTGCAAGTTTATTGTAAGAGACCAATAGACTGGCGGAAAAATTACCGAAAAAAAGTCACCAGAGAAAAACGAAAATAAAATAAAATAAAATACAAATTTTTACTGTATAAAAGGCGATTGGCGGAACGAAAGCCTTCCGGAAAAGGTCACCAGAAAAAAAAAAAGCCCCGGAAAAAAGTCACCAGGAAATATAGTCATAGGAAAAAAATCGAATAAAAATAGTAAATGAAAATGCTTTTTCAGTTTTGAAATGCCTTTTAACAGCTTCTAAGAATGATTTCGAGTTGTTGAGGTACTAACTCAGCATAACTGAACATCTGCAGCGAGGAATCGGGAAAAACACCAATAAATAGGTAAAGAAAGGGATAGTGGAAAAGAAATAAGAATACGAGTAAAATAGCTTTAAATTCAAAACATTCTAACTTTGCAAAATGCATCTAACCCGTTGTAAAGTATAAATGGAATTGTTCGATTTTATAAAAGGTTATACATAGAAGTGTAAGTCACAAAAGTTACTTTAAGAGGAAATGGTCAAGATGCATAAAAGAAAGTAAGGAATTTATTACACCAGGTGATATTGCGATTTCAAAACAGAATCATAAAATTCAAAATCGAATGACCAAGCATGCGTGGGAACGTACAGAAAAATTGTAGTCAAATAACAAACCTTTGAGACTACGAAACTCACAAGAAAGGAAGGGAAACTCATAAGAAATATAAAATGAGAAGAAAAGATTTTATGAAAAGTTAGGGAGTAGAAATATAATAGTTATGAAAGATATACGCAAGGGAATAAAGAAAAAGGGGTCCGGTGGTAGAGAGTTTTCAGTCGAATAAACAATTTTGAAAATCCACCTGGACTGAAAAACAAATTCTTATAACATCTGGAGTGAGGAAAAATAAAATTTAATAAAAATAATTTGGAGGGTGAAGTTAGACCAGTAAAAGTTAAGTGGGTGTTACCAAAATTGAGGATTGGATTAAAGTTGAGGGGATGGAAATTTTGGAAGGGAAGAGGAAAGGATATAGATGGAGATTTTCGGGAAGAGCAAAAGAGATATAGAATTTTTGATTTGGTGTAAGCATAGAGTTCTTTTAGAATTTTCCTTTGATTTGGTGGTTCTCCGGATTATCCACGGATTTCCTAACGGAGAATGATCCTCCTGCAGATGTGGACGTTAAAAGGTAAACATTTTTTTCTGTTCTGAGAATACTAAATTTTAAATATGAACTAAATATTTTAGACAATTGCAGTAAAAGAGTAAAGTTAATATAAAGATGACTTTATATAAATTTATATATATTTATATATATAATTCTGGATATATGTATTTGATTTTGATTTATCAAAAATAAAGTTAACATTTTTTCAATCTAAATCCTTATTTATTTAAAACTAATTTTACCTTTACACAGCGCAATGTAGATATTATCTAAATTAAAAACTAACTAAGGAGCAATTTAGCAATGGTACCAGTGACCAGGTATACCTTTTTAGGTATAGTAATAATTTTGCTCCAAATTCAGAATGATAATTGAGTCATCTTTTTCAAATAAATAAGTCATCTTTTCAAAAAAAAAAAAAAAAAAAAAAAAAAAAACATATATATATATATATATATATATATATAATAAAATAAAATGAAGTAAATAAATAAATTAAATTAAAACTAAACTAAATAAAAGGAGACAAAATTAAAAATAAAATTAAATAAAATGAGACTAGATTTTCAATTGAAATTAATTTGTATGAATTTTATATGTTTTCTTTGATTTATATATTTATATATATATGTATGTATGTGTATATGCAAAATTAAGCTATTCTATTTAGCTGAGGAAAAAAAAAATCTTATTTAGCATTATTTTGTTTTATTTCGTTGCACTTCAATTTTCCAAAATATTTTAGGCAAACATATACACATGCATATATGTACGGCTTGTATATTTTCATTTCTGATAATAAAAGTCAGATGTTCTTTTAATATAACTATTTATTAAACTATTTATTATTGAATATAACTATTTATTAAACTTTAATTTGTACTTATTATTTCTCGCGTACACTACTATTATATATACACATATATTTATTTATATGGTTTATAATTAGTTTAATTATTGCCCAAATAAGAAACCCTTTTTTTTCCCATTTATTATGTTTAATATTTACTATAAATTACGATTTGACCTTTTGTAAAACATTTAATTTGAAAAAAAAAAAAAAAAAAATGAATGGGAGTGTTAATACAGATTAATTTTAACATTAATTGATTTGAATCTAAATTTTACATTAAAACGAGATGGCCACAGAGACCCTTCTACAAAAATTTGCCGGGTTACAGGCCATAATACCGCAGTTCGACAATGTATCGGCGGTTACGCCGCAAATTTTTTTAGACAGTTTTGAGACTATAACTACTTTAGCAAAATGTACGGACGCGGAGAAACTTTTAATTTTAAAATCCCGTATTAGAGGCGACGCCCTATCCCACATGATAAATTCCCCTGACCTCAGTCAAGAAGAAAATTATACAGAATTCAAGAGAAAATTTTTGTCATATTTTGATACTAAATTAAGTCTCGCAACGAGACAACAACAGTTTTCAAACTGTAAAATGATGCCAGGTGAATCCGCTAAAGTTTATGCTGCTAGAGTTTCGTTAGTAACTCAAAAATTTTTTAATAACCCGGACATAACAAATCAGTCCGTCAAAGCCCTTTTCGAACAAAGTAAATTATCTAAATATCTCGAAGGCCTTCTGCCTGAATATAGACATGCGGCACTTATGAAAAACCCTTTAACTTTTACAGAAGCTATTGATTTTGTAGAGCTCTTACAATCAAATAATTTAGCTTATTCTCAATCAGACGGAAATGTTCCACACACATTAGGAAACATTAATACCCAAATTTCAAATAATGAAATTAAAACTCTGATAGAAACCCACGCTCTTCAAACACACGAAACAGTTAGTGCATTGAGTAAAGAGATTGAAAATCTTAAACTCTTAACAAAAAGACATACACCTGAAATTGCAGCATTTTCATCTCGCTCCTTTAATAACAGAAGTTATGTACCAAACCAATTTGTTAGACAACGTCAATTTCCACCATGTGATTTTTGTAAAAAAACAAATCACTCTTCCCAGTTTTGTTATTTTAAAGACGCTAAACAAAACTCGAGACAAAATTTTAGTGACAAAAGGTCAAAATTCTATCCACAACAATCGCAAGCGAGGAACACTTCCTTCAGAAGTTCGAATACAAGGGACAATGGATTTCATTCTCCCCCATCACGGAATACGATGCATTTAAACTCGAAAAGGGGAGGTCAGTAGATGACCCAACAAAGGGACCTCCCCGCATACAGAATTCTCAAAGCACGTCTTATAAAAAGGTTACTGAACTTTTAGTAAACACGCAAGTTTTACAATTTAATAAAGAGAGACCTTGTTTACCGACTGTGTCAATTTATATAGCGGGTAATATAGTAAATACGCTTATTGACACAGGCGCGGCCGTATGTGTTTTAGAACATGATATTCTTTCGAAAGTAAAAGGTATCATGAATATCGAAACATATCAAACAAACGTGCAAGTGAAATCGATCTCTGGAGACAAGTTGGATATATCACATTATGCAACACTACAGTTTTCGTTAGGGAGTACAAACTTTACCCATCCGTTTTATATAGCTAATCATACATTTTCACAACATTATAAAGCAATCATAGGATTCGATTTTTTGAAAACCCACAATTTTCAAATTTGCTTAAAATCAAATAAATTATTTTCCGACAACTGTGTCATTAAAATGTCAGACGCGGTAGATCCGAACAAAACAAATATTGAGGTAAATTTTGCTCGTATACCCAGTAAATTTACACTATTACCGGGAGAATCACGTGAAATTAACTTAAAATTAGATTCTGAAATTCGTACGGGAAGTATCATTGAATTAAAACCATGTATGCGTAATCCCAATTTAAAACTCTCTCACACTTTCTGTCCAGTACAAAATAATAGAATTACGCTTACAATAACAAATATTAGTACGCATAATATCCCGATTAATAAAAATACCCGTATAGGAAATATAATATCAGAATTTGATTCACGAGATATTGATAAAATAAAAAACCTTCGACGTCAGCAACTTAAAGAAAAAGATTTTAATTTAAATCATCTTGATGTAAACACGAGGAAACAATTATTATCTTTATTATTTGAGTATGCGGATATCTTTAGTAAACGCCTTTACACAATTGGTCGTACAAATGTTATTAAACCTAATCTTACAGTTGATTATTCTCAGCTACCATCATCTCGTCCGTATACAATCCCACACGCCTTAAAAGAACAATTAAAAAGACAATTAGATGAATTAGAAGAAGCAAACATTATTGAAAAGTCAAATTCTCACATTAGTTTCCCACTAATAATGATCAAAAAGAAAAATCCATCTGGAGACCCCAAACAGCAAAAGTGGCGTCTCGTAACTGATTTCCGTGCGTTAAATCGACACCTTAAATATCCCAGATATAAATTGCCAATTATTAGCCATTTATTAGAAAATTTAAGAGGTGCGAAATATTTTTCTACATTAGATTTATCAAACTCTTTCTGGCAAATCCCTTTAAAATTGGAAGATAGAGACATGACCACATTTATAACACCATTCGGATCATACCGGTACATTACCACACCCCAGGGTCTTTCAGCGTCCCCAGAAGTCTTCTGTCAACTAGCAGATCAGCTTTTGGCACCCATATCAGATTTAAAAATTTCAAATTTTATCGACGATTTTTGTATTGGAAGTCAGAATGCTACAGAAATGATTAGCAAGCTACGAAAACTTTTCGAGCGATTCAGACAGTTCGGCCTTACACTGAATCCAGAAAAGTGTTCTTTCATGTTACCGGAGATACAATTTTTAGGTCATAAGCTTAACTCGGAAGGTATCAAACCGTTAGAAGAAAATATTATAAAAATTCAAAACTTTCCGGTTCCAACCACAGTGAAAAAAGTTAGAAGATTCCACGGACTAGTTTCTTATTACAGAAAATTTATTAAAAACTTTTCTGAAATAGCTGCTCCATTAACTAACTTAACAAAAAAAAATCAAAGATTTAAATGGTCAGAGGAGGCTCAGGAAGCATTCGATATTTTAAAATCTAAACTTGCACAACCTCCCATATTAATACATCCTGATTTCACGAAACAATTTATTTTATCTACAGACAGTTCCGATAAAGCGTTAGGTGCTTCATTAGGTCAAAAAGATAACGATGGAATTATACATCCAATTGCTTATTTCTCGAAAAAATTAAACCCGACACAATGTAAATACACTATAATGGAGAAAGAATTAATGGCCATAGTCGAAGCAGTTAAGAGTTTTAAATATTATATCTATGGCAGACCTTTTATAATTAGATGTGATAATGCCGCCCTAACACAATTAAGTAAGCTCGAATCACCAGGTAATAGAGTTTCTAGGTGGTTCGCCTTTCTTTCTGATTACAATTACACTTTTGACTTAATAAAAACTACTGATAATGTAGTAGCTGACACATTATCAAGAGATTTTTTTATAAATGTTGTACATAATAAAAAGGATTTTCAAAACACTTGGAATTCTACGAAAAAAGAATCGACACATGAAAAGTTCAAAAGTGGAAAAAATTATTTTATCCATGAGAATGGAAAAAAACACATTACTAATGTATACTCTAACTCTAATATTCCTGAGAGGAGAAATTATGGTTACTCTCCAAACAAATCATATACAGTAAAAGAAACTCATATGAAAGGGAATATTAATAATAATTTAGGTGCGGGTTTAATGAACTTAGGAAATTCATGTTATATGAATTCCGTTTTACAATGTCTAACACATTGCACACCCTTAGTAAATTGGATAATAAATAACGTACAATGTGTGGGAAATTGTCGACAAACTAAATTTTGTATGATCTGTACTTTGAGATATCATATAAACAACGCATTATCGAATACGGGACAGGTGATAATACCAACAGACATTTACCATAATTTAAAAAGTATTGTACCACATTTTGAATGGGGCCAACAGGAAGACGCGCAGGAGTTTTTTAGTTACGTTATTAATAAACTGCAACTATCCGGTATAAACAAATGTACAACTCATATGATAAATACTACTAGTAACTCAAAACATGTGATTCAAAGACTTTTCGAAGGTTCTTTTCAAAACCTTATCACGTGCAACACATGTGGAAAAAAAAGTGTTGAATTTCACAAATTTATGAGCATACATATGAATGTTCCGGAAAATATTGTAACTCTGGATAATGCATTACAAAGCTTTACACAATTCGAAACAATACAAGACATTTATAGATGTCCTATTTGTAAAAATGAAAACGGCGGAATGAAGCAAACAACGATATCACAACTTCCTATTGTGACGACCTTTCACTTTGAACAGTCATCGCATGACCAATCGGTTCTCGATAAACAACCGATTAACGTGAAGTACCCTGAAAAAATTAATCTACGTCCTTACATGTCGCATAACGTAGGAAATCCTATTGAGTACGTACTGAATGCTGTAATAGTACACTCGAGGCAATCACAGGATGGTGGCCATTATCATAGTTATGTTAGAGATACATACGGAGATTGGTACGTTATGAACGACAATTATGTACAAAAAGTTAGACCTGATGAAGTTTTGAATCAAAATCCATACCTTCTTTTTTATTTAAAACAAGAGAAGGCTGATACTTCGGTCCAATATAATTCTCATAATGAGATTTCTGTAAATACCATTCAAATTGATATCCCTACTATAAATGATATCAAAAAAGCGCAAAGAGAGGATAATAAATTAGCTAAGATTATATCGACGTTGGAAAATCTATCCACAGGAACTTCTAGCTTATATAAAAACTATTCTTTGCATGATGGTTTACTCATGCATTCTCAATTCTTACCTCGGTTTAGGAAATCTACGAAGGTTTTACAGATAGTAATACCCGACAAATACAAGCCTCACATTCTAGCGGCAAAACATATAACACATTTTGGGGTTTTTAAAACGTACAATGCTATACGCGAAAAATACTTTTGGGAAAATTTATATGCAGACACAAAACATTACGTACAATCATGTATGAAATGCATTACTTTTCGTTCACCAAATAAATTCGCAAAAGTTCCGGTACAAAGACATTTTATACCCACTAGGGTTATGCAGTTTGTTTCTGCAGATTATATTGGTCCTTTACCCTTGACAGCAAAAGGAAATCGCTACATTTTAACTATTGTGGATCATTATTCTAAATTTCTCCGATTATATGCTACCCCGAATCAAACCGCTAAAATTACCGCCGACAAGTTCCTCGATTTTATAGGTATTTTTGGAATCCCTGAAAAATATTTAACAGATAAAGGGCCCTCTTTTACAAGTGAATTATTTACAATTCTATGCAAGAAATTAGGGGTTACTAAATTAACAACAACACCTCTCAATCCATCTTGTAATGGCCTTTCGGAAAATTTAAATCCCAGAATTAAAAAGTCCTTAGCTATTTTTTCAGAAAACACAGCTGAATGGGACACTTATCTAGACTATTATGCGATGTTATATAATAATAGCTTACATACTGCAATTAATGAAAAACCAGCTTACGTACACTTCGGCTTTGATCCAATATTACCTACTGATATACTTAATGAAACACGCACTGAAAAACACATACCTTATGAGGATTTTGTCGCACGAAAAGCATTCCAATTACAATATACCAACGAAAAAGTACACGAAAGCCTTTTAAGAGCTGCAGAAGCACAAGAGAAATATCAGCATAAAAAAGCTCGTTATAGAAATTATCTTCCAGGTGAATTAGTATATTTATATAACCCAGACCAGGATAGAAATATAGAAACGACAAAAAGAAGAAATTATATCGGACCCATGAGAATAGTAAAACGACATAACAAAGTCGATTACACCATAGAAGACGCTCTTAACCCGTTACGCAAGCCAATAAAAGTTCATTCTCATAGATTAATACCATATACGAGTCGCAGACCGGATTTAGATCCTTTTAATTCTTATGTCAAAGAAAACCAAAGCCTCACAAATCCGCCTTCTAGCTTTTTAGCACAACCGCATGCAGTGTTCGAAAAAGCGGAATACAATAGTTTTCTTTTCAACCCCCCCCCCCTCCCCACATCTCAAAACTCGAAACAAACTCTACCAGTCAATGAACCCTCGGACGGGGAGGCATCTTTACATTCTACCGACGATTCACAAAGTACCGTTATTTATCCTCAGGAAGATGAAAATCTACCAAGGGACGCCCCGTCCTCTCCCCACACTCAAAATCCTAACAATGCATCCGAAAGATATTACTTTCGACATCCGCGTGTCTATGCCTCAAATTTCCTAGACTGGTCCCTAAAGTTTACGGAATAACAACAGTTAGGGAAATATTTCTCTTATTGGACATTGTATGTATATATAAATAGGTATTAATTTCATCGGTATTTTATATATATATATATATATATAAATGTATTCATTTATTTAGTATTTTAAGGTATATATATAAATGAGTATTGATTTAGTTCATCTCTAATTATGATAAGTTTATAATTTAATTTTATATATTATATTTCATTAGAATTTCTTATATTTGTTATTTATTAATACAAAAACAGTTAATTTGTTAATATTATATATTTGACTATAATTTATCTTTCCTAGAAAAAAAATAAATAAATAAATAAATAAAATAAATAAATAAACCTTATACATAGGATTATCAAACTTTCCATTATCATGTAACTTGATTACTTGAAAATTAAAGGGAGAGTAGATATTATTATCATTATGGTTTTCATTGGACTTTTATATTTAAGACTTTATTAGTTCTCATTTACTTTCAAAATATATTAGGAATATTCAATAAAATTATATTCTATGGTATATTAAACACCAGGATATTTCATTATCTCTACGTACATCGTTCATAATAAAGACGCTCATATTTGACAATACTAATATTTTAAATTACGTGAATATTGTTTTACGAAATGGCCACTCGTAAGACAAATCATAAATACCAGTTAAACCAAAATACTATTTATATTTCATAGACTACATTGGCATTTCTTTCATATATAATGCTTATTCGCAGGCGAATATTCACTGATTATGTTCGGTTTTATATATGCTGTTTGTAGTCATCAAAATTAATTTATATTCTATATAATTCTATTATGCACCATTTAATATTAACCAATATTTTTACAAATTTATCTTTCAATAGTAATGTTAATCATTCTATCCTACTATTCTAGAGATATAATTACCATAGTTAAAAAAAAAAAATAGTGATAATAAATAATAATACAAATAATTATATATGTAAATCAAACTTTCCAAATTTCAGTTAATGGTATATTTCTAGTTTGTTACTTGTCATTATCAATCTAATCTCATTTTATCTCATGTCTCATATAGTCAATAAATTCATGCTATGGTTTCTGTTTCAAATTGGATTTATCGAAAAAAAAAAAAAATGGGATATAATTTTAACTAAACCAAAATCACTAGATTTAATTTTAGATCATTCTATAAATGCATAACTTTATAATACTCAGAACACTAAGAAATGTTTTCCTTTTGATTTCAGTTTTGTGTCTATGCATTATCTTTTCAACAAACGCATATGCTCGCCACAAAAACAAAGGAGTTCTATGCTCCTTTCAAAACAAATATAAATGTGGAGCAATGTCCAGACATGTGTGGGGAAAAATTAACCTCCCACCAGAGGCTTGTGCTATACATGATTGTCACGCATGTATCACTACAAATAGAAGTTACATAATTGATGAAGAATTTAATTTGAGGAATCCCACTTCTTTTTTATTACGAAAAGAAAAGATTAAAACTGATGCAAACTCCACGGTTTATGAATGTGAAACAGGACCAAAACAAACCTGTGACTGCGAAAAAACTTGCGATGGCACATCAGATTTCTGTAAAATCAGAAATTGCACCAAAAATGACATTTGTTACTGTCAGTTCACTTACGCACAATTAGAGCTTTTAGCTATTAATGAAGAACAAACAATCAGAAATCCGGATATTCTCATATTGGAAATCTGCTACTTCGATAAACGTAAAATTAATCCCCCACAAGGCATTCACAGAAAACTACTGGAAGGGGAAAATGCTGTTTTCGAAAACCATAATCTCACGATCCAATTTCAAGATCCTATTCTATACCTACCGGATAATGGTAGAGTTATATTGCGCACAGAAGATTTTGAACATGTGTTAACTGTTCCTCATGACAAAATGATTCGAATTCCGTTCGAATTATTGGCATACAAATCTGTCATACAAGTTATATATCTACATAAAGACGGACGTACAGTTTCGGGCTCCATAAGTGTTACAGGAAAAACCATATGTCAGCTACGATATTGTATTTTATGCACAGAAGTTTTTCAACATTTTAAGTGTTTTCCGTCATTTGTACAATATACACTATATGCTGTGTTTGCTTCAATTATAACTGTTTCATTACTTTGTTTAAAACTTTTCGTAAAAAGCATTATATATATTTTTCAAATAATTATTATGTTTTTGTTCTATTTAGGTAAGTTATGTAAATTTGTAGCTCGTTGTTCACTCTTATTAGGAGTTTTCATAGGATCTACAATCAGAGAAATTTTGATGAAATGTTATTTTCTTTTAGAAAGACATGCTCACAATAGAGCGAATATAAATACCCTGCAACTGGTTTTACTTACGTGTGTTTTAACTTTAACGATTGTTTCAGCGGAATGTAATTCGCATTCAATCATAAAATCCGATCTAAAAACTTGCGAAATGTTAAACGACGGTACAAAGTCGTGTCATATCCACACTACAGCGGAAATCTCACTAAAAACAATTTCGTCTGAGAACTGTTTATGGTTTGCGGATGAGAAAGAAAATCACCTTTTTCCTTAATCATAAAACTCGAATCGGTATTGTGCAACTTTCATACTGAACGCCAATACTATTCTTTTCCGATTAAGACAAAACAAGTATCGCAGATATCGTGCATTTTTAATAAATATTGTGGAAGAGGTATCCATTGTATTAAACGTCATATCGGACAAGGAGGCATTACATTTGAGTCAGAACCACCGGAAAGTCTAGAATTTCCGGGTTACTCAGCCTGCACAGCTGGATCTTTAGGTGTCGGATGCACAATATTAACGAGAGCATCGTGCAATTTTTACAAAATCTGGTATGAACCAGATCTTCTCCACAGTTATGAAATCTCAAAAATACGAGGCCATACATGCCAATATCAAATTTCTGTGAAACACACAGAAAATAATACTGTGTCAAGAATGCTCATCTCCGATTCGGCTTTTACAAAAAATGGAATCAAAGTCACAATTTTGGGGGCTTATGATCAGCCCCAATTGCACATCAACGACATGTTGATACAACGAGTGGGACGTCCTAGTGAGGCATATTTAGCACCTGCAAGTGAAAAAAATTTTCCTAAAGCAGGACAAATTGGGGCAGTACAAGCCAATATATCATATACAAAGAAATTCATTTTCGACCCTGATTTAACAACCTGTGATTTCTTTGAAGATCAACTGAGGTGCATTACGGCACCCGATGCTTTGCAAAATTTACGCAACACAAAAGAATACGCTTTGCCCTTACAACGAGATGTTCATTTATTTAAAATAAATGAGCAACAGTTACAATCCACTCTGCTACTCTCTTCTGCAGTTCGCGTGCAACTACAGTTCCAGAAATTTAAAATTTCTGTGAAAATGAACACGATTTGTCCAAAATTCGATGATACGGAAGTAACTACTACAGGCTGCTATGACTGCCCTGTATTAGCTCGGATGTCTTTCACTGCACACAGTACATGTCAGCCAGGAGTGGTGTCTGTTCAATTTCAAGGCATTAGTGTTCATACAAAAGCCCTTCACTTAGCAACAGAACCAACGGTTCATGTAATAAAGTTCTACGCCGAAAACAAGTGTTATACCGAAAAAATGTGTTTAAAGGCACCTACTTTGGTCCAATGCCAGACTTTGAAATTTTGCCTTGAGGAACCTAGTGTAGAATTACTCAATTTAGACACGAACTATACAAGAACTTCTAGTACCTATACCTCATCGAACTTTTGGGACAATTTTAATATCCCGAACTTTAACTCTTCATTATACATAATCAAATTCATAGGTTCTTCTCTTTTTATTATTTGTGTAATAATAACTATATTCTCAACGATAATTACCTGTTGTTGTCGTACACGATAAATTTCCGTGAAACAAGTACAATAACTAAGGGGTATGCTCCTTTATTGGGAACATTTCATATGTAAAAAGCAGTATTTATATATATTATACTGCGATCAAAAAAAAAAAAAAATTATTTGTGATTAGTTAGAAAATTCTAAATACCTCTTAGTTGGCCATGTACTTATTCATGATTTTATACTTGATATACATTTATAATTTTATCTCTTTATATTGTATTTCATTGTCTTGTGTTATAATTATATCTATACCTTTACCATGTTAATTGTATGTTTTACAATTTAGACTACCATTGTCTTACTGGGAGTTAGAAAATTTTCTTTTTTTTTTCCTTTTTTTTTTCTTTCTCAGACAACTCGGTATATTGTTGAGGTACTAACTCAGCATAACTGAACATCTGCAGCGAGGAATCGGGAAAAACACCAATAAATAGGTAAAGAAAGGGATAGTGGAAAAGAAATAAGAATACGAGTAAAATAGCTTTAAATTCAAAACATTCTAACTTTGCAAAATGCATCTAACCCGTTGTAAAGTATAAATGGAATTGTTCGATTTTATAAAAGGTTATACATAGAAGTGTAAGTCACAAAAGTTACTTTAAGAGGAAATGGTCAAGATGCATAAAAGAAAGTAAGGAATATATTACACCAGGTGATATTGCGATTTCAAAACAGAATCATAAAATTCAAAATCGAATGACCAAGCATGCGTGGGAACGTACAGAAAAATTGTAGTCAAATAACAAACCTTTGAGACTACGAAACTCACAAGAAAGGAAGGGAAACTCATAAGAAATATAAAATGAGAAGAAAAGATTTTATGAAAAGTTAGGGAGTAGAAATATAATAGTTATGAAAGATATACGCAAGGGAATAAAGAAAAAGGGGTCCGGTGGTAGAGAGTTTTCAGTCGAATAAACAATTTTGAAAATCCACCTGGACTGAAAAACAAATTCTTATAACATCTGGAGTGAGGAAAAATAAAATTTAATAAAAATAATTTGGAGGGTGAAGTTAGACCAGTAAAAGTTAAGTGGGTGTTACCAAAATTGAGGATTGGATTAAAGTTGAGGGGATGGAAATTTTGGAAGGGAAGAGGAAAGGATATAGATGGAGATTTTCGGGAAGAGCAAAAGAGATATAGAATTTTTGATTTGGTGTAAGCATAGAGTTCTTTTAGAATTTTCCTTTGATTTGGTGGTTCTCCGGATTATCCACGGATTTCCTAACGGAGAATGATCCTCCTGCAGATGTGGACGTTAAAAGGTAAACATTTTTTTCTGTTCTGAGAATACTAAATTTTAAATATGAACTAAATATTTTAGACAATTGCAGTAAAAGAGTAAAGTTAATATAAAGATGACTTTATATAAATTTATATATATTTATATATATAATTCTGGATATATGTATTTGATTTTGATTTATCAAAAATAAAGTTAACATTTTTTCAATCTAAATCCTTATTTATTTAAAACTAATTTTACCTTTACACAGCGCAATGTAGATATTATCTAAATTAAAAACTAACTAAGGAGCAATTTAGCAATGGTACCAGTGACCAGGTATACCTTTTTAGGTATAGTAATAATTTTGCTCCAAATTCAGAATGATAATTGAGTCATCTTTTTCAAATAAATAAGTCATCTTTTCAAAAAAAAAAAAAAAAAAAAAAAAAAAAAAAAAAAACATATATATATATATATATATATATATATATATATATATATATATATAATAAAATAAAATGAAGTAAATAAATAAATTAAATTAAAACTAAACTAAATAAAAGGAGACAAAATTAAAAATAAAAGAACCCAATGTCTACAGTATGATGGGTAATAAAAGATTGCTTTGAAAATGTAATACGACAAAAATTTAAAAATACAATTGATTTATTTATACAATAAAATAATTTATTATTATAAAAAACAACTTTTTCTCGTTATTATCTAATAATAATTTAAAAGTAATAAACTATCTGGGTTTTTGGTAAGTTTATTTTTTATTTATTTATTTATTTTTATTTTATTTATTTATTTATTTATTTTGTTATATTTTATCTTGATTTAATTGATATGATATAGGGCAAAATATATTAATTAAACTGAAAAAATAATTTAAGCACAATGCTTTATATTAATGTTAATTTTTATAGCTGTTACTTAGTAAGAATCTTAAAAAGTAATTTTTTCTTCTTTAAATTTAATAAAATAATAATAATAATAAAATCTTTTCGTTTAAAGCTCATTGTAAGAAAATAAACTCATAAAAATAATAATACTTATACATATTTATATTTCATAATTACAGGGTGATAAATTTGCAAAATAATAAGAATAATGTGTAGAGAGTAGAATGGAAAAGAATTGTAGGGTATTCTCTAATTTAAGACAACTTTTTCTTATTAATATATATTAATATTTTGGAAGTAATTTAAAAGATAACTTTAATTACTTGAATTAATTAATGAAAAAATAGTGGGGGTATTGGTTAACAACTTTTACTTGCTAATACGTATAAAAATTACTAATGTAATAATAACACCATTTTCGCTACATCTTATATATTTGATTTCATTTTTCATAAAAGATTATGCGATTATGCGTTTTCAGTCGTGAAATGCACTTTAAAAGATTCTAAGAATGTTTGAGAGAGGGTAAGGATTCATTTCGTCTTTTCTATATGTTTGTCTATTAACCTACGTGATCACGCGCTAATATTTATTAAATGGCTTGAAGCTAGTATATGTTTTTCAAGTTTTCTATGGCATATTCTCTGTTTAAAATGGTATAATTTGGGTAACTTATGGGTGTATAGGAACTTGCAAAATATTTCTGATGTATTAAAGTTTACGATCGGTATTTTTAAAAGCATACTTTTTACACTCAACATAACGTAGGAAACACCTTTTGCATTTTTTGCATTTGGTAAAAAAGATCCTGTGATTTTGTATTCTAAAAACACTCAGCACAAAGATTTTAAATGCATTTTAAAAGGTAATATTTAGAAAATTAAGACAAATAAAAATAAGACGAAATATTTTTTTAGTAATATAGGACATACCTCCTCCATCAGACTAAAATGAAACGACAACAGTAGAAGTATAATCAAAATTTTAGTAAACAATTTTGAGTCTTACAAGTTTTACTTTATGCGAATGAAATTGTATGCAGTATTATTATATAAAATAATAAAATAACAATTAATGTTATTAGTTTTAAAAATTTCAAAAGTGGTGTTAATTTATAATTTAATAGTAGTTTAAAATGAAATGCTTATTATATATTGAAATAATAAATGCGTTTTAAAATAGCACATGGATAGAAAAGTGAGAAGAATCATATCTTCATAGAGTATGTTTCTAATTTTTTTCTCTGTAGAAATTACATTAAGAATATATATGTACAACTTTCGTATAGAACGGATAAATAGCCATTTTATGAATCCCTAAACAAGAACTTTAGATTTCTGTATTATGCATATAAGGTAGACTAATAAACTGAATAGATGAAATGATGGAGAAATTCTAATCTATACTTTTCAAGATGGTAAAACGATACATTTATATTATCTTTGTATTGCTAGAAATTCTCACTTTAATTTCTAGATGTGATTAGTAAACTCGAACTATAGTTACTAAAACTCGCCTCTAGTGTTCGCATTTTATTTGCAAAGTTAAATAAGTTTAACCACGATAATATGAGAAAACACTCTAGAATAGGGTGTGTAAAACGTGCTAGCAAAAGGAACTAGAATTTGTAATGGCTGACATAGAGCTATTTTACTGGAGCCGCAATTTATTTTCTAGATCACATTTTATTTCTTCTTTTTTTTTTTTTTTTTTTTTTTTCAGTGTAAACTATAGTGACACTTTTGAGTGCTTTCTTCGTCTATAGAAGATAACTTTATGATGTGTGTGGATATGACTTTATTATTTTTTTTTTTTGGACTAATTAAAAGGCAAATAAAATTATTTATAACTAGTTTATAAGTCCGACTTTGCTAATGTTATAGAACTTTGTCTGCTATGCGCAACTGAATCCTTGAATTATTTTGCTTGTTTTAATGTTTGTGACTCCAAATGCATCATCCTGTGTGTAATGTTTGTTTTTTAATGGCTGTTTTCTATTTGATTCTCTGATTCCTTGAACTAAATAGTTTATTCCATTTTATTCTTAATTTTTAACCTCAATTAAATTCTTGTACGATAGGATAACCGTTAACAATTTGCTATTATAGCTGCAAACGAGAGAAATCGTACATTGGTGCTAAACGGGGAAAAAGATCACCCCTGACGAGTTTTTTTAACCGTTCTGAGCTTGCTTAATGGAAAAAATATTTCATAATCGATGTCATTTGTCATATGGGAAAATGGAGGATTAATATATTTTATTTTTTATGTTTAAGCACACAGAAATGAAGAAATTTATCGATATTTGCATATACAATAATTCGACTTTTCATTCTTATGAAGGGTTCATTACTGTTAAACCTTTACTGTTATTTTTTCCTTAGATTTTGTTCCTCTTTTCTTTTCTTTGCTAACAGAACTTATACTTCTTACTTAGTTAGTAACATAATAGTGGATTTTTCGTTTTTTCCTCTGATATGTTTGAAAAAGTTTCATTTATTTATTTATTTATATTTATAATAATATTTCTTTAGTAACACATTCTAAATTCATGAATAATTTAAAATACAAGTAATATTCTCTTGTATATGGACATACAAAAGTAATTCGAATATATTACCGTGTATAAGAAAATGAAATGTCTGGTGGGGGGTATGGACTATTCTATATAGTGTCACACAAGTTACAAAATAAATAAATAAATAGGAAATTATATTGTGTAATTATTTTTTTATCACTTTATATAATACCGCAGCTTCCTATATAATATTAAAAGCAGTAGGAAAACGACTTTACGGTTTACTTTTTTTTTTTTTTATCATGTAATTTATTATTCTAAATCAAATAATTCTGCACTCAAACCTGGTAGATGGAAAGTGCCAGATTCGGTCGCAGTTCGCGCTCGCCAATCTAGTCGTTCGGAGTTTTCTGCAGTTTTCTCCAAATATACTGCGGGAAAATACGGGTAGGACCCCTCAGAAAGAACCCTGTCGAAGTGCATTCCAACTATAAGCCTAGGACCTAATGCAATCAAGCGGCTCTTAAGCCACACAACAACAACATCTAAATTAAATAAATTTTACTTCCATTTATGCTAATTTGAACTTTGATATTATATTGATATTAGCTACATTTAACTCCATGTATCTTGTGCAATCTAGGAATTGAAAAAAAAAATAATAATAAATAAATAAATAAATAAAATATACATAAATTACCTGTATTTCATGGGATGTCATTTTCTTTATCTTTATGAAAATTTACATTTTCAAAGGTATTTGAAATAGATTCAATGAATTTTTAGTAGCGAGAATGAATAGCCGTATAGTATTTCGGACTTACTTTTAATATATTTGGAATAATGTTTATCTGGATAATAACGAATTTTCTAAAATCCTAAAATTATTTGTAGGAACTTTCTAAGATAAAACAACAGGTGTTGACATTTTTCTTCTTTCGTAAATTTTAATAGCTATTTTTTGAAACATAAATAAATAAATAAAATAAAATAAAAATTCATATTATGTGAATATTTGTGAACACATTGTTTATAAAGCATATCACACCTTTTTAAAAATAGTTAGTGTCTTCTAATTAAAATTTCAAGTAATCTAATCGGATTTTTTTTTTTTTTTCCCAGGTTTTTTTTCCCATTCTGAGATTTTCCTAGAACGTAACTATATCCAGTGTATTGTGATTGTGTTACTGTACGCCATTTAGTCTACTCACATATCAGTTATCTGTAAAAAGTCATTAAGTAAATCAATGGGGGGTGACTTCTTGTGTGGGAATTCGAAGGCATGAAAGGCGGTTGCCCGAAGCAACTATGGATGGTTAAAATGTTAAAATACTTGCCGTCTTGGGAAAAAATATCACGTAACAATTATCTGAAGCTTTTTTCTTCAATAAAATGAAAATAAGTATATATATATATATATATATATATATATATATATATAAGATGTTATTTAGAGTCTACAGAAAATATTTTTTTAAGATGAAATTTTTAATTTGCGATTTAATGAAAATAAGTCATAAGATATTTAAAATAAAGACATTAATGTACAAAAATGTAATAATAATTGAAATTATTATTATTTAACTTGTTCGTGTTTTCGCTTATAAAATCAAATAGTTTATTTATTTATTATTATTATTTTTTTAATAGATGCGATATATGTATTTACATTGAGTTATATAGTACTAAGCACTTCGAATATCATCAAAACCATAATACATTGAAAAATGATTTTTTATATTACTTGAGACAGTATAATAGTTAAATCATTATACAGTGAAACCTCTCAAGTTGGACACCCCTATAATTTGGACACCCCTCTAAGTTGGACGCTTTTTCTCGGAACGGAATGTATCCATTAACATTATGTCTAACCCCTATAAGTTGGACACTTTTTCTTGAAACCGTAGGTGTCCAACTTAGAGAGGTTTTACTGTATATAATTCTATTTAGTACCGTAACGTATTATTTTCTTAAAGAGAATTCGACTTCCAATATATTTACGAGTTTTGAGAGGACCGAAACATGATTTGAACATTTTTAAAAAGATGCCTGTAGGTCAGTCTGTCTGTCGCTTTACAAGTAGCCGTATACTGCTCTCGAAGCACATTGGCAAAAAGTGCCGGGTTCGATACTAAGACGCATTCGTTGACCCATCCGTTCCGGGTTTTCAGTGGTTTTCTCCAAAACACGAGTAAATATGGCATAAAACCTCTTAAAAAGAGCTACCTACTACCACCCACGCTAAAAACCCTAGAGAAGTCAGTCGGCTTTAACCTCTACTCTACTGTCTGCGTGTGTTATTGTGGAACTGCAAATACAGAGCTAATGATTTCATGACGATTTCATGCATATTTATATATAGTTGCACCTTCAATAAATTATTACAAAAATTTGATATACAAAAATTTGATATATATATATCTTACCTATAAGTTAAAATCAGTTCTATTTTTGTTTTGTTGGTATTGTTTTGAATCTATTAATTGCTAAATTTTAAGGTTAAATTTTATTACGATATATATCATATATATATATATATATATATATATATATATATAATCTTTAATATGGCGACTTAGGACAAAATTTCATTGAACATTTTATGTACATAAGGGGGATTTTTTAAAATCAATCAATGTAAAAATAAAAATCGTTATTTATAATTAAAAAAAAAAAAGGCAAATATTTATTTATTTATTTATTTATTTATTTATTTTCATTTTTTTCATATGTAGTAGCATCGCTTCCATTCCTGGGAGAGGGGTGGGGGGGGGGGGTACAAACCCGGAAGGTGTACAATTTGAATATGAGTTTTCAAATACTTGTCAATATCTGAAGTACGAACGTTTGAACCATGTATTTATGTTTATTTCGAGCAAAGTTATCGATTTTATTTTTCATTATTAAAAATAAATAAATAATTAGCTAATTAATAAGGATAATCAAATAAAATGAATAAGTAAATAAATAAACAAATAAATAAACCTAAGGTGTTGTCTGCACGGCAGAAAATTTTCATTCTTTTAAAATTTAGGGTAAAGCGTTTTTGAGATAAAAATCGTCTGTTCTCACCCACTATAACAGAATAATTTCTATATACAATAATTTTAACAAAATAGTTTGCATTGCATGAGTTTTAACAGAAAAAATAGAAAAGAAAGTTGTATGATGGCTACAACACACTAGTTACTGTCTTAATAAAGTATAAGTATCTGGGGGTTTATCGTATTGAACCTAAGAATTAACGAATAAGATATCTATGATATTCAAATTCAGGAATTAGAAATCTAGGATAATTAAATATATATATTTATTTATTTATTTATACTCGAACAAAGTTGAAAAATACATATTACCGCTTTTTCTCCCAGCCTATTGTCGATGTTTTACTAAAAGATGCTTTAGAGAGGAAACAAATGAATAACATAGAAGCCTGACGCATAACTGCTGGGCGGCAGCTGTTTCAAAAGATCTATAAGTAACAGGGATACAAAACACAATTATATCTAGGCATTTGCTCTTCCAGTGTCCTTTATTCGAATAAAAATATTTCACAAGACGAAAAAGAAATCTGTTGTGCAACAGCCACACAACTTCCATTACTCATACTACGCATATTACACACTCTTTTGGAAATAATGTGGTCAGAAGACTTGAAAAACTGAATTAACAAATTAAACACCTGATAGAAAAGAAAACTGATGCATACGTCTTAAAGATTAAAAAAAATATAATAATAATAATCCTTCAAGCAGTTTTTGAAACACTTAATTCGAGATCTTTATCTGTAGCTCACTTACCTAATCAGGACACCTGCCAATTTTACTATAATAACAAAATAATAAATGCTAAAATACACAATAAAAGTTATTTATGTAATAAAAAAAAAAAAAAGAGAGAGAAGAAAGAAAAGAAAAGAAAAAAGAAAAAAACTGTTAGAACCTCTTTTGAGATATGAACCTTTTATCCCATCTCCAGTTTCGAACTTCCCGCTTTCGATTCTCAATATCCCACATCCAGTTTTCCAAACTTTACCACAATTTGAAAAAAATCATTTACATACTACAACTGCCTTTATTCTAAAGTTTCTTCGTTTGAAGATTTATTCGACCGAGTGCCAAAAATCACCTTTTTACGCTCAAAAGACCTAAAAACATGTAAATCAGGTCGAAATTAAAATTTGAGGGTATTGTTTGTATTTCTCGATATCGAAATTAAACTGTAAAAACTGTTATCTTTCACATTCTTTCTATTCGGTTTAAATGATTATTCCCAATAAAATAAAATAACAAATCCTTTTGTTACATTATTGTGTATAGTATATAAAAATATCAGTTTCTCTCCTCTCTTCTTATCATAATATAGAAATAATTAAAAGTTGAAATAATGTATGTACATGAAATTTAATAAGAGAAAGAGAGAAAATAAATAAATAAATAAATAAAAATCAATGAATAAAGAATAGTTTTGCATTTTTAAATTATAGCAAGAACTAACCTTTTAACTACTATTACCGCTTATCTCAAAATTAAATTCATATATATTTATCTATGTGCAGAGAGAGAGAGAGAAACGCGAAGGAAAAAAAAAAGTTTTAAATTCTTTTTGCAATTATTTTTAAATCCTAAGTGTTTTACGTTTTTGCGATAAGCTGTATAGGATGATCGGCTAAAAGGTTCAAAATTGAAATGAAATTATTTTCGAAAAAAAAAAAAAAAATTAAAAAAAGAAAAGGAAGGGAAGAAAAGAAAAGAAAATTTAAACTAAATATAATGAACATATATTTTTGAAAACAGACCTAAATTTTAAAACATGCAACACCGACAAATGTCGTCCAAGTGCATTCAGAAAACGACACGGCGGACTCAAAAAACAACTTTGTGTGCTGGTGTTTAGGAATAAGGTCGATTGACTGCTCTAGGATTCCAGGCATGAGGGGAGTGCCTTCTGTGGAGTTCTTTATAAGCGGCCCTAGACCGTATTTATGCAAGTTTCGGAAAAAAAACAACGGAAATCTCCGAACGGCTAGGCCGATGAGCGTACCTGGGTTCGAACCCGGCACCTCACGTCTACCAGCTTTGAGCGCAGATCCTCTCGGCCTCTGGTGGGCTTTGTGTAATTTCACGTAAATTACAGAAGAATTAGCCTTAAAAATCAGCTTTATTAAAAATTTTATATCATTTCAAAGATTGATTCTGTGACTGTTGTACCTATGTAATAATTATCTGTTAAAAGTACGTTGTTTAAATTAAATAAATTTCTTAAAGTGGAAAATACATGCAGGCATTATGCAAGGCATATTTTGAAAATATGCGCCTTCTCATACCATTTTCGAATACATTTACAACTTTCCATGCGCGCTATGTTTTATTTTACTTCATTTTTTAAATAAAGATTAAATTGTACATAAATAAAATTGGAAATTAAAAGGTAGAATAGAAATGACTCAAATATACGTTTGTATATATATGCATATAATTCGTTATTACGACAAACGCGAAAAAATATGACGTAAATAAATGAACAAAGAACCACATATGGAAATGATTTTTTAAAAGGCAAAAAAGTTAATATGAATTGTTTTTTAAGAATTAGTAGATGAGACCATATATAGAATATATGATCAAATAATAACAGAAATAATAATAATAATAATAATAACTGGAAGAAGAAGAAGAAACAGAGGCCATTATGGACCAAGATGGGTGGCAAGTTTTATTTTCTTAAATTTTTATAACTAAAGGAAAAAGAATTATGTGTTGTATAATAAAATGCTTTTTGTTATTATTGTTATAATTTGAGTAAGACATTATTGCACAATAGAAACTGTGATACAAATGTTAAGCAATTTTTACAAAGTTCTTCGAATTAAAAAATAATAGTAATAATAATATTAATTAACACGAAAAAGAAATAATACATATTGTATAAATCTTACAGAAGAAACATTAATTTTATATATATAAGTTAAATTTAAATTTAAATTTTAACATAAATTTTAAAAATATGTTTTTAATAAAAATGTCTTTTTTTTTTTTTTTTTTGGAACAAAACATTTTTAATAATAATTACATTTAATATCCATTTTACAATACATTTTAAATACAATAATTCACATGTTTTTATTACTGTAAATAAATAAATAAAAATAAAATATTTGTTATTACTTATGTATAAAATGTATATTTAAAAAAAAAAGAAAAAGAAAAAAAGAAAATCAGAGCACATATTTAAAAGTAGTACTTTGAAAAAAAAAAATAATAATAATAACAGATCGTTTTCTGCCAAATTCATAAAATATCCCTGCTCTATTCTAAACTAGGGAAATTTTACGAAGCAGACTAATAGCTTTTACTTAGGAATAGGGAGGAGGGACCGACTGTCATCTTAACAATTGCTGAAGTGATTGAATACCTCGACACCCTTCTTTTATGGGGGATAGCAGCTTTTCTTCATTTCAGGCGGCGCCCGTGGTTGTTTGCATGTAAAGCCGTTTCGGGCGGTCTGGTCGCCAGAGAGTTAAAATTTTGTCAATTTGACAGCAAAATAACTCAATCTAACACATGGATACGATAGCACATCCAGGCCCTGACTAACACCAGGGCATGCGGGGCAGTTGCCCTGGGCCCCCCCTTCTGAAAGGGCCCCCAACAGGCATAAGCAGAAATTTTGTAACCTAAAGACCTCTTATGCCACTGCAAAGGCCCCCCCCCCGGAATACGCTTGCCCCGGGGCTCCAGGTCGGGCCTTGAGCATATCTATACCGAAATACAGGTATTAAAATCGGGAAATAATTTTTCTCGATTTTTAATAATTTTTTACAAAAAATCCAAAGGACGATTAACATAGGGAATCTTTTAATTGCATTCACGGAAGGTCAGTGACGTCACACTTCGCTTGCGTATTTGAAAACAGGATCTTCGATAGTCTTAAAAAAAAGTATTTTGGTAAAATGAAGTGAATAGGTTTTTACTTTCTCTTAACCATAGAGTCGAGAAAGTATTGTTTTAGCGTCAAATTTTCAAACGTGGTTTTTTGTTATACTTACATGTTCTGAGGTCCCCTGAATACGAAAATCATGTTTTTAGCGAATGGTCTCTCTGTATGTGTGTCTGTCTGTCTGTGTGTCTGGATGTCTGTGTGTCTGTTAACAGCATATCTAAAGAACAAATAGTAGCAGAAATTCCAAACTCGGTATTCTAAATGTGAATCATATAGGGATGCTACAGTAAGATTTCGTTGAGATGAAGCAAATGGTTCGTGTACAGGGGCATTCAAAAGTATTATGGGGGAAATTGCAGGTAAGTAGAATTTAACATCTATAGACTGCGCTAGATCAAATAAAACGAATATATATTTTTTGTAATAGAGATAGTCAACTGGGAAATATTTTTTTGTGTTTGTAGGAGCCTCGCCGCCCCCCCCCCCCTCGAGGGGTGTAAATTTTCATGAGAGCTCAACAATACGTTTAAAACGAATGGTTGAACCATCGATCTGCGATAATTTAAAATAAAGTTATTGATTCTTTTCAATTTTAACAAAAAAAAAAATGTTTTTTTTTTTTTTTTTTTTTTTTTTTTTTTTTAATATTTAGTGTTATACTACTTCTCTAATATGGAAATCGTCTGTATTATCATACAAGATAACTTTTTTAAATAATAATTTTAATAAATAATTTTTTAAAAACAGAATTATTTTTTCATAACCTTATTAAATTCTGTATATGGCTGAATATCACATAAATGTGCATTTTAGTGTTTCAGGTCTTTATTATTAATTTTAAGCAAATAAATTGTAAAATTTTATTATTATTATTTAGAAGTACCTTTTTAAAAAAGCATCAAATCATAAAATGTGAGTTTATAGCAATTTCAGTATTTTTTAGAAAATTTTAAACCTTATAACCGTCATTTTCGTGACTGTCTCCAAGACCAAATGTTTACATAAAAAGTATGTTTTTTACTAAAAAAAAATAAAATGATAATTATAATAATTGTTAATTCTTGTAAAAAAAACTATTTGTTTTCAAAGGAAATTTTTTTTTCTTTTTAATTACGTTAATTTTCATGCATGTGTAATTAAAATGCTTGTATGCAAGTCTTCACGTCATTTTCGTGACACATGAAAATAACTTCATATATCATCAAGGGATGGTGCCACCATTCACTTTTTTTAAAGTTTAAGATCAGAAATCAACATTGACGATATGTGGGGAAAAAAAATCTCAAGAAAATTGAAAACAAGTAAGAGTTAACATTATTTTTATTGTTTACATGTTGTGCGTACTTTTATTGCTTGTCATTTTCGAGATGCATAAAAAATAAAAAAATATTATTATAAAATTTAGAACAAAGTTTTATTTTAATATAGAATGACGACCAGAAGAAGAAAATGTGACGATATCGGCTTAGTGAAAGCATGTTTTTCAGTACAGAACGAATTATTGACGATTTGTCATTTTCGTGACGGTCATTTTTGTGACGTCACGAAAATGACATTTGTTGCAGATTTACTATTTTGTAAGCCCTGGATTTAAATATTTTTTTATTTTGAATTAAAAGATTTGTTGGCGTAGGATAAGCTTTATATTTAAATATTTAAAGTACTTTCCGGTATCCAGGTAAATATAAAAAAATTACATAGGACATTAATATTAAGATACAATTAAAAAAGCAAACTTTTATTTATTTATTTAATTTTATTTATTTATTTTATTTATTATTATTTTTTTTTTTGCCCCCTTTAAGATGTCATTGAGAATGTTACTCAAAATATTTTACTTGTGTCATTTATGGCAAGATGCAGAAAAAATAATTTGCATGGCCTGACAAAGAGGATGTCCATGAAATTCAAGTGCCACATATTCTGTGCAAAATTAGGAATTCTCCCGAACCTGCTTCAAATAGATATTTTAAACTTCAGGATGAAGATTTTAATAATGTTCAAAATGCTTTTTCTGAATTTATTTCAGTTAATCATTAAACTTGTAACTACAAGGATTTTAATACAATAAAATTGCTTGATATTCTCATTATTGCTCTTTCTTTTCAATTCACAATCTTTTCTCTATTGTTCTAATATGTTCCATTTTTAATATTATATGGTCCTATTTCATTGACAAACAATGTTATTTCAGTGAAAAATAGTCATTTTGACAAATATTGTCATTTCAGTGACAAACAGTCGTTTCAGTGACAAACATTGTCATTTCAGTGACAAACCAGTCATTTCAGTGACATCATTTTTGACATCTTTAAATGCTATAATTAAAAATTTAATGCAAGTAAACTAATAATTTCCAGTTTATAGTCAAGAGGTATGCAGTCTATGATATTTCCCATTGATATAATTTATGTTTATAAAAAAATAAATTTAAATTTATTTATTTATTTATTTATTTTTTTTAATTTAAAATTTTTGGGTTTTTTATTTTATTTTATTTTTTAAAATGGGAAGAACTTTTTAGAAAAGCCTAAGTCTTGTATTTTTTAATGAATCTGAACCACAAAAAAAAAAATTTAAATGGTAATTTTGATTTTATAAGATAATTAAAATTATAAATTTTTATTGAAAAATTTCAATAAAATTTTAAAAAATTATGTTCGATCTCTGTCAAACTCAGAATTTATTTAAGATGTACTTACGGACTTATTTTCAAAAATTCAAATTAAAATACAAAGTTTGAAAAAAAAGTTTAAAAAAATCCAAAATGCACACTTATGTGATATTCAGCCATAAATGTAGGTGCATTAATGAAACGAGGGGTTGAGGAGGGCCAGAACTAATTATCATAAAAAACTCTTCCGAAGCCAAATTTGAATTGTTCAACATAGGTTTACATAACAGTACTCGTTATCTTACCTTTTAATCTCCAACCTGTACTTATAGTATTAAATTCCAGGGTAAGAGAAAGTCGTGTGAGTGACACACCAGATTATTCTTATTATGATGACTTTAAATAGAGCACTTAACGGAACACTGGGATGTGTTGTTGCTGTTGTGCGGTTCTCGGGCCTATACTTTTTGTCAGCGAGCAGTTTTTTTATTGTCATTCATATTGATCGGGTAGAATTTTTTTAATTTCAGAACGAAAATTATAAAATATCGAAACACATTTGATTTATAAACAAAAATTGAAAGTACATTTAAATGATCACGTGGTAATCTTCATGTTCTAAACATTGTTTTCAAGATTTATTGTTCACATTCCGTCATTTTTGACGGGGTTATATACTAGTACTATAATATTTAAACTAAAGCACCTTTGACTTGAAGAGATAAAAATTTATTGCGTATGAGTTTTTAAAGGATAAAAAATAATTCACACATTTTCACGAGCAAAAATATCGTGTGTATTAAAATTATCCATTTCTATTCAATTTATAAATGTATTCTGATACTATCTGGTGTTTTATCTAGCAAATTGATATGAGTTTTCATAGATTGACACGATAGTTATTTTATTGAAGTTTCTAAGCTAAAATAATATAGGTTAGCTTCATAAGAATAAATTTTAGGGACTTTTTTTTATTATTTTATTATTATTATTATTATTATTTGTTGTTGTTGTTGTTTCGCATTGACTGATGTTTTGCATGTAACATCTGTCAAGTTAAGAATACAACTACTTCCAAGAATTGAAGAAAGTGCTCCGCTTCCACTATTGAAACAAAATAATACATGCGAATTAATTGTTTTTCGGTTTTGCACATGGATTGGTTGTAAAATTGTAAAAAAAAATAAATTAGTAAATTTAATTATGTTTTACCACTTCATTTTGTGAGTAGAGATGTTCTTCGTTCGTTATTTTTTCATTCTATACCACAGAGCTTCTTTAATAAGGAAATACAAAAATCTGGAGATCACCCGTCCCCCAAGTTTCGTGTAATAATCGAATCAATCCATATATATATAGAGAGAGAGAGAGATATTTTTTTTTTCAGCAGTGATGGTTTTGAGAAGTAGTCCGAAATCAAGAGACCACAGTAGAAAATTTACAAATTTTGAAGTTTGCAATGTCAAAAGCCCAATATATGCTACGATTCCGACATTATGTGTCCCCTAAATTAAAATCCTGGTTATTGGCCTTTCAATTATTTGGCCTTGTAGCTATTTTAAAAATAAATTTTGTCTATGTCAAAATCTACAGTATTTCCCCCAAGTAATGCATTTGAGAAATGCATCATGCATGAGGAATGCCTGGTTACTTATTGCTCTAATATGCCATCCTTTCGTAAGATATCCGTGATATATTCGTTGATTTAGTGCGCTTTGCATTATGTGAGTAAATATCGCATCTCGCAATTAATATTAGAATAGCGTCAAGTACTCAGACTAATAATTTGTCAAGTACGACACCATTTCTTATTTATTTATTTATTTAACAAAGTTCTGCTCGGCTGCGAAATAATTATAAAAAAATCCTTATTAAAGCGTAATGAATATTACTTATAAATTAGATATAACTAAAGATACTATAGATCGCACTTAAATATATTTATTATTATTATTATTATTTACTCAAGTTGCTGTAGATTTTTAGTAATAACAGCAACAATAATTTAAAAAAAAATAGTGCAAATTTTGAAGTAATTTTCCATAATATAATAGTATTTCCTTTTATTTACCAAAACATTACATCTAAAAATTAACCACTATGTAGTACAAAATTTATTTTTTCCAATAATATTTCTCCACTAATACTAAATATGCACAATAGTACACAGTAATATAATGCAGTAATACAAAGTCATAAAAGTAGGGAAATGCCGGCTTTCTTATAAATATATTTTATTATAATGAAAATGCATTATTAAGTTCTAATTACTGAGGTACACAGAAGGAATTATTTTTTCTACGAACCATTTGTACTCGTACATATTTTAGGCAAACCATAATCTGGGTGCATCTCTTATTAGTTAAAAACAATTTACAATGACAAACCTTTCGTATTTGGCTTTTCACTGTTAGCGGTGCACTGAGAACAGTGTTTTATTCTGTTTGTTACATTTAGGTTTTATTATTTCCTTGTTACAATAATTCTGTTCAGCAAATCAAATCAACTTTCTTCGATTAGCAAAAAGATGTTCGGTTAAAAAAAAAAAAAAAAAAAAAAAAAACAGCAATTCTAACTTTATCGTTGAAAAAGCTACATTACAAATTGTTCGGTAAACGTCCAATGAGCGATCTATATACTGATTTAATATATACTATATATGTATATATATAAATACTTGTTTAAATAAACAAAGTAACATTGTTGATTTAAGTAATATTTTTAATTAGTAATTTTTAAGAAAATACTTTATTTGAACAACAAACAAATTTGGAGTCTGGTAACAAACATTTTGTTGTGGCTAAATATGTATGTATATACATACACTTATATATATATATATATATATATATATATATATATATATATATATATATGTATGTATGGTTGATTTAACAGTATTTTTTTTGTTTCTGCAAAATCTTTTCTCTGTGTGTGGCGTAAAGTTTTTAATAGTTAAAAAACTAAAATTATGAGTTTAAATAAAGGAGTTGGATCTCCTCTCTCTACCTTGAATTCATCTTCCTTACCACGATTAAATATCAAGAATTACATACGGGCTAAAAAAAAAAAAAAAAAAAAAAAAATTAATCACTAGATTAAATATTCAATATACTTAATAAAGAAGCGCCCTTAAAGATTTAAAATTACGGGGAAAACTTTAATTGCTGTAGAATATACAGGGCGTACGCTAAAGTCTTGTTCTCCAATCTGAACTTAAGATTAGCGACACTGACGCTAGTATATTCAGAGACACCAACTTAGCTGTTTACTAACATGTGGCTATGTAACCGGCCTTTTATTTTATGAAATAAACTTTTTATAAATTGATTTAAAAAAAAAAAAAAAAAAATCGCTTGTAAACCTTACTTTATTTTTTTGCAAAATGGTGAAAAATAAAACGAACGAAATTATTATATTATCTTCTACATTACTGAAACAAAGAATGATAAAAGGAAAGTAGCATATTAATATGTACAACCAAAATAAATAATTATATTAGACATATAAATTATAAAGTGAAAAAAAAAATCACATTTGATTTATTATTCATGGATTAATTATATTTAATAAATATAGGAAGAAAAAAAGCCCATAAATTTAATAAAATTTATCTTGCATTTTAAAAATTGGGATTTATTTTTATTTTGAAATAATCTTAATAAATGAATTTTTAAAGAATTTGAGGCTAATTAATTACAATTTATTATGTTTAAACATATATATATATATTTCTGCTATAAAATTCGAATACCGGTAATTTTAATCAATGCATATATATATATATATATGTGTGTGTGTGTGTGTGTGTGTGTTTGTGTGTATGTGTGTGTGTAATATTCAATAAGACATAAGACGAAAAGTGGTCCCTTGAGACACATAAAAATTAAATTATAACAGTAATATATTTTTTCAAATCTCTAAAATAAACTGCTGCGATGGGATTTTATTTTATTCATTTTTATTTATTTTTTTTATTTTTTTTATCCTAAAATGAGAACACTTTGTTTTTACAGTATAATAAATCTTCTTTTACAAAAAAAGAAAAAAAAAAAAAAAAAAAAAAAAAAAAACCTCAGCGATTGTTCTTCTAGTGTATTTTTTGTATAAGATAAAAACAGTTACTAAATTGGATTATATATTATTTTTAATTTATTGAAATTATTTTCTTTGTCGTTAATTAAAATAAAGTACAAGTTTTTTTTTTCTTTCAATAGCTTACTATTTTAAATCACTCAAAGATATAAAATGTGAAACATTTTAAAATCTTTTAATCCAGAATATGTAAATTTGACCATTCTACTGCCACAATGAAATCTCTGATAAAATAGATTTTGACAAAGAAAGTTTTGTTAAAGAAACATTATATTTGCGTGTTTCTATTTCTTTTCATTTCTTTCTTCACTCTATTTATTCATTTATTTATTTTTTAAATAACTTTTTCAATCATAAATTGTTTAATAAGAAATATATAAAAATATATCTATCTATCTATCTATCTATCTATATATATATATATATATATATATATATATATATATATATATATATACGGTGGTTTTTATAAATGTTTTTTTTTTCTTTTAAAATTACTATCAATATTTAAAATAATAATAACAATAATTTTATAAGGGCTACATAAAGAACAAAATTGCTACAGTATTTTCTACAAAATTCTGTATTTGATAACACTTTTTTTTTCTTTTATAACATTTCTTTTAATACACAGTACATGGAAACAAGGATGAAAAGTCATGTGGTTAGCAAAGATTTTTAACTCTTTCAAATTAAATATTCGTTTCATTGCTTAACCTTCAATGTACTTTGTCTACGGGTTCACAACACGAAGAAACAGATAGACAAAAATACAGTCAGATTGACTAAATGAATTCATAATCATTTTTAATCTTTGTTGGAATGAGTTAAAGCGCTTAATAGAAATGGAAATAAATTTACAGCAATTTTCATTTTTGGCTCTTAATATACTGCATATATTAGTTTATTATATCTCCTCCCACATACCCCCTTTTCAGAGAAATCAAGCAAAGATCCATTGTTTTTCACTAAAGCTTTCCATCATTTAAATAATCTAAAGGTAGTTTCAGTGGACCTCCAACTTCTTAATTTCTAAAACTATTCGAAACTTTCCATCACGTGTGAATTTAACAAAAGAAATGTTATTGTTTGAGTTTAAAGCTCAACTTTTTCAATTACCATTTAAGTAATTTTCTGGAAAATCTGGATGATGGGAGTGAGGACATGGAGACTTTTTCCATAAAGATACCAAAGAAATGGAAAGCAAGTACAGTCGGTAACAAAAGTCTCCGATCACTAGCAAAAATTCCTATATTAAAAAAGTACACTTAATAGAGTTTTGTTAAATAAATCCTTGTGAAATCCTGTTTGTAGACTGACTAAGAACAGGATTCGACAAGGATTTATTTAATAAAACTGTAATAAATGTAATTTTTTCATATAGGAATTTTTGCTAGTGTTCGGAGACTTCTGTTACCGACTGTACTAGACATTTTTTTTTTTTCGTACTATTCTTTTGGAATACCGGAGTTGACCAGACTTTTATTTCTTTAAACACATTTAAAAAGTTTATTTTTTCGTTTGCGATTTAAGAAAGAACCAACGCAGAAGTTACTTTCTCTCACGGATTAAAATATTTTAATAAAGGAAGAGTTAACTTAAAAGTAAAAATACATAATGTAGAGTCATGTAGGCACTTTTTGTAACATATATATTACAGTCCCCCTGTAGAATTGGGATCTACTTTATGAAGTATATTAAGGTTGATACTGACTTTACTATGCTTAACTATTCATGAATAAAAATGATTGCATAAAAGAGCTGAACCGTCTGCGCTATAGGTTAATTTAGATCATACTTCTCAACGAAACTGCAAAAAAAATATTTTTAAGAATTTTTGAAAAAAAACAAAAACAAAAAAAAAAAAAACATGGATATTTCTTCTGTGATATACCTGTGATCACTTATATTACGTGTTATGAAATTGATACGATTATTAAAGATTCAGTTAGATCATTGTAAATCATACCAATATGGCAAAAGTGTTATAGACTATGAGAGATTGCCACTACCCACAATAACTTTTTCTGAGAATTGACAATTTATTGTACTGTTAAAAATTTCTGTAAATTTAATCTAAATACTTATCCAGAGTCTCTGTAAATTTACAGTAATTCTTAGTTAAAACTTAATATCAAGATTCTCAATATTTATACTGTGTTTTTACCTAATTTTATTATTTAATATTTGAATTAAAATTAAAAATGTCTGTTTCTACTTTAGAAAAAGCATTCCAACTCCGAAATATATTCCCAACAATGATTAATTAAATTAATATTAGTTATTAAAATGAAAGAATAAAATAAGTTTTTTAACATCTCCGTTTATTTTTCTCTGTAATTTTACGTAAGACTTAAGATAATAGATTGCATAGAGTTTTCTGTTGAAATTTTTAACAGTGTGGTTAACATTAACTCAACGGCTTTTATGTAAATGCAAGATTAACTTCGGGATATTTTTAAATTCCTATGCAAACAGAAGGTATTAAAATAAACTGTGTTTATGACAAAGAAGAAAACTTCTGATATCTGAAGCATATCTTTTTCGTACTCAGAGAATGTAGCAACTTTACAGAAGTTCATGAAAACCTATTTCGATCTGTACTTCTAAAATATGTATACGTGTCGCTAGATGATATAGCAATAATCACCATTTCATTTTTCATACATCTCAAACATATGAACCAGTTATCATGCTATGACGTAATGCAGGATTAATTATCGGTCAGTTGAAATCACTTGAAGTAAATAGTGGCGCGCTAGTAATTGATCTTAAAGAAATCGTATAACGATAAACCTTCACAAATTACGGGTGTTTAAAACCGTAAAGCCTTTCAGAAATCAGAGAAATGTAGTTTTAATTGTGAAAACAAAATCACATATAACTGAATATACAGATAATATACTATGCACAAACGTGTAAGGTTATTAAAAAAAAAAAAAAAAAAAAAAACTATATTATTATGTCAACGCAAATGTGTCCCACGTACATTAGTATCTGAGAGCCAAAGCTGAACTGATTTCCACACAATTTTTTCCGCTTACACCGTAATGGAAGCTTGACTTAATGAATAAAAAAGAAGAGGAAAGTTTCTGTGCATGACAAGCGCGCTATAAATAAGCCTCGCGAAACTGAACGGTCAGTATACAGAAAAAGTCCTGCACATTCAGACGCCACAAACAACCAACGGATTATCGAAAAGGACAAATCCTGCATGATTCTAATAGAACATGATAATACTAGCCGAGACATCATAACACACCAGGGAAAATATCAAAAGTTTCCAGAATCAGGTATCTACAATCTTTCCCGTCCCCTACGCTTCCAGTCAAAGACAGTATTTATTCAAGCCATCTGGAGAAAATCCGGACAATTTTCTGACAAATTAATATCACAGAACCATCAGATGTGACAGTTTTAATATTTTCATTTTTTAAATGTATACGTTATACTGGAATCACTGGACTGGGGAAAACAAAAACCATCGTCTGACAGTTTAGTACCGCAGCACCTCTACTCCAAGAGCAGGCACGGACAATATATGTAAATTATCAGGTATGTATCCGTTTTATTTTACAGATTTATTTATTTTTTATATTATACATTAAACTGGAATCACAGGACTATCGAAAATTCAAACCATCTTCTGACAACTTAGTACCGAATCATCTCTACTTAAAGATCAGGCACCGACAACATAGGTAATTTAGTAAGTATGCCAGTTTCAATATATATATATATATATATATATATATATATATACACGTTTATATTAAACTGAAATCGCCGAAATTACAAGATATAATGGGGAAATACACATTTCAATGCACGAGAGATGGACTTTTTCTTTATGTATTAAAACCTGTGTATTAAAATATATTTAAAGCGATCGTTTTGTTCAGTATCCAAAGCGTATAAATCGTATATTTTACAAAACTTGATTTATGCATTGCAGATTTTTTCTTTAATTTGTCAACTTAACATTTTTTTTTTTTTTTTTTAAAGCTAAACAGCTTTTTTTTTTTTTTTTTTTTTTTTTTTTTTTTAATTTAATAACTTTTAAATTAATATATGGTTAATGATGTCTCGAATGTCTATGCAACTACTACTTCTATTACTGCAGCGGCCTCCACCTGCAGCCACTATTACAAATACTACTTATTTATTTATTTATTTATTTATTTAGAAAAAAATATATATAGTTATTGTTTACAATAGTTTCTCTGATTAAATTGCACGGAGACTGCTTTATGAAAATAGTGCAGTGAGCAACTGCGTCGATCGCTGATCAGGCTGGTAACCGATGAAAATAAGGCAATATCTGCCGCCTCTAAGTATAACTTGGTATTGAACGACAAAATAACACTAAGTAAGTCATTTGTGTTTTCAGATACCCTTAATAGCCAACAAAACGTATGTGTCTTTTTAATAACTATACTAAATAAAATATTTTATGATCATATGAAGCATATTTGCTATTTATAATGTATAACATAAAAAAAAAAAAAAATAATAATAATAATAATAAAATATAAAAATCCATAAATATAAAGAGGAAGTCGAATTAATTGTATGATACAATGTAATAATTTCAACATAAATTTATATATTTTTTCTGTATTTTCTTCTTTCTTCCTTCGATTAAAAGAAATGGTTTTTATTATAGTATTTCTTACTTACTATAATGAAAAGGATTACTTTTATTTAAAATAGTCTGAAATGTTATTATTTTTAATGAAAAGTCTTATCGATGCATTTTTTCATCGTAGCATTTAGTCTTAGTGAACAAAATTTAGCAAATAAAAATCCTGAATAATAAGTAAAAGCAGATAAATATTAGCATAACTCTTCAAATGGAAAAAAAAAGAGAAAAAACATTTAAAAAACGAAAGATTAAAAATGCTTTGAATTTTTTTTCCCTCATTTGTTTCATAACTGTCTTTATGATCGTCAAACAACTTCAAAGAGTATATATATAGATATATATATATATCTATATATATACTTTTTTTTTTTGACAGGAAAACGATGACTGTTTCGCACGTTACGCTGAATGGATTTTATTAAAATAATAATAATAAAAAAAAAAAAAAAAAAAGAAATATTTATTTCTCAAATTTTAAACACTTTTTGTATGTCTTTCAAAAGTATATTTTTATTCTCACATATATATATAAATGAAATAAAAATATATATAAGATGAAATAAAAATTCATATGTAGTCTAATGGTCTAATATTGGTACGAATCACAAATTACATACATACATATAAATTAAGATTAACAAGGTGTGAAACATAAAAGAGAAAAAAGGTTCTTGAAAAATTGCTTATAATATATTGTGAAAGGCTGGAAAAGATTTTTCGTATCACGCACACGCACACGCACACACACACACACACACACACACACATATATATATATATATATAAACTGTTGTTTATGATACGGATTTAATGCTCAGAAATTGTTATACAATATAAAAATACATATTGATTCCATTTCTAACAAAAATTGTTTTAAAGAACATAGTTTTCTATAAACGCTTTCAAAGATTTTTCTTTTTTTTTTTTTTTTTAAATACAGTACACAGTTTATTATACATTATTATCATCTCATCCAAAATATCTTAGTTTAACACCTCAATAATTATTACAACTTTCATTAAAAATGTTAAATGTATTTAAATAGTATTTTTAAAATAATAATTTTTAAAATTTAACTTTTTTAAATACCAAATATTTTTAAAAAAATATTCTTTAGAAAACGTGCTTACATATTAAACTTTGTTTGCGTTATATTGTTAAAAATAAATAAATAAATAAAATGTTACTTCATAGGGTACGTACACCAGTGATTGACATTTTTTGAGTAATCTCTGATATTTTTAATATTCTAGTCATCAGAAATTATTTTTAGAAATCTTAAGTTTGTACATATGGCATGAAAGACATTCAGAACTACATATATGTTAAAATATATACATTTGATAACAATTATTATTTTTTTATGAATTATTTGACACCCACTCAATGTTCCGATAATTGAAAGTGCCAGTTTTTCATTTTATCAGTAATTGGCACCCTATGTCCGAGTGTTTCACTCTGCTAGTTATTCATTTTACCAGTTATTAGCACCCTATGCTTCAGTGTTTGTCATAAAATGTGAAAATTCTTATATGTAAAATATATGATTTTATTATTTATTAATTATTTCTAGATAGATGTCAATTACAGGAGCATGCCGAACACTGGAACACTTATCCTATAACGTTTAAAAATATTGATGATTAATATATTTAAAATCATAAATTAAACAAATAACGATGACAATTACGACAACGTCTGCTTTTATATTTAGAGAAAATTGTCAGTTTATTTATCAGAAAAATACGAAGTCAGAGTATTTATATAAAAATGAATAAAAATCTCATTTAATACAAGTATTTTACAATAACTTCGTAATAAAGAATTTTAAACAAATATATATATTTTTAATTATTATTTTGATTAGTATTATTGTTATTATTATTATTAATACATAGATCCATATAGGAATCAATATTTTGTTGCTTAAGGAAAAAATAAATTTAAAATATCGTAACGATATCAAACGAAAATTGATTTTTTTTTTCTTCTAAAATATACATTAGAGTAAGGTCCGACGAAATCCATTTGCTGAAAAAAAAAGTCCATTACAGATGTTCAAATTCAAGCGCTCTATATTCAAGCGATTATACATTATTTTTTATTCCATTGAACCTAAAGTGCTAGAGAACTATCAGTTTTATGCTTGAAAAACTTCTCAGAAGTTGTTTGAAGACCATTAGAAATGTTGTAAAACAAACGGAAAAAAAAATATTTTTGTTCCACGTATTTTTAATCTGTCGTGATTTCAAATTATTCTTTTTCATTCAAAGAATTATGCAAATATTTATCAAGTGAGAGATTTTTCTCATTTAAGATACGTATATTTTAAAGAAAATTTAATCTGTTTCGTTAAAATAAATAAATAAATAAATAAAAATAAAAATAAAATCTTTTTTTAGGTACAGATTTCAACAAAAAAATTACAAATTACTACGCAGATCATAATTAAGCACAAACAAAATATTTCAAAGCGTAAGCGTAAGAATAAAAAATAAAAATGAAATAGAAAAAAAAAAATAAGACAGTAAATTTATTTTGTAACGATTTAGATAAACAATTTTAAAACAGTAAAAGGTTTTGAATGAAAATTTCTAGCGGCAGTTTACAATTTCAAATGAGATCTTGTAGAACACAATTTTCGCTTTCCGAATTAAAGTATTTCTATTGCATAAATCAGGAACTTGTTAAAGGCTATGTTATAAAATTTCTAACAAAAAAATAAGCAACATTTTTAAGAGGAAACAGGGAAAACTATACGTACTGATTAAAATATTTATAATGTGATATCGTTGTTCGCAAGAAAAAAATCTACCGACGCAGAAATCAATACGAATGACTGAATATATCTGTACTAACATTAAAAAATAATAAAATAATACTTACAACTTAAAAAAAAAAAAAAAAAAAAAACTAACAAACATAATATTCACCACTTTTTCCCTCAGCATGTTGCTCAACGGAAAACACTTTCTAGAACTCTGTATGAAAATCATTTAGCAGGTGGTAAATGGAAATATTTTTGAAATACACCGTTATTGTAACCCTTGATGAAGCTTTTGCTTAAATAAATGTCTGCACGCAAAAAGAAAACCCTATAATAAAATAGCTAAATGGAAAATTGTGCAAACAAAATCAATCTCTATAAAGGAGTTTCCCTAATAGCGAAATTCAATCAGCCGCTGAACGGCCTCTCATCGAAATCCAATGAACTGATAAGCAGACGATCACTGGTAACTAATCAGAAAACGATGAATTTCATCGATAATTCATCGGAAATATCTCACCGGGAATTGTTCTATTCGATGATCGAAACCCTATGAATTTAAATAATTAAATAAAATACTTACAAATTCTAAGGAATATCTTGCTCATCCCAATGCACAGTCGTAGTAGCTGCATACAACTGAAAATGGTGGATGGTAGCTTTTCTAGATCAACTGGAACTTACAAATAGAATCTAGATTGTCAACCAAAAAGATTAGACTTACAAAGAAGACGTGATTTTCATCGAATTTTCACCGTGATTTGTTATCAGTTCGAGATTTATTTCCGTTGAATTTTTCCACACTGAAACCCGATCTGCTCGAAATGATATGTCATTGTTATTACTCTAGCAAATTCCGAGGAATCGGTGAAAAGCCGTGCAAAATATGACGGAACAGTGTTGCTAAGGTTATAGTTATCGGCAATCAGACTATTCACACAATTATGATTACCGATTGAAACCCACTTTTTTGTACTTTTTGTAAGAATTCGGTATGCATATTTCTTGACATACATTATAAAGTTTGATTAACTTTTTCCTGTATTTACCTGATTCTGTTCTTAAAATCAAATCAATACAGACTCCACAATTTAATTTTGATTCTTCATACTACAAAAAGTAAGATATATTTCTTAGAATAAAATTTCAAAAGTTAGATTTTACATTGAAAAATAAATGAAAACGTTCAAGTGTAAAAAAAAAAAAAAAAAAAAAAAAAAAAAAAAAAAGTGAAATTAAATAGTGCATATAATTTTTTTCAAAAAAAATAAAAAAGTATGAAATGGCAAAAAGTATAAAAACACCGTTTGGATTTCTTTTCAAAAAATAATATGATACCTCAATTAAATATAATTATAATGTCTGTACCTTAACTACAGAATTTATAAAAACTGCACATTTTAAAGTAGTTAACAATATATATTTTTTTAATGTTTTTCATTTGTAATTATATAATACATGAGAATGCCTAAGTATCGAATAACCTTTTCATAAAAACGAAGTTTTCACATATGTAATTTAGAAATATTATTTAATTATGTTATAAAAGAATATCTTTCATTAAAAAAAAAAAAAAAATAAAAAATACGATATTTAAATGTATGTTAAGGGTTATCGAGATTATAAGTTATTTCAAGTAAGACATTTAAAGTTATTTTTCTATATTATTATTTTTTTTTTTTTCAATTTTATATGTTTTACTTTATATAAGGCTTTCCTTCTGTATGTTATTATTAACTTTTTCGTTGCTTATTAAGTCTGTTTTTCTGTCGTTTGATTATTATAATATGGAATTATTATTATTATTAAAGTATACATAACGATTATATTTTAGTTAAAAAGAAGAACAAGAGTGATTGAGAAAATACAAAATAAACGTAATGTGAATATTTCTGATATAAAATTTCTACATATCTAAAGAATGTAAAATTTGTCATTGAAAGAAAGCTAAAAATTATATCTTAATAATATGTAATGATTACAAAACAAAGTAAAACTAAACAAAATTTCCAAGGGCACTGAAAACCAACTAAAAGAAATAATATTAAATAAAATACAAAAATAATATATTTTTCGAACGTATACTTAAAAACTGTTATTATCGTTATTCATAAAGTGAGGCTAGAAAAGTTTAGTATTATAATTATAGAGAGTACCATGTGAGAACTGCAGTTAATAAAGAAAAATAAAAATAGCACATATTGTTTTACTGTTTTATAGGTTATGTCTGCCGTCTCATAAAACTTGAAGAGGAAGTGAGTAGAAATTTTATCAGTACCATGCTATTAGATGGAAATATATAATACTTCATTTTTAATAATGACTATCGTTAAGCATTTTGGTGTAATATGGTATAATAATATTCCCTCTTAATTTCAGAAAATAGTTGATGTTTAATATATATACATATATATATATATATATATATATATATATATATGTGTGTGTGTTTCGAATCATTACAAAATTTTGATATGTTTTTTTAAGTGAATAATAACTTAGATGCTTACAAAATTTTAAATATTAATTAAAAAAAAAAAAAAAAAAAAAAAGAATAACCTGAAAAGATAACAAGAGGTGTTCAGACGAAGACTGATTCCTTAGTATGTTTAATTTGTCACTTTTAATTAATTAGTAACATTTGAAATTAGTAATTTTTGAAAAAAAAAATTCAGTATAAAAATATTAATTCGATTTCTAAAGAAATCTACTTAATATTAATGCCAGTCATAATAACAATTTAACATATTAATGCTAGTAATAATAATATTCATTATTATTATATTGATTCAAAAAAAACTTGTGTACGAAAATAGATTAATTTTCTTTGAATATTAAATACTTACGATGCAAATTATTGGATATTAAATTTGTATTTTTAGCAAAAAAAAAAAAAAGACCAATTTTGTGGCAAATCGTCGTATAAATATGCGGCTAATACCAATCGATTAATAGTGATGCCAAAATTGTATTTAAAATATTGTATTTTGCTTAAGCAGCCATCTACATATTAAAACTTACAGCAATTCTTTTTTTTTTTAAATAGAAACACCCATTTTGGACAATTTTTGGATTTTTTATAAATAAAATCAGCCAAGAAAATGTGTTAGGTTGTATATTTCTCTCAAAATTTTCATATGTGGCTTCTAGAAGGCAAATGTTGAAAGGTGCTTTCTTATTTGCTTAATGAGTTTTAACACTGAAAATCTGTATATGACTTTAATTTGTTTGTTTTTTCGTCTGTCTCTGTGCGCTTTTTTTCCGTAAATATTTTACGAAATTCTTGAAATTGATACATTTTATGCAAGTTTCCTTCAGCATGTCTTATTGAAAAGAGTGTAAATAGTACTTTTATTTGTATACATGAACTTCGATCCAAAGTAATTATTTTAATTATATATCAATATTTTCATCCCAAGTACATAGACAATTTCGATTTAAATAAATTATATTTTCTGTATATTATTTTATAATTAACATTAATTACTGAATTATAGAGCACAGAAAAATACATTTAGAAACTGTAATTTAACTAAGAATTTTTCAAATTGCATTTATCTTATAAGATATAATTTTGTGAGAATTTTATGAGAATGTTTTAGAAAATATACATGGCTACAGAAAGTCAATCTACTTTATTCTTTATTACTATTATTATTATTTTAAGCTACATTTAAACTTTTGAGATTTCACCTTACGCTGTTTAAAACAAAATATATTTTAAGGTGCTACAAACAAGGATAAAACAAATTCAAGATTTAATTGCGTAATAGGTATGTAGAATTGCAACGTGGACGTAGGATTAGAAAATGTATTGTAGTCTGTACGATTTAGATGATCATTTCTATATATTGTAATGAAAAATAATCATAAAATTTATTTTAATTAAATAAATGCCGAGCTTATCTCTTTTTAAAACTACTATATTTTTCACATTAAAAATATTATTTTTTGAGTAGGGCAAATTTTACACAAAACAAATTTCTTCGCTTATTGTACTCTAGAAATATAATTAATAAGATACTTCATATGCTTCAAACATTTTTCTAAAATATTCTGCTCACAACAGAATTTAGGTTAAAGAGTTAATGAAGAGATGTGATGATCTCTTCGCTTTGTTTGTTTTATCTGAAAGCAATTTTTCAGAGTCATTTTTTTTTTTTCGGACACATTTTCTTTAATCTATTAATGACTCTTAAAAATGCCTAAGTGAGAACTTTCTTTCTAAAGAAGAATAAAGTTGAGTTAAGAAAGATATTTTTCTTTTATTTTTAGAATAATTTCGAGCGGCTGAAATAACTGAATAATATTTATTTTCTATATGATGATTCGGAGCAATATGTTTATTTATAAAACATATTTAGAAGTAACATAATAATACATATAAAGTATAAAAAATTTATGTATGCATATTATTAATAATTAAGTATATATACATACATACATACATATATATATATATATATATATATATATATATATATATATTGTAAATAATATTTCAAAAAACATAATAGGCTAAGAGAATTTTAACAGTAAATTGAAAAGTTTAAATTAAGTATTTTAAAATAATAATTATTAAAACATATGACTTTTAAAAACATTGTAATAACAACAATAATAATATTCATGTTATATATATATATATATATATATATATATATATATGTGTGTGTGTGTGTGTACCTTTTACATGTATTCAAAAAGATTTTACATTTTATTTTAATTTATTTTATTTTATAATGAATAAGTCTTTCATTTTTATTAAAATAAATATGCCATAATTATACTTTGCGTATTTATAAAATTTACAAAGTTCACATTTCACACGCAAAAATTGTATTTTCTTAATTTTGTATATCAGTGCTTTATTTAAAATCTAAATATCAGAAAATATTACATTAAATGTTACTCAACATTAGGTGTTAATGTTTTGAAAGCGATTGTGACCTTCAATTAAGCATTCCTCTATCATTTCATTAATATTGATACTTGAAATTCTTAAGTACCAATTAACTTTATTAACACTTTCATTTGTATAAACTAAATTGTACGTTTAAAGAGCTTCTGTTAATTACCTCAGATTTTCTACTTGATGTTAGCTTCTCTTTCGAAAAAGAAATTTTTTGATCTGGCTTCTTTTACTTCATAACCTCTCTCATTCTCATTTTTTTTACCAGGCGAAGGGAAAAGAAATACGAAAAAATATATCAGAACTATAATTTAAAACAAACAATTTAATTAATAAACTAGCATTTGTTTTTTGATATTTAAAAAAAAAAAAAATACTAAGACGTTTTACTAACTTTTTACTTTCTCTTACCCATAAGGTAGAGAAAGTATTGTTTTTGGGTCAAATTTTCGAACGCGAGATTTTATTATATTTACACGTTTTGAGGTCCCCTGAATACGAAATTCATGTTTTTAGCAAATGGTCTGTGTGTATGTCTGCGTGTCTGTATGCCTGTGTGTGTGTGTCTGTGTGTGTGTCTGTATGTCTGTGTGTGCGTCTGCCTGTTATCAGCATATCTCAAGAACAAATTATGACAGAAAGTTCAAACTTGGTATTCTAAATGTGTATCATATAGGGACGCTACAGTAAGCTTTTCGTTAAGATCAAGCAAATGGTTCGTGTACAGGGACAATGAAGAAAATTCTAATACATTACGTCTATGGGGGGGGAATTGCAGGAAAGTAGAGTTTAACGTCTATAGACTGCACTAAATCAAATGAAACGAATATATATTTTTTGTAATAGAGATAGTTAACTGGGGAAAAAAATTGTGTATGTAGGAACCTCGCCTCCCCCCCTGGGGGGGGAAGCCCCTGTTACGCTTGCATGCGTTAACACCGCGCCACCTATAATTTGTATTATTCGTAAGAAACTTTGAAATGAAGCGAAGAGAGTTTGTGTTGTGAAAAAAAAGTGTGTGTTCGGCGACCGCAGAACGTGGCGTCGAAAAATAAATAAATTATGAGTAATTAAAGTGAATTCGTGTTTTAAATAAGCATTAAATTGCCTTTACATGGCCCGTCGAGCCACAGGACCTGTTAAAAAGAAGAGTAATTACGAGTTTGTTTATTTAATCATTGTGAGAAAAATAAGTTTCGTTTTCGTAATCGGTCGATGAAACAAAAAGTTTTGTTTTAATCAAAGATGAAAAAAAAAATGTTTATATCGAAGGATGGATTTTTTTTTTTTTTTTTTTTTTAAGTGAAACATAAAATATAAAAGTGAACGAAAGAAAAAAAAAAAAAGTGTAGTGATAATGTATTTAAGAGGAACAAGATTAATAGTGTTTTTTGTTCTCAATTGGAATACAGCGATCTGAGGTAAGAGCATCTTCATAAAATTTAAATTTGTTCTGAATTTATTACTTGTTAAATTTAATAATGTTAATTATCGATAAATTAAGAAAAGATGAGCTTAAGCTTGTCGCAGAGGAATTGGGTTTAAGTGTAGGAGAGGGTGCTAAATTTGTTGAGTTAAAAGATATTATTGAGAAATGTGAACATTTTTCAAATAGTGAGTTAATGAAAAGTGTAGTTGATTGCGCGGTTGAGGAAATTAAATCGAAAAAAGAAGAAGAAAAATCAAAAATGGAGTTGGAAAAAATTAAACTAGCACAATTAGAAAAAGAGTTAGAGATAGCAAATATTCGTAAGGAATCTTTACAAAATTCTGATTTCGAGAAAATTAAATTAGCGCAGTTAGAGAAAGAGTTAGAATTAGCGAATATTAAATGGATTCATCCCAAAATAATTTGCTTTCAACTGTGCATTCGGAACCAGAACTTCTAAATAATAATAATCTAGAGAGTCTTATTAAGAGTATTAAAACGCTTACAATTCCATTACCATCTAAAGCAGAATCATTCAATTTATTTTTTCATTCGCTGGAAAAGGCATTTAAGAATAAAAATGTTCCAGATCGGTTTAAAGCGGAAATTCTTTTAAACATTCTCGGTGAAAGAGCCAGTAATTTAATGGTATATGTGTCTGAGGAAGACATGTGTAATTACGAAAAATTAAAAACAGTTGTTTTGAAGGAGTTTCAGTCGACGGCTAATGAGTGTTTAAATAACTTCCGGAAAGCACAAAAATTACCGTCAGAGAGTTATGTGCAGTATGCGTCGCGATTAGCGGCATCTTTTGAGTATTATTTTGAATTGCGTAAAGTGAATGATTTTAAATCATTATGTGAATTAATTGTATCTGACAAAATTTTTCATTCATTAGATCGTGAATTAATGACACACATTGGGGTTAAGCAGGGTGAATCATTTTTTAAACCACAAGAATTGGGTCGTGAATGTGATATTTATTTATCTGCAAGAGGCAGAGGTAAAAATGAGTTGAATGTGTTTGCTAAGACTAGTGTAAATGAAGCAAAGCGCTTTGTCGGGAACAAATCGCATAATTCACGATTTCAAAAAGTTGCTTCAAATGTGTTCTTATCAGAAATAAAAAATGTAAAATGTGTTCTTTGTAAAAATAATGAATATCATGCTTTATATATGTGTCCGCAGTTCAAAAAACTTCCTGTACAAGAAAGAGTTAATGTTATTAAGGCAAATAAGTTATGTTTTAAGTGTTTTTTACCGAATTGTAATGTGAGAAAATGCAATACGAGAAACTGTTTTTGTGGAAAACCACATAATAAATTGATTCACTTTCCTAGAGAAGGAAAATTTAGCGATTCTTGTAAGGAAATAAAGGATAATTCGGAAGTTGCAGCTGCCGCTGATTCCGAAACATTGAATAGAGAACAGCACGTTGAATTCAATTCCTTTTTTCCTCCTAATTTTCCTAGTGACAGACAGCAAATTGTAGCCACTAGTTTTGCAAAAAACAAAACAAAAAATGTCTTATTGAGTACAGTGCGTGTTTTAGTTAAAGATAAATATTCTCAATGGCAGGAAGTAAGGTGCCTTCTAGACAGCGGCTCTCAGGCGTGTTTGATAACAAAAGATTGTGCAAATCGATTACAACTCAAAATAGAAAAAATAAATACTTTACTCTCTTGTTTGAATGATGCATCGATGACCATTAACGGTTGCGTAACAGCAACTATTGCCAATAAAAAGAAAAACTTTGAGAAATCCCTAAATATGTTTGTTGTGAGGAAAATTACGGATTTTGTTCCGAATAAAGTAATTAATGTACATATCGATGTCCCGAATTCAATAACGTTAGCAGATTATAGTTTTAACATTCCTGGAAAAATAGACATGCTCTTTGGTGCTGAAATTTTTTATGAATTATTGAGACCGGGGCAAATATATTCTCAGAACCCTCAGCTACTCCTTCAAAATTCTTGTTTTGGTTACATTGCAACGGGGAATTTAGATCAAAGGGATGATGTTAAAATTCATTGTGGGTTAATACGTGGAGAGGATTTAAATGTAACATTAAGAAAATTTTGGGAGATTGAGGATGTAAATATAGAATTAACCAAAAGTAAAGAACAGGCTATATGCGAGGAACATTTTACGCGTACACATAAGAGAAATGAGAAAGGTAAATATATTGTAACAATGCCTTTAAGACATGATCCGTCATGTTTAGGTCAGTCTAGAGAAATTGCTCTTAGAAAACTCAGATCGCTGTGGAAACGTCTATCTAGAGACGAGAAATACTTGTCGTTATATAAAGACTTTTTAGAGGAATATAAAAACCTTGGTCACATGAGAGAAGTAATAGAGGATAAAACTCCTGATGTTGCTTATTACGCACCTCATCACGGAGTGTACAGGTCAGATAAAAATACGACCAAATTACGTGTAGTTTTCAATTGTTCTTCACCAACAACAAATGGTACTTCTCTTAATTCCTTGCAATTCAATGGCGGAGTAATACAAAGTGATTTATTTACCATAATGGTGGGTTTCCGCCTGCATATTTACGCCTTAACTGCTGACATCAAAATGATGTATAGAATGATTCTTATTGACCCGAGTCAGTACCCACTGCAGCGAATTCTCTGGAGCAATAGCATTGAGGAACCCCCCAAAACATTTGAATTAACAACAGTGACATATGGAACAGTCTCAGCGCCTTACTTAGCTATGAGAACCTTATACCAGCTTTCACTTGATGAGGAAAAAAAATTCCCGAAAGCATCCCCAATCCTTCGTGATAATTTTTATATGGATGACGTATTATTTGGAGCAAGTACATTAGAGGAGGCGAAAGAGTTACAACAGGAGTTAAAGGAGGTTATACAGTCCGCAGGGATGGAGCTACATAAGTGGTGTGCTAATAATGATGAACTTTCTCCAAGTATGACAGAGAGTTACAGTTTTTATAACAAAGATGAAATTAAAACTTTAGGCGTGTCCTGGAAGCCAAAGGATGATTGTTTTGTTTTCAGAGTTACAGTAGATCTGAAAAATTCCTATACAAAAAGAGAGGTGTTGTCGACGATAGCTAGGATCTTTGATCCACTTGGCTTAATAGGCCCAATAATTGCTAAGGCCAAAATATTTATGCAAAAGCTTTGGCGTCTAAAAATTGATTGGAATGATGCACTTCCAGCACCAGAATATAGAGAGTAGCATCATTTTCTCATTGCATTAGAACGAATAAATGACATAAAAATTGAAAGGTGCATTGTGATTCCCCAGGCTTCAAATATAGAGATACATGGATTTGCAGACGCTTCAGAACTGTGCTATGGAGCGGCCATCTATTGTAAGTCCAATGATTCACGTGGCCGGACATTAATAAGATTAATCTCAAGCAAATCAAGGGTTGCTCCGGTTAACCCGAGAGTAGTCGCGTTATTTTTTGTAACGCTAATAGTCGCGTGTCGGTCTTTTTGCCGCCGCTGTTTAGTGTTGGGGGAAAGCCGAAAGAAAGCCAATAGATAAAGATGAAGTGCCTTCTATAATTCACGCGAAGTTTTTCCCGCAAATCTCTAACCTGTCTGAAAAACCGGAAATGGGGAAAGAAATGAATCAACGTTAGTGGTCGCGTCGCGGTCAAATAGACCGATTTGAGAAGTAAAACGTTTTTAACTGCTGAAAAAAATAGCAGGAATTACTTGAAAACATACTATGTTAGAGGACATCCATCCAAGGTCAGGTACACAGAGTTTCCCCACTTTATTTTTAAGAGGTGATTTGCAGGAGGAATTTATAAGCGATGGGCGGCAAAAAGACCGATATGCGACTACTAACGGGCTAAAAGCTTAACAATCCCTCGATTAGAGTTGTGTGCAGCTGTTCTGCTGGCAAAGCTAATGAATAAGGTGTTGGCTGCTTTAAAGGTGATGATCAACGAAGTCTATTTTTGGACAGACTCTACAATTGTTCTGGCGTGGTTACAGAAGGAACCCATGGATTTGAAACCGTTTGTGCAACATAGAGTAGCAACTATCCAAGACCTTTCACCAATCCAACAGTGGCATCATATCGCTTCAGATCAAAATCCTTCTGATGTGTTATCAAGAGGCATTGATCCAGATAAACTGTTCGATCACGAACTATGGTACAACGGCCCAAAGTTTTTGACTATGCCAGAATATCCCAATAGAGACATTCCAGTGTCTGTAAGTGTAAATGACTTTGAGAAAGAACTTAAATCTAAAGTAGAACATTTAAATGAAAGAACATTTATTAGTACAAATAGTACCTTTTTATCTGACTTTCTTGATATCAGTAATAATTATCCTAAACTTGTCCGTGTTCTTAGTTTTATTTACAGGTTCATAAACAATTGTAAAAATAAAGATAAACAAAAAGGTCCTTTGAATAATAAGGAGATAGAGATCGCTGAAAGGATCTTAATAAAAATGTTACAGGAAGAGGAGTTTAGAAAAGAAATAGTGTCTCTAAAAAAGTCAGGTACATTAAGTCCTAGAAGTAAGGTAAGCAATTTGCATCCTTTTATTGACAAAGAAGGCCTGCTAAGAGTAGGAGGAAGACTTGGAAATAGTGATTTAAATTATGATAAGAAATTTCCAATTCTTCTTCCATCTAAACATAAATTAACTGAGTTAATTGTTATCTCTTATCATAAAAAATTTTTGCATGCTGGGCCTAATTCTCTATTGTATTATTTGAGAGAAAAATATTGGATTACAAATGGTAGAAATTTATGTAGAAAAGTTGTGCATAAATGTGTTAAATGTTTTAGGGTTAATCCAAATTCAGCACAACAAATATTAGGTAATTTGCCAAAAGACAGAATTGTTCAAAACTACCCATTTAATATTACTGGGGTAGATTTCACTGGTCCTTTCTATATTAAGTATAAATATCAGAGAAGAGGGACTTATAATAAAATATATGTTGCAATTTTTATTTGCTTTGTGACCAAGGCTATACATTTAGAGTTAGTCACGGATTTAACGTCTGCAGCTTTTATAGCTGCTCTTAAGAGATTCATATCGAGGAGAGGAAAATGCAGTAAGCTGTATACAGATAATGCGGGGAATTTTGTGAGAGCAAATGCAGAGCTCAAAAAATTGTATAAAATGGTAAATAGACCAGATGAACAAATTTCGGGGTATATGAGCTCAGAAAACATTGATTGGGAGTACTCACCTCCTAGAGCGCCAAACTTTGGAGGATTGTGGGAAGCAGGAGTCAAATCCTTTAAATATTATTTGAAAAGAGCTGCGGGGAATTTAAAATTAACCTATGAGGAATTTTTGACTTTAATTATACAAATTGAAGGGATGCTAAATTCTAGGCCTTTAGTCCCCTTAACTGCTAACGTAGAGGATTTAAATGTGTTGACTCCTGCCCACTTCCTCTTAGGAAGGTCAATTACGTCTATAACTGAGCCAGATGTATCAGAAATTACAGAAAACAGGCTTAGCCAATGGCAAAAAATAACAAAGTTATTTCGAAGCATTTGGCGTAAGTGGCACTTAGATTATCTATGCCACTTACAACAGAGATCGCGATGGAAATTTGAGAAACAAAACATATGTGTTGGAGACATGGTTATTCTAAAAGAGGATAACTTACCTCCATGTGAGTGGCCACTGACCAGAATAAGCAAAATTTTTCCCGGAGCGGACAAAAAAGTAAGGGTAGTGGAGATTAGTACTGCCTCTGGAAAATTTAAAAGGTCACATAAAACTTTATTTTTGAACATAATGCAATAACCATACACTTTTTATTCTATTATGATTTATTATATGAAATAAACAAGTTATATTTTAATATATGAAATAAAACTATTTATTTGTTAGATTTAAGCATTTTTTTATTAAAAATATGTATTCTGAGTTGGGTCAGTTCCACCTATATATGGAATTATTGCATTAATGCGCAATGGCATAGTTTTATACAGAGTGTTAATATAAATCTCAGAAATTTCAATGTGCCAAATATCACAAATATATTTTTTTTTCTAGTTCTGGCAGAGGTACAGGCTGCAAATTTCGAATCATCTCCCTTCTCTCTCCCGCCTTTTTATAGACGAAACATTTTCGAACGGATGGAGATTATTACTATTTCATGTTTGGTAAAGAAAAAATTCTACTAAATACTTTGTGGGATTTAACTTCAGGTTAAAAAAGGTATGATTACTTACAGAATAATAGATTCTCATGGGAATGGATACGAAATTTTGACAATTTGGAGTGAATAAATTTACCATAGACGCTGTGTAGTAAGGTGCATTATCATCTTGAAATGCCGTTTGCGGAAATGTCCAAGATACCTCCAAAATAGTCGGTCAGGCACCCCTTTTATGAAGATTATGTTTTATTTCGAGTTAATTGATCCCTTGAGCATAAAAAAATTGCCCAACTGTTTGAAAGTTATGCACATCCGTACCATAATGTACGGAGAATGTGTCGCTGTTTAAAAGTGCGATTTTCATTAAGTCGGTCATTATTTCGTTGTCAGATATGCTTGATTTATTTAGCTCGAATTAGGTTAAACTTGACTAATCAAAAAGAATCAGTTCAGCCCAATAATTAACTAATCATTTTTTAAAATATTTTTAGCCTACTGAGGTCTTGCTTTCCTATTTCTCCACGAAGAATGGAATTTTTTTCTAATTTTCTGTTATTTAAACCTGCTTTGTTTAATAGTTGCTGTACTGTAGTTAAAGAAATTATGCAGCTAAACACTTTTTCAGAATCTCTTTTATGTTCTAAATGTAATAGAAACCGATTTTATAAGCAATGACTTTTTAACTTACGGTCATCTCGCTTGGATGAGCAACATGGCAGCCTAAAATGAAATTTCCAGATTAAACGGCAAAAATATTTTATATCTTTATAAAAACCCTTTTACCAATATTTCGTTAACATTTAATTATTTTGCCATCTCATGTATTAAATTTTTTTGATTTTCATTCAAAAATTTAAATGAATGAATTTACAATAAAAGTTTTAAGCTCTTCTGTATTAATACTAGGTATTCCCTAAAGAAGATTACCCTGATAGAACATCATGATAAATTGGGTTTGCTTATAAATTTTCACAAGTTAAGGAAATGAATTTCCATGTTTAATTAGTTATAGGTACAAATTAAAATTATAAAAGCGAAGCTATAACGTCTAGTTTAGAGTAGCAATAATAATAAGAAGAAGAATCGCACATTATAATTTTTCTACAAAATTAAGTATAAAAATTTGATGTTTACTATTAAAAAAATATCTACAAACACGAATAACCTTATCATAGAATCAGGAATATATTCCAATTTCATGAATGTATTACACTTTCACTTGTAGCATTTAATGCATTTTAATATTTTAGTGTAGTCCTGTAAATATGCACGCTAAGACTTCATATTCTATACACAATATCATTTTATCATCTTAAAAATAAATACCAATTTCGTTATAATATTTGAAATAAAAATTTATTTAAATGTGATTTGTAAAAATATTTCTCCTAAAAAGGAATACAGTGACTTTTTTTTTTTTTTTTTTTTTTTTTTTTTTTTTTTTGAATGGGGTCCCTTACACAAAACCAGTTAAACGTAACCTATTAATGTCATTTTAATAAGTAACATTACATAGTGAAATCAAATATCATATACATTTTAAAAATATATCTAAATTCATCGACGGACGTTTTAAGCAAGAAGGAGAACAAATAGACAGTACATTATACATATGTGAATTGATTTTCATCAATTAAATTGATGCAAGTTCTAGTGTACCGTGCAAATTGCAATGTATCTTAAATGCGGTTGAACGTATCTAAATATTAGTACTGAATATTGACGAATAAAAAACTTTTAAGTAAACTACACTGAAAAAAAAAGGGGGGGTTAAATGTACAGGAAAAATCTGGCAGCTGGGGTGCCAGTATTTCTCCGTCAAATATACAGTTTAAAACCGTAAAATTGTATCACTGACATATATTTTACACAGGAATCCTGTAAATCAAACAAGTTTTTTTGTTAGTTAAAAGTACAGTTTTGTCCTGTATATTTAACGAAGAAATACTGGCACCCCAGCTGCCAGATTTTTCCTGTACTTTTAACTTTTTTTTTTTTTTTTTTTTTTTAGAGTGAATGCTACATTTATTTCCGTTCGTAATACAAAAACACCGTCGCTTATCATGTTTAAATTTTTATCAAAACTGTAGCATATTTTATATAAATTGTTTTTACCTAAAAAATACAAATTATATACTGGCAACGTTTAGAATTTAATTATTTTTAACTCCATTTATTAAAATGCATATAAGTATGCTTCATAAATTGTCGTATTATTTACAAATAAATATACATTTTAATGAATTTGATAGAGCTATTTCTTTTTATTCTAAAATGAAAATGTTTTTGTTCACATTTCTTTATTATATGAAAAATGTTTTGTTTACAATAACTTGAGACATCACAAAATAATTCTGCGTCGAAAATAAATCACTATAACATACTGAAAAAACAATTCGTTTAGAATAATTTTAATTTTAACATAGAAATATTTCCGTGCAATAAATTTTCTGCTATGAAAGCTAAGCATCATAAATTAACTTCTATATCAAATTGAACGTTCTGTGGTAAAATAATTTGATGTGATATACTGGGAATAAATAGCTCGTATATATTTATAAGTTGGAGCTTCCTACTGCAATAAATAAGTTCATAATGCATGAGATGTAATCTCATGCATACATGGTCTTGCATAATATATACTTCTAATTTCTCTTTCTCGGATTCATTAAAAAACTAAGCCATGAACTAAGAGTTAAAATTTATATTTATGAAAGACAGTAGAAAATATAATTATACTATAGGCATATTTAGATAAGTTATATAAGAACATCACAGTTTCATATTATATTTCTCTTACTTTAATTAAATTATCAAATTTATGTGAAAAATTTATCTGCCTGTTTCATACGTCACGTAGTATTATTTTAGAGTGTTATTACTGTATCGCTTTATATTAATTTTGTTTTATTTCCTGAATCACAGAAAATTGTATAAATTTATTAAAAACGGAATGGGAAAAAGAAAAATAATAGGAAAATAATAATTGTAATATGACTATAATTTCAGGTTTACTGGTAAAGAAAACAAATTTTAGATATAAAATGTAATATATTAACCAGGTAGAAATCATTTGAAATTTTAAAAATAATATTTATTTATTTATTTATTTATTTACACCAGTGACGTGGTATGGTTGTTTGATGTCCTGCCGCTTAAATAAATAGTCACAGAATCGTATCAATAAATGAATTAAAACGTAACTGGTGTCAATGATTTTTAGCATATGAAAAGAAAATTTGTGTTAGTATCATTCATAAATGAAATGATTGTATATTTAGCCCTACACATATTGTATTCTTTTTTTTAATCAAATAAATTAGATTACATTAATAAGAATAATATTGTAAAATTATATGTCTTCCCTCCATTTTGAAATTTTAATTACTTTCTTTTTTTTTTTTTTTTTTCTCCTTAATTTATTTACTGAAAATAAATCGTTATTAAAAAAAAAAAAAAAAAAAAAAAAAAAAAAAAAAAGTTTCATGCCCCTACCTCTGTGTTTGGTATGAAGTTTTAAAAGGAAGTTTATGCATTACGATTAGATATATCTCATGTTTTTTATCAGGTACAGTCGGTAACAAAAGTGTCCGAACGCTAGCAAAAATTCCTATGTAAAAAAAGTACACTTCATACGGTTTTGTTAAATAAATCCTTGTCGAATTCTGTTCTTAGTCAGTGTAAGAACATGATTCGATAAGGATTTATTTAACAAAACCGTATAAAGTGTACTTTTTTTATATAGGAATTTTTGCTAGTGTTCGGACACTTTTGTTACCGACTGTATAAAGTAATATAATCTTATAAATTTTCTAGCATACGAGGTAAACTTACAGCTTTCAATAGGATATAGATAGATGAAATGCAGGATAAAAAATATTACATTTTTAAAGTTACATAATTGATATTATTATATTAATTATTATTGTTATTGTTATTTTCCATAGTTATGATTATCCCCAAAGTACTTTAAAAAATATATATATTCCATAAAACTAATTTACAAAGAAGGCAAAAAGTAAGTGAAGTAAAACACCTGCATGATAAAAAGATAATACTAATATAACATTTTTTCCTTTGTATAAATACTCGGAAAAAGTCATCATCATTACTCCTAATGACAGGCTCATAATACTTTGTACCATAATTACTGGCTGAACTGAAAATAAGTGCTGTAATTTAAAAGAACTATTATTATTTTATATATTTATACATAATGATATCCAGTTTACTAAAACTGAGTAAAAATATCTATAATACTTGTAACTTATTTGGGAAAAAATCTTTTTTTTTTTTTTTTTTTTTTTTTTCATTTTACATATGTGGCTTTGTAATTAAAATCTATTCTTTCGAAAAAAATTTCGACATTTTTTAAACATTCTAATAATTAGAAAGATAAAACGGAAATGAAAGTGTATTATTTGCAATAATCTGTGCGGATGAGTATATATTGTTTCCGGTAATCTCTGTATATTTTAAAGAAAAAATAATTACTTTTTTTATCTGAAATTACCGTTATAAGAAAGAATGAATTTTATCTGGAATATTTATAATTATGACTTGGTATATTTAATTTTCTTTAAGTTATTTATAATGTATCTCGTAAAATCTATTTTCATGGAGAAATGTACTTATATAAGGAAGAATGAAATTTATATACAGAATTTTTAATTACAGCACGATGGAGTATGATATATTATTATTATTATTAAAGTTATAGGTATCTGAATACATTATGTATTAAATGTTTCTTTATAAAATATCATTTTGAAATTTATTTTTCAGCATTATACGAAAGAAAATAATTTAATGAATTTATATAACAATTATAAATATCTATAACACTTCAGAAAAGTTGAATTAAAAGTGAAAAATCAGAGTACATCACGTAAAAGCTGTCATAAGATAAGACTACTTTATGATTACGTTGAATCAGTTCTTACGTAACACTGCAGCTATGTAATCGGTAATTGGTGACAACTTTGGACTAACCCTTTGGGATGATCGTGAGACAATCATTCATAGTATTTATCATACATGGAGAGAACAGATTTCGGCTTCGGTGACCCCACATATATTATTTGAGAACATGGAGCGCATTCCGAATACAGTGCCCGCAGCAGTCCTATATTTTTACGTGCATTTTATTATTTTCCCACCACTTAAATCAATCAGTGTACTTTTACATATTGCTTTAGCTTTAAAATTTTGACAAAAAATGTATAAAAAAATAGTGGTATAAATAATAAAACACACGTGGAAATATAGGACCGCTAGGAGCACTGCGAATACGGTGGATTTTAAGTGCGCAAATCACCGAACAGGGGACAGTCCCCGCTCATCGCTCTTGGAGCGATGTTGAGCGCTTCAGTGTCTCGGGCAACAAGTGTCCGAGACAGAGGAAACTGCTCCGAACGTTTATTGATAACTCAACAAGCGTTTACAAAATTCGCCAGGCATTGAGCCTCAACAGACAGAGGGCGATAATTTGTTTATAGCAGGAGTGCCGGGATTAAACCCCACGCGACAGAGGGCACAAGGAGGAATAAATAGCTTTGTTAAGATTTTGCAATGAGAATTTTTATCTATGATTTCATTAGCTGAGTCCATAATTAAGTATTTCAGTTCATTCGTTTTAGTCTTTGAGTTGGTTTAGGAGCATTGATAAAAGTCTTTTTGACATTTGCATGTTTTTGCCGGGCTTTCCCCTCACGCGACAAGGGGCAACATTGGTTAATTTGGTAATGTTGCTGTACTAGTTTGGAGACGTGCTGCAGAACCGAGTGACTTGGGATGATCACAATTGTAGGTTGAACCTGAGCCAGTAGGAAAAAGCTTGGAGGTTAATCTGTTAAATTAGTAATATCTTCTAAAAGTGCGTAGATTTTATTTAGTTTTTGGATTAGGGAGAGTCTGATGATGATATTATCTAACCAGTTTACTGGTCTTGGGGATGGGTTTCGTACTTGAAAACTGGAGGTAAGGGGACAGTTGAAGTAGTAATGGGAAGCAGTGCCTTCCTCACCACAAGGGCACAGGGGTGAGCGTCGTCGGTGGAACCTATAAAGGTATGCTTGAAATGGACCATGACCCGTGTGAAAGGCCGTGATAAGCGGAGTAAGGGTCCAAGTGTTTGAAGTGGGATTTGGAATCAGGTTATAAATATATCTGACTTTGATAGAGTTATCCCATAAGGATTACCAATTTTGTTTCAATTTCTTCTTGAGTCTAAATTTTACATAGGAAGGAGGGGGGGGGGGAGGGTAATTGAAAATCAATCGTTGCATGCACGGTGACAGTTTTTGCTAAATGATCTGCCATTTCGTTTCCGAAGACGCCCCTGTGGGCAGAAACGCGTGCCAGGGAGATAACGGATTTTAGGTTATAGAGTTTAAGTTTTATTTTCAATATTATGGGGTGCCTGCTCCCGTAGCGGGCAATGGCTTGCAGGCCCGAAAGGCTGTCGCTAAAGATGTTAATACTTGGGTAAGAGTGAGCATTTTCCTCAGCCCACTCGACAGCCTTAAGGATGGCAAATAATTCCGCCTGAAAGACTGAATTGTGGTTTTCGAGCCTGCAGGACCACTGGAAGATGGTTTCATTGTTGTTAAGGACACAGAGTGCAGCTGCTACTCCGTGTTCAGTCTTGGAGCCATCTGTAAAGATCGCCACAGGAGCTAGGGGTGAAAAGCTATTAATGTTACAGTTGGTGAGAGAAGATGCAACATCCTTTGCCGGATGGATGTTCCAGCTGTTTGTAAGGGATTGCATATTTAGATTAGGGAAAAGAGTTTGCAAGCTGAGTATTATTTAATTGAAGAATATTAGTTTTTTGATAGCAGTATTGAAGTTGTAGGTGGGCATGAGGAATTCCTGTGTCAACGGTCAGGGCGTCAGTGGAGATAGTTTCATAACCTCGGGTGATTTGAAGGATGGAAGGTCTTTGTACTGAGTCGAGTTTGGTTTTGTATGCCGCCAACAGGTGACCTCCCCAGACGCCCGCGCCATATGTCAAGATCTTGTCTATGATGGAATAGTACCATATTTTCAGGAAAGAGGTAGAGATTACCCAACTCTTTCCTACCATTTTTGTGGCGTTATGATAGTGGGACATAGTTTTCAGTTGTGCACAAATCACTATTAATGTACACAATAGTCTTTCACTGGCTCGACAAACCCAAGAGTCTCCAATTTAAAGTTCGATACATAGACCAACCAGGCCACCGCAGCATTTACGAAACACACACACACACACACACACACACATATATATATATATATATAAATAATAGATAACGTAATAAAATTTTATCTTAAAATTTAGCTATTAATATATATATATATATATATATATATATTTATATATATAATCACCAATATTGTTTCAGAGAGAAAATAAAACTTAATGTACTTAATTACCTCCTAAATGAGGTTGTACACAATATTGTTATCTATATAATATTTCACGTGTGTGGACCAGTTATGATTAAAATTAGTGGAAACCTTACGGTAAGGTGTCTTCTGACCGATCAACTCAGGTAGGATTCATGAAATCATACATTCGGCTGCTTGATTTCGGCTACAAAAGTTTAATCTATTGCACTTAAAATGCATATTTTCATAAAGAATTAAAAAAAAAAAAATCTGAGACATATGCTCAAAATCTCGTTTTTAGAAGCATATTTGGAGGAATTTAAATTCGGATAAGCATAGCATTTTATCAATATTTTCTAGGACACTGGTGGCACCATCTATTAATCGAAAACGAAATCATCATATTAATATACAATTTTAATATAATGTTACTTCATTTAATTTTCAGAAATTTTAATTTTAGCAACGGCCAAAAAATATATTTTCTAAAATTGAAATTATAATCAGTGGAGATAGTTTCATAACCTCGGGTGATTTGAAGGATGAAAGGTCTTTGTACTGAGTGGAGTTTGGTTTTGTCAAAGATTTAAAAAAAAAAAAAAAAAAAAAAAAAAAAACTGAAATTATCCAGTGAGTGATTTTCTTTATGAATCATCTTTTTTTTATTTTTTATTTTATTTATTATTATTATTATTATTACATTAGTTATGTCAGTATTATTACGCCGATTTCTGCTTCGCAGAAGTTGGTTATACATATTTCTTTAAACACTAAGTTAATGTTTGTGGTTTTTGTAAAATCTGTTGCATATTTCTTATTTCATAATTAAAGTAACATAGTCATTTGGATACATAATCAACAAATTAAATATTTAGTCGTGGAAAATAAACGGACGTATATTTATTCGATAATGTTTATGTATAATTTCAGTACGCATAAAAATATTTTGTGCAGTTTCTTTCCCGTTTGTGCATGGAAACATAAAAAATAATTCAATACAAAATAAAAGAAATTTCAATAATATACTTTTTTTTTTTTTTTTTTTTTTTTTTTTTTTTAGAATTAATGGAAATCTTATTTCCAAAAAATGCGAGAATAGAATATTCCAGGAAAACATTTTGTTGTGGCTAAATATGTATATATATGGTTGATTTAACAATATTTTTATTGTTTCTACAAAATCTTTTCTCTGTGTGTGGCGTAAAGTTTTTAATAGTTAAAAAACTAAAATTATAAGTTTAAATAAAGAAGTGGGATCTCCTCTCTCTACTTTGAATTCATCTTCCTTACCTCGATTAAATATCAAGATTTATATACGGGCTAAAAAAAAAAAAATGTTTAATCACTAGATGAAATATTCAATATAATTAATAAAGAAGCGCCCCTAAAGATTTAAAATTACGGGAAAAGTTTAATCGCTGTAGAGTAGCGACACTGACGCTATTATATTCAGAGACTGGCTGTATACTAACATGTGCCTAAGTAACCGGCCTTACATTTTATGAAATAAACTTTTTATAAATTGATTTTAAAAATAAATAAAAAAAAATCGCTTGTAAATCTTACTTTTTTTTGTGCAAAATGGTAAAAAATAAAACGAACGAAATTATTATATTGTCTTCTAGATTACTGAAACAACGAATGATATAAGGAAAGTAGAATGTTAATATGTACAACCAAAATAAATAATTATATTAAACATCCAAATTATCAAGTGAAAAAAAAAATCACATTTCTTTTATTTTTCCTGGACTAATTATATTTATTAAATATAGGGAGGAAAAGAACCATAAATTTAATAAAATTTATTTTGCATTTTAAAAATCGGGATTTAGTTTTATTTTGAATAATCTTTATAAATGTATTTTTAAAGAATTTGAGGCTAATTAATTCAAATTTATTTTGTTTAAACATATACATATTTGTGCTGTAAAATTCGAATACCGGTAATTTTAATCAATACATATGTATATATATATATATTATATTCAATAAGACATAAGACAAAAAGTGGTCCCTTGAGACACATAAAAATTAAATTATTACAGTACTATATTTTTTCAAATCTGGAAAATAAACCTCTGCGATGGATTTTTTTTTTCTTTTTAAATCCTAAAATGAGAATACTTAGATTTTACAGTATAATAAATCTTCTTTTACAAATAATAAATGAAAAAATTCAACGATTGTTCTTCTAGTGTATTTCTTGAATAACATAAAAACAGTTACTAAATTGGATTATATATTATTTTTAATTAATTGAAATTATTTTCTTTGTCGTTAATTAAAATAAAGTACAAGTTTTTCTTTTCTTTTTTTTTTCAATAACTTACTAATTTAAATCACCCAAAGATATAAAAAAAAAAAGAAACATTTTAAATTCTTTTAATCCAGAATATGAAAATTTGACCATTCTACTGCCACGATGAAATCTCTGAAAAAATAGATTTTGACAAAGAAAGTTTTGTTAAAGAAACATTATATTTGTATGTTTCTATTTCTTTTCATTTCTTTCAACATTCTATTTATTTATTTAATTATTTTTTAAATAACTTTTTCAATCATAAATTGTTTAATAAGAAATAAATAAAAATATATCTTTATCTATCTATCTGTCTCTCTCTCTCTATATATATATATATATACACACGTTGCTTTTTATAAATGTTTTTTCGTATAAAATTACTGTCTATCAATATTTAAAATTATAATAATAATAATTTTATAAGGAATACATAAAAAAACAAAATAGCTACAGTATTTTCTACAAAATTCTGTATTTTTTTTTTCTTTCTTAACAATACTTTTAATATCCAGTTCATGAAAACAAGGATGAAAAGTTATGTGGTTAGCATAGATTTTTAACTCTTTCAAACTAAATATTCGTTTCATTGCTTAACCTTCAATGTACTTTGTCTACGGGATAACATCACGAAGATACAGATAGACAAAAATATAGTCAGATTGACTAACTGAATTTATAATCTCTTTTAATCTCAGTTGAAATCAGTTAAAAACGCTTAACACAAATCTAAATACATTTACAGCAATTTCCACTTTTTTCTCTTAATATACTGCATATATTAGTTTCCCACTACTCCTCCCAAATAACCCCTTTTACAGAGAAATCAAGCGAAGGTCCATTGTTTTTTCACGAAAGCGTTCCACCATTTAAATAATCTGAATGTAGTTCCAGTGGATCTCCAAAGTCTTAATTTCGTACTAGACAGTTTTTCCTACTATCATTTTGGAATGCCGGAGTGGACCAGGATTTTATTTCATTTTCCACATTTAATTTTTTTTTTTCGCTTGAGATTTAAGAACCGGCCAACGAAGAAGTTACGTTCTCTCAAGGATTAAAATATTTTTATAAAGGAAGAGTTAACTTAAAATTAAAAATTCATAATATAGAGTCATGTTGACATTTTTGTAACATATGAATTACAATCCCTCTGTAGAATTGGGATCTATTTTATGAAGTATATTAAGGTGGATACTGACTTTACTATCCTTAACTATTCATAAATATAAATGAGTGCTTAAAAGAGCTGAAACGTCTGCGTTGTAGGTTAATTTAGATCATACTTCTCAATGAAACTGCAAAAAAAGGTATTTTTACAATTTAATATATATATATATATATATATATATATATATATATATATTTATATATATATATATATATATATATATATATATATATATATATATATATATATATATATCTTTATATATATATTTCTTTTGTGCGTGTGTATGTCACTGAACTCCTCCTAAACGGCTGAACTGAATTTAATGAAATTTTTTGTGTGTTTTCAGGTGGATTCGAGAATGGTTTAGATTTACAAATGAAAGTTCTAACTTAATTAGTTCGTTCGTAATTAATTTTTAACCAACTCTTTCAACAACTTTTCCACCTAGATGGCGTGAGTTGTCGTAAACACGATGTCAGAATTTATTTAATGTTAAAATGAAAAATGAATTTTTAACTGTATCTTACGAAGTGTTTAAAATATTTTCTCAAAGTTAATATTTTAGAATCGTAAACACGATGTCAAATTTATTTAATGTTGAAATGAAAAATGAATTTTTAATCGTAAGTGTTTAAAATATTTTTTCAACGTTAATATTGTTAAAATGTTAAAATTAGTTAAAATGGTATATTCTTTTAAAAAATTCGTCAATATCCGACGGAGTTATTTTATGTTAAAAAGAAAAAATGAATTTTTAGGCCATTATTATTTGTGCAGATGGAAAAGTTTTCCGAAAAATTTCACGAACACAACAGTTGACGGATATCCAATATATCGTCGAAGAAATCCCGATAATGGCGGACAATCTTATCATCTATGGCGGTCATCTATGTCAACAACATAGATATTGACATTGATAACCGTTGGGTGGTCCCATATTCGCCTAATACGTAAATTTAATAAAATTTATCCATTAATTATTATTATTTTTATTTAAATTAGAATTATTTTATTATAACTAATATGATGTTATAAACATAATGAAGGAAATTATTTAATTGAATTAAACAAATTTTTCCAGGCTGTAGACATCAAAGTGGAATCAGATTTTTCATTGACAGTTTTATCACGATTAAGGTAAATAGCTAAATTTTCTAAAAAATCCAGTTCGGAAACGCGTTTGGCATGAAAGATAATTTTGGCACTCTTAACCCTCTCGCTGCGTATTTTTTTTATCAAAATAGGTTCAAAAATTGCGTATTTTTTTTATTACATATTTCAAATCTACATATATTTTAGACTTAAAATATACAAAATTTTTTGTAAAAGAGTTTTTTTTCAATATAGAATTAGATCATAGAAAAAAGTTGTCAGAATATTGAAATTAAAGAATAATGATATAAAAGCAAAATTTTGAAAATCAATTTTGGTTAAATTATGATTTATTTTTTAAAATAGAAAGGTAAAACGTATATACTAATGAAAATATGCAAAATACTTACAAAACATTTATTAGAAACGAATAAAAAATGAATTTTCTGATTCATCACTATCCGCAGAAGAATCTGAGAAATTCTCACCAGTTTCGCTATAACTATCTTCAATATACATGAAATGAGAGTCAGGACTAATATCAGTGTCGGAAATACCGTCAGAAATGCAGATTATATCACTCCTGAAACGCTTCCTGCCAGACATCTTTGAACTTTGAAAACCGCGCACAAAATGCTACAAAAAATTCTTGTATATTTCGCAGAAATGTGGAAAACTAACGCCATCTGTTAGCCCGCATCTAAATAAACAACTAAATATCACAGAAAAGCCGAAATGAAACCATTAACGGAGAAAGAGCGGTTTGCACAGTTAAATAGACGGTAAAAATGCATCCCCGCGGAAATCGCGGGTTGCGCAAATTTTGCTACTTCGATGTTGCCCGTGGAAATCACGGGATGCGCAGCGAGAGGGTTAAAATTAAAACTATGATTAAATTCCCAACTGTGCTTCGCAATAGAAGATTTAGAAATTTCTTGATTAACAACATACGGAGAATGTTCACGTAAACGACATTCAAGATTTCTTTTAGTTTGACCAATATAAGATAAATCACAGTTATTACAAGGGACATTATAGATACCCCATTTTTGAAGCTCAGGAACAGGGGATTTGGTTGAAGGGAACTGGAATTTATAAAATGTTTATAACATCATATTAGTTATAATAAAATAATTCTAATTTAAATAAAAATAATAATAATTAATGGATAAATTTTATTAAATTTACTTATTAGTTTAATATTATTGAAAAAAAAAAAATAATTGTTTACTCCTTTCCTCCCTCCTCATTTTGTGGTGTGTGTGTACGTGTGTTCCTCTCTGATTGGTCCTGTCCTGCATTCCCATTGGCTGTTTGTGTTGCTCCTCCCCCTCTGGATTTTGTCCTGCTTTCAGTCTTGATTTTGCCTCCAAGGCAGTTGCACGTGTTTGCACCTGATGAAGAAAGGCTACGTCCTTTCGAAACCGGTTGTGCTGATTTAAAATTTATGGTGTGTGAAGAAGTTTGTATTTCTTGCTATTGTCTGTACGCCAGTTTTTTTAATTTATTTTTGGTGCTCATATTAATGTTTAGTTCTGCAGTTCAGTGAAGAGCATCAAATACATTTGCAAGTATGTGAATAAAGGCAGTGATATGGCTGTATTTCGAGTTGAAAATACCAATGTGAATGCTCCTCCGGTGAATAACAACGATGAAATAACACTTTACCAAATTGGCCGGTACGTCAGCTCCAATGAAGCTGTTTGGCGTATCTTTGGTTTCCCAATTCATGAACGGGATCCAGCAGTTCTTCATTTAGCCGTCCATCTTGAAAATTGCCAGCGCGTATATTTCACGAGCGAGACAGCGATTGATCGTGCTATAAATCCACCAAAAACTACACTCACCGAATTTTTTGAATTGTGTAATCGTGCGGATGCTTTTGGTGCTTTTGCACGGACATTACTCTATTCAGAAGCACCACGCTATTTCACATGGGCTCCAACAAAAAAATGGATGCCCCGCAAGCAAGGCACGCCGATTCATGCATGCCCCGGTTTATTCAAATCAAACACCTTGGGACGAGTATTTACAGTCAATCCAAGGCAGACTGAGTGCTTTTATCTTCGACTGTTATTGGTTAATGTCATCGGCCCTTTGTCATTTCAAGATTTACGTAAAGTGAATGGACAACAGTATCCAACGTATAAAGATGCATGCATTGCACTCGGCTTGCTGGAAGACGACAACCAATGGGAGTGTATGCTTGCTGAAGTAGGACTGTACTGTACAGCAAAACAAATTCGTCTACTATTCGCTATACTGTTGACTACATGTTTCCCGACCCGAGCAGAGACGTTATGGGATAATCACAAAGATTCAATGACTGATGATATATTGCATCAACTCGTTCACGGTGCAACGATCTAACGATAGTATTCAGTGACGCTATGTACAATGAAGCATTGATTGCTATTGAAGATCCTTGCATTATCATTGCCAACTTATCACTCAGTCATTTCGGTATGCATTCAACAAATCGAAATGCATCTGATTTAATAAGCACTGAATTGAATCGTGAACTACAATACAATACTGTAGAAATGGCAGCGATTGTTGCTCGCAATGTCCCACTACTGAATGAAGAACAAAGAACCATTTACGACCGCATCATGCTCGCAGTTTTGGCAGGACAAGGTGGATTCTTTTTTTTTTTTTTTTTGGGGGGGGGGGGGTGCACCAGGTGGAACTGGCAAAACATTCCTTATTTCGCTAATTCTAGCCGAAATACAATCAAATAATGGCATCGCATTGGCTGTTGCATCATCTGGCATTGCGGCAACTTTATTGGATGGAGGCAGAACAGCTCATTCATTATTTAAACTGCCACTAAATATTCAAAATAACCCAGACGCAGTGTGCAACATAAAAAAACAATCGTCCATGGCCACAGTGCTGAAATAGTGTAAAATTCTTATCTGGGATGAATGCACTATGGCACACAAACATTCGATTGAGGCGTCGAACAGGACATTGAAAGATATAAAAAACAACGACAAACTATTTGGCGGCACTCTGTTACTCTTTTCAGGTGATTTCAGACAAGCACTTCCCGTTATTCCGCGTTCAACACACGCTGATGAGATCAACGCGTGCTTAAAATCATCGTCATTCTGGCGTAATGTTGAAAAAGTACAACTGAAAGTAAATTTGTGCGTTCAAAAGCTTCAAGATCCATCCGCTGAAACATTCTCAAAACAATTGTTAGATATCGGCGATGGAAAAGTTACTACAGATGAAACTGGATGCATAAAATTACCGACCGATTTCTGCACAATCATTGATTCTCAAGATGCTCTTATTGACCAGATATTTCCCGATGTACACTGACGATACACAAATCATGAGTGGCTGGCAGAAAGAGCAATTTTAGCAGCAAAAAATGTGGGCGTCAACGAATTGAATCTCAAGATACAACATTTGTTACCAGGAGACTTGGTGTCATACAAATCTAATGATACAGTTTGCGATGCCACCGAAGCTGTAAATTATCCAACAAAGTTTTTAAACTCATTGGATTTACCAGGCATGCCACCGCATATTTTACAACTGAAGGTTGGATCTCCGGTTATTTTGCTTCGTAATTTGAACCCACAACGGTTGTGCAACGGCACGCGATTAGTCATAAAAAATTAATGAAAAATGCTATCGAAGCCATCATTTTAAATGACAAATTCCGAGGTGAAAATATATCACTACTGCGAATCCCTATTATACCCACAGATGTGCCAATTCAATTTAAACGCCCTCAATTTCCAATTAGATTGGCATTTGCAATGATTATCAATAAGTCTCAGGGCCAAACGATGTCTGTCTGTGGCTTAGATTTGAGCACATCATGTTTTTCACACGGACAATTATACGTGGCTCTCGAGTGGGCAAACCATCCAGTTTGTTTGTATTGGCGAAAGATGGGATAACAAAAAATATTGTACACTCCGCTGCATTAAGGGATTGATATTGTTTTTTAGTAATATTGTTATAAGTAGCGATATGTATATAATTTTAAAGAATCAATTTTAATAAATAAAAAAAAATAAATGATTGGTGTTTTGTTATTTTTATATTATTTCACCGTTCACAGCGCTCCATACATCTTCCACTTATATACCACATCCTTACACACTTACAATAAGTTAGTTATTTTTTTCTAGCAAAATATTCTCTAGAAATAATTTTTATGACAAAACAACGTTTGTCGGGTCAGCTAGTATATATATATATATTAGATATTTCTTCTGTGTTATGTCTGGGATAACTTATATTACGTGCTATTAAATTGATACGATTGTTAAAGGTTCTGTTCATTGCAAATCATACCAATATGGCAAAAATTTACATACTATGAGAGATTGGCACTACTCACAACAACTTTTTTCTGGGAATTCACGTTTTATTTGTGAACATTATTTCAACAGCTTTTATATAAACGCAAAATATACTTCGGGATATTTTCAAATTCCTACGAAAACAGTAGATACCGTTTACCACAAAGAAGAAAACTTCTGATACCTGAAGCATATCTTTTGCTTGCTCAGAGAAAGTAGCAACTTTCCAGAAGTTCGTAGAAAAGCTTTTTTCGAACTGTACTCCTAAAATATGTATAACTGTAGCTAGATGATTAACAATATTCCCCATTTCATTTTCTGTACATCACAAACATATGAACCAGCTCTCATGCAATTACCTAATGCAAGATTAATTTCCTCATTGCGCATATACAACAGTAAATTAATAAAGTGTGCATATCAATCAATCAAGGATAAATGTAGGTAAGGCAAAATTTAAAACAGTTTTAGTTATACCTTCCACATAAGGTCTGAGACAGTATTTAAATTTTTGGCTCGCTTGAAAAAAACATTCCACACTTTTTACACACATGCATGTCTTTATTAACATTAAAATGGAAAAATGTAAGTTTATATCGTTCAAAGAAGAAATGTTAAAAATATTCTAATCAACCCATCCCACGCTGGCTCATCCGGACTATATTATACCTTTTGATTTACCTACAGACATTTTTCTTGGGGTATGGGAGCTAATTTATGACAAAAAATGGCAGCTTTTTGCTTACGCATTAAGTATTCTTAATGTTGCAGAAATTACTTGATCTGTAGATTTTATTTTATAGAGCTTTACTACCACTTAAACCCAAACAAATTTAGATAGGTACTAGTAAATATAGATTATTTTAGTATTTGGTAAAATTTGTTTGGTTACGGAAAGAATCGATAAGCCATCATCTTTTTTTCTTCTTTTTTTAATATATATGGAAATATGGGACCCCTTTTAAATTGTAAATGACCGTAGTTCCATGTTCATATGTATAAGTTTTATGTCACATTGTGAAAATCTAGAAATAAATGGTTTAATTATGATTTTTGATAAAAAATTCCGGTGGAAGAGTTCCGTCAAAAGACGGAAAACTTTCACCCCTGTCTATTACAAGATCAGGCACGGACAGCATATGTAAATTTCACGTGTATATCCGTTTTAATATATTTATTTATTTATTTTAAATTTATACATTAAACTGGAATCACAGGATTGTCGAAAATTCAAACCATCTTCTGACAACTTAGTATCGAATCATCTTTACTTCAAGATCAGGAGCCAACAACATAGGTCATTTAGTAAGTGTGTCAGTTTCAATATTTTATTTCTTTACATGTTTATATTAAACTGAAATCGCTAAAATTACTAGATGTTATGAGGACATACACATTTCAATGCACGATAAATGGACTTTTTTGAATTCTTTATGTATTAAAACCTATGTATCAAAATATCTTTAAAGCGATCGTTTTGTTGAAGTATCCAAAGCGTATAAATTGTACATTTTACAAAACTTGAATTATGCATTATAGATTTTTTTAAGTGTCAACTTAAAATTTTTTTAAAAGCTAAACAGCTTTTTTTTTTTTTTTTTTTTTTTTTTTAATAACTCTTTAAATGATGTCTCGAATGTCTACGCAATTACTACTTCTATTGCAGCGGCCTCCAACTGTAGCCACTATTATGAGTACTATTTTTTTTAATAGAAAAAATATATAATTATTGTTTACAATAGTTTCTCTGATTAAATAGTATGGAGACTGCTTTATGAAAATAGTGCAGTGATCAAATGCGTCGATCGCTGATCAGGCGGTAACCGATGAAAATAAGACATTGTCTGACGCCTCTAAGCATAACTTGGTATTGAACGACAAAATAATACTAAGTAAGTCATTTGGGTTTTCAGATACTCTTAATAGCCAACAAAACGTATGTGTCTTTTTAATAACCATACTAAATAAAATATTTTATGACCATATGAAGTATGTTTGCTATTTATAATGTATAACATTAAAAAAAAATACAAATAGCCTTAAGGACCCCGTTGTTTAAAAAAATACAAAAAAAAAAAAAAAAAAAAATCATAAATGTAAAGAGGAAGTCGATTTAATCGTATTATACTATGTAATAATTTCAACATAAATTTATATTTTTTTTCAGTATTTTCTTCTTTTTTTCATCGTTTACAAGAAATGAGTTTTATTATAGTATTTCTTACTTAAAATAATGAAAAAAAGATTACTTCTATTTAAAATAGTCTGAAATGTTATTCTTTTTAATGAAAAGTCTTTTTGCTGCATTTTTTCATCGTAGTGCATTTAGTCTTAGTGAACCAACTTTAGCAAATAAAAATCCTGAATAATAAATAAAAATGGATAAATATTAGCATAACTCTTCAAATGAAAAAAAAAAAAAAAAAAAAAGATAAACAACGCTTTGAACTTTTTTTTTCTCATTTGTTTCGTAACTGTCTTTATGATCGTCAAACAACTTCAATTTTCTTTTTTTTTTTTTTTTTGACAGGAAAACGATGACTCTTTAGCACGTTACGCTGAATGGATTTTATTAAAAAAATAGGAAATCTTTTTTTCTTAAATTTCAAACATTTAAATATATATATATATATATATTTTTTTTTTTTCAAAAGCATATTTTTTCCTCACTTATATACGTGGTGCAAAATATGAAATAAAAATTCATATGTAGTATCAATGTCTAATATTGGTACGAATCACAAATTACGCACACACACACGCACACACACACACACACACACACACACACACACACACATATATATATATATATATATATATATATCTGTACATATAAAGTAAGATTAACATAGTGTCAAATATAAAAGGGATAAAAAAGGTTCCTGAGAAAAGAAAAAAAAAAAAAAAAAAACTGCGTATGAAACGAAATATATTGTGAAAGATTTGAAAAGATTTTGCATACCACGCACACACACACGCACAAAAAATAAAATAAAATAAAATTAATTTAAAAATTTAAACAAACAAAAAAAAAAAAAAAAAATCAGTTGTTTATGATACGGATTTACTGCTCATATATTGTTATACAATATAAAAATATATGGATTCTATTTCTAACAAAAATTGTTTTATAGAAAATAATTTTCTATAAACGCTTTTGCTTTTTTTTTTTTTTTTTTTTTTGTTAATTACATGAGACAGTTACTACATTATTATCTTCTTATTCAAAGTATCTGTATTTTGAAATAAAAACTTCAATAATTATTACAACTTTCATTAAAAATGTTTAATGTATTAAAATATTAATTTAAAAAAAAAATAATTGTTAAATTTATTTTATTTTTATTTTATTTTATTTTTTTTTTTTTTAAATTCCAAATATTGTTATAAAGTTATTCTTTTGAAAACTTGCTTATCTTTTAAATTTATATTAAATTTTTCGTTAACGTTCATCATGTAACACAAACCAAAACTTACACAGAGAAAAAAATGTACCGTTTCTATCTAGAACAAATAAATATTCATTTTCTGAATCTCTAAATTAGAAATTTAGATTTACGAGCTATGCGTATAAGGTAAACCAATAAATTGTATACACGGAATGATCGAGAATTTCTAGTCTATACTTTTCTAGATGGTGAAACAACATTATGAATCCTTTGTTTTGCGAGAAAGCCTTGTTTGATTTCTCAGAATTAAGCCATAATCAAATTTCATATTTACTCGCCACTTGAGTTCGCATTTATTTGTTTAAATAAGTTTGTCTACGATGATGTAAGGAAACTATCTAGAATTCTAGTAATATTGTGAGGTTAGCATAATGCTGCAATTAAATTTCGCACTTCACAAGTAACACATGAATGCGGAGGTTTTAGGATTTGATTGAGTAACATAGTTAGTTCCTAGGATGAACGAAATGGTAATATGCTAATTTTCGGAAAATAACTTGTATAAAAGAAGGAAGATTGCTTTTGGAGATATGGTAGTAGGAAGATTGCTTTTAGAGGTTAGTTGAGAAGAGAGTAAGTCCAGTAGCATTGTAGCGTCAGGGAATCCTCCTACATGCGAAAGATTATTCGGCCTTAGAAGCTAATTTAAATAAAAGTAGTTGAAATCCTTTGCGAGTAATTAAGTAAAGTAAAGTAAAGTAATGGGGTTATTTATTGATGTCAAAGTATTTAAGAGGTCTGCCCATTTTAAGTAGTAAGTTACTAAATGCCAGTATAGTCCAGCGCCCTCCTTATTTAAGCTCAATTAAAGCTCATTTATGTTATATATTTGGACTCTGTCATTTTTTCATGAATTAAGTATTTCATTTACAGCTCCAAGTTAATGTTAAATGAGTATGGAGAAGTCTCGTTCTCCACATTGGCGCCCAACTTTGCTCGAATCCCTCCCCCCCCCCCCCCGAGCAAGTCTTTTTTGATGGCACCACTAGCGTGCTGCAATTTTTTGAGCAGATTGAATATTTTTTCCGTTTTCATAAAATCGAGGTTGAAAAAAAAAATATACCTGGTTAGCCTATTCCTTGAGCGGAGAACCGAGAGAGTGGCATAGATTAATCGCCTGCCATTCGCTTGGCCCAAATCCAACGTATGATGATTTAAAATGCAAAGTTATCGATCTTTTTGCCACTCGGTCTGATAGATTACGATTGCAGCATGACCGTTCCCTTCCCCCTCAAGAACGTCAGTGGGAAGCGGTAATGAAGGACGTAGAAAAACCACAAGAAGTTATTAAGTCGCAGGAAATAAGCTTGAGTAAATTAAATCAACCTCAAACTGGTGATAAAAACGTTAATCCTTGTGACAAAAGTCAAACACAAGTTAAAGCAAATGAACAAACTTCGCTTGCAAACAGCGATACAGACCAATTTACGTCTGTTATCCAAAATTTAGCTACGGACGAAAAATCCGATAAAATATCTAGCGTAGCGACGGCGATTGAAAAGGAAAATACGATTGAACCTAACTCTGTAAATGAATCCCTTGCTTTAGATGAAATGAATGCTCCGCTAAATTCTACTGTTCAAACCTCGCATATCCCTCATTCGCATTTAAATGCTAAATCGGTTCAAGCCGAAATATCAAACGTAACTGAAGCTCGGGTAACCGAAATTGAAAGTAATACAATTAAAATAACTACGACTACTGAAGCTGTTAAACGGACCGACAGTGACAAATCAATAAATGTTGCGGCTAACTTTTCTAGTGATTTAAATTCATCTCCTGATAATTTAAGTTCCAAAACAGTCAAGTAGACCGATTCTGTTATTTTCACAGCGACTGTGGTAAAAGAAAGTAAAAAGTTTAACCACTGTGTTTCTAAAGATTTCGTAACTAATTTTGAAGAAAATCTACTAGCTAATGTAAATGAAAGCAATACAGTTTAAAATGCAATGTTAACCAACTCTAGTTCGGCACATCCAGTGCATAAATTCAACGATAAAGTCGTAAATCGAACGAAAAAATCAGATAAAGGGGTCGCTAGTTTAAATGACACGCCGCCTACAGTAAAAGAAAGTGTGGTAATTTCCTCTAATGAACTAAAAACTCCTAAAACCTATAAGCCCTCCAGGACCTCCAAATGTGTGAGTATGGAGCGAAGACAACCTTCTCCGAACAGTGAAACAGCTCTGGGCGTGAAACCCCCTCCTGAGAGTGACCAGGCATCAGGTTCGAATCCTGCTCAGGACAACAGCGATCCTGCAACGTCCGACCTGAATCTGCAAGCCACCAACGCTGCAACTCCACCGACCAGGCTGACCAGCATCTCTAATTTTGCTGATATCAAGGATGCCAGTACAATCTGTCAGGTCGTATTTTCCATTATTTTAGTTTTTTTCAAGTATTGGGTTATCAGAGCAGTGATAAATTCTACGACATGTAGTAAAAACGTCTGGACTTTCATTTGGACCTTTAACTATGAACTAAAAGCCTTGAATTTTCTAAAAAATCAAAAATCTAAATTTAAACTTGAAGCATGAACTTTCAGTTTCGGAAAATTCATGTATTCTTTACATGTCATAAATTTTTGTTCTGTTATATAATCTATGCATGTATGTACTTTAAAGTTCTTTTATTTTTTAAGCCATCACCTGCAGTGATTAGTAAGATACAATTTTCTCTTTGTATATACATTTACCCCTCTTTAGTTTTTGAATGTACTTAAATGTTATGATATGTATGTAACTTATGATACGTATGTACTCTAATGTTTCATTCCTAGCCAACACCGGCGGTTTTGGAAAAAACTTTTTCAATAATTTGTATATATTCATTATTTATATTTCTCTAAATGTGTTATAAATTGCATAAAATGAAATTTTATAAGTGTATATAAACATTTTTTCTCTATAGTTTTGTAAATGATCTATATGTATGTACATTAATCTTTTTTTTCTCAAGCCATCAACTGCAGTTTTGAGAACTTTTTGAATTATTTTGTATCCTTAATCTATGTTTTCTAAATGTCGTCATAAATTATATAAAATGAATATTCTTATTGTAAACTTTTGTCTTTTTCACTAAAAGTTTAATTACTGTATGTATATATTCGGATGGGGATTAAAAAGAATTTTTTTCGCTATTTTGCATGTTAATTCGCGTTTAACAAATTAACCTTAATACACTAACACTGTAGTTTTTTTTCCCTATGCAAATAGCATAGCTAAAATATTGCTTATGTATAAAATTATGTCATTTATCTATATACAAGTGTAGTTCACGTCTATTTTTGATGTATACGTTTAAAAAAGTTTTAATTTTAGAAAATCTGATGTCCAGTTGCTGATCCTGACTCTAAACCCGAAGTACAGACGTTAAATCTGAATCCAGGCTGATTTCTTCAAGATTGTTACTTTTGATGCTAAAGACGGTATTTTTGGAACTGTGCCAGCAGTCTGGATTGACATTTTAGAGATAAATCTACTGGAAAACTGCAACTCTTTTTTTTTTTTTTTTTTTTTTTTGATAAACACCTGAAATAAAGACTTTCTTTACAGAATCATTTTACACAAGTTATATTGAATGCTGACTGATCGCACGTTCTGTTTAGGCGATCCCTTTTGTACTACATTTTTTTTAATTCATACAATTTTTTCCTTTCCATTTAAGGAAAGATGTACCTGTATTTCCCCGCTGTAATTACGCTGGACTATATATATCTTTATTTACCTAACTATGAGTACAAACGGTTTTCCCGTGTAAACCAACTTAGCCTGAGCTTTTACAAAACATTTTTAAAAAGCTAAGTGTCGGGATTTTTGGCCCTGTACTCTTAAAATTCATTTTTTCACTATTAGATTTAAAATAGTTATTGTTGGGCAGTCTAGTTTAAATTTAAGTTTCCCCCCTCTTTTGTTCTCTAAAGTCTTATGCAGTTAATTTTAGCAGTAAGTCACTGCAGCTAAATTTTCTTTGCATAGTTTTGCAATAATTTAAAATTAGCACGGGTAAAAGCCGGGATTTTTTCCGTGATTTTTTTTTTTTTTAGGGGAGGAGCTGTGAGGTTAGCATAATGCTGCAATTAAATTTCGCACTTCACAAGTAACACATGAATGCGGAGGTTTTAGGATTTGATTGAGTAACAGAGCTAGTTCCTAGGATGAACGAAATGGTAATATGCTAATTTTCGGAAAATAACTTGTATAAAAGAAGGAAGATTGCTTTTGGAGATATGGTAGTAGGAAGATTGCTTTTAGGGGTTAGTTGAGAAGAGAGTAAGTTCAGTAGCATTGTAGCGTCAGGGAATCCTCCTACATAAGATTACTCGGTCTTAGAAGCTAATTTAAATAAAAGTAGTTGAGATCCTTTGCGAGTAATTAAGTAAAGTAAAGTAAAGTAAAGTAAAGTAAAGTAATGGGGTTATTTGTTGATGTCAAAATATTTAAGAGGTCTGCCCATTTTAAGTAGTAAGTTACTAAATGCCATAGTCCAGCGCCCTCCTTATTTAATCTCAATTAAAGTTCATTTATGTTATATATTTGGACTCTGTCATTTCTTCATAAATTAAGTATTTCATTTACAGCTCCAAGTTAAAGTTAAATGAGTATGGAGAAGTCTCGTTCTCCACAATATATATATTTAAGTTGATGATTAATATATTAAAAATCATTTATTAAACAAATAACGATGACAATTAGGGCTACATATATTTTTTATATTTACATTAAATTTTCAGTTTATTTATCATTAAAATACGAAGTCAGAGTATTTATATAAAAATGAATAAAAATCTCATTTAATAAAAGTGTTTGTGAATAACTTCTTAATAAATGATTTTAAAGAATTACATATATATATATATATATATATATATATATATATATATATATATATGTGTGTGTGTGTGTGTGTGTGTGTGTATGTATATATATATTTAATTAAATTTAATTATTGTTATTGTTATTGTTATTATTATTATTAATAATACATAGATCCATATAGCAAGCAATAATTTGATGCTTAAGGAAAAAAAAATAAATTTAAAATACCGTAGTGATATCAAACGAAAATTGTTTTTTTTTTTTCCTTCTAAAATATACATCAGAGTAAGGTCCGACGAAATACATTTGCTGAAAAAATAAGTCCATTACAAATGTTCAAATTCAAGCGCTTTATATTCAAGCGATTATTCATTATTTTTTATTCCATTGATCCTGAAGTGCTAGAGAGCTATTAATTTCTACTGTTTGAAAAACTTCTCAGAAGTTGCTTGAAGACCATTTGAAATGTTATAAAACAAAAGAAAATCATATTTTTATTCCACGTATTTTTAATCTTTCATGATTTCAAATTATTTTTTTTTTCTTTCAAAGAATTATGCAAATATTTATCAAGTGACAGATTTTCTCATTTAAGATTCATATACTTTAAATGATTTTTTTTTTTTTTTTTTTTTTTTTTTTTCGTTAAAAAAAAAAAAAAAAAAAAAATGGAATAATAAAAATAAATACAATAAAATAAAATAAATAAATAAATAAAAAACTTTTTTTAGGCATAGATTTCAGAAAAAAAAAAAATTAAAAACAACTACTACATAGATCATAAAGAATCACAAATAAAATAGATCAAAGTGCAATCCTAAGAATATAAAATAAAATAAAATAGAAAAATATAAAACATTACATTTATTTTGCAACGATTTAGATAAACAGTTTTAAAACAGTAAAAGTTTTTGAATTTCTAGCCGCAGTTTACAGTTTCAAATGGGATATATCGTCACCAAATTTTAAATTTATTCTAATTTTTAAATGCCGCATGTTAAGAAGTTCTGAACTGCAGAATATTATTTTCGCTTTTCGAAGTAAAATATTTCTATTGTATAAATCAGGAACTTGTTAAAGTCTGTGCTATAAAATTTACAACGAAAAAATAAGCAATAATTTTAAACAGAAGCAGGGGAAAATGTACGTACTGATTAAAATATTTCTAATGTAAAATCGTTGTTCGAAAAAAAAAAAAAAAAAAAAAAAAAAAAATCCACCGACGCAGAAATCAATACGAAAAACTGAATGCATCTGTACTAACAATAAAAAATAAAAAATCAATACTTGCAACTTAAAAAAAAAAAAAAAAAAAAAAAAAAAACTGGAAAACATAATATTTACCGGTTTTGGAAAATAGCTCAACGGAAAATTCTTTCTGGAAATCTGTATGAAAATTATTTAGAAGGTGGTAAATGGAAATATTTTTGAAATACACCTTTATTGTATCCCTTGATAAAGCATTTGCTTAAATAAATGTCTACACTCAAAAAGAAAACCCTATTTATTAAATAATAAAAATAACTAAAGAGAAAATTGTGCAAACAAAATCCATCTCTATGAAGGAGTTTCCCTAATAGCAAAATTTAATCAGCCGCTGAAAGGCTTTTCATCGATATCCAATAAGCTGATAAGCCGTCAATCATTGGTAACTCATCAGAAAACGATGAATTTCATCGAGAATTTATCGGAAATGTCTCACCGGGAATAGCTCAATCCGATGATCGAAACACGGTGAATTTAAATAAATAAATTAAATACTTACAAACTCTAAGGAATATCTTTCTCATCCCAATGCGGAGTCGTAATAGCTGCACACAATTTAAAATGGTGGATGGCAGATTTTCTAGATCAACTGGAAGTTGTAAAAGTAATCTGGCTTGTCAACCAATCAGATTAGACTTACAAAGAAGACGTGATTTTCATCGATTTTTAACCGTGATATGTTAACAGTTCGAGATTTACTTCCTTTTAATTTTTCCTCACCAAAAGCCGATCTTAAATACTGCTCGAAATGATATGTCCGTGTTATTACTGTAGCAAATTCCGAGGAATCGGTGAAAAGCCGTGCAAAATACGACGGAACAGTATTGCTACGGTTATCATTATCGACAAACAGACTATTTACACAATTATGATTATCGATTGAAACATACTTTTTTGTATTTTTTGTAAGAATTCCGTACACATATTTTTTGACATACATTATATAGTTTTTTTTAACTTTTTCCTGCATTTACCTGATTCTGTTCTTCAAAATCAAAACTATACAGGCTCCATAATTTAATTTTGACTCTTCATACTACAAAAAGTAAGATAATACTTCAATCATCTGTATAAAACATGTCTGAGTTGGCTTATAAATAGTTATTGTCATTCTTGAAATCATATACAAAATACAAACTAGATTTTTTTTTACAATGATTTGTTAATTTTATACTGTTTTTGAAAATACTAATAAAGCGGATAAAATTTTACTTCTACGTATTCTAGTATTATATTTCTTAAAATGTACCTGCAAAAAATAAATTATAAAAAAAGAAGAAATTCAAAAGAAGGATAACAATTGATCTTTTGTGGGTCTGATCAGTAAAAAGGAAAATAATATTTATTATAATAAAATGACTTATATAGTTGCTATAAAATAATCAGTGCAACTTAATATTTCTTAGAATAAAATTTGAAAAGTTAGATTTTACATTGAAAAATAACTGAAAACGTTCAAGTGAAAAAAAAAAAAAAAAAAAGTAAAATTAAATAGTGCATATAAATTTTTTCCAAAAAAAAAAAAAAAAAAAAAATGAAATGGCAAAAAGTATAAAAACACCATTTGGATTTCTTTTCAAAAATTAATATGATATCTCACTTAAATATAATTATAATGTCTGTACCTTAACTACAGAATTTATAAAAACTGCACATTTTAAAGTAGTTAACAATTTATATTTTTTTAATGTTTTTGATTTTTAATTCTATAATACATGAGAATGCCTGAGTATCGAGTAACGTTTTCTTAAAATCGAAGTTTTCACATATAAAATTTAGAAATATTATTTAATTATTTTATAAAAGAATATCATTAAAAAAAAAATACATAAATAAAAAATAAAAATATGATATTTAAATATATGTTAAGGGTTATCGAGATTATAAGTTATTTCAAGTAAGACATTTAAAGTTATTTTTTTTTCTCTCTCTCTCTCTCTATATATATATATTTTTTTTTTTTTCATATTTATATGTTTTACTTTATATAAGGCTTTCCTTCCGTATGTTATTATTAACTTATACCTTGCTTATTAAGTCTGTTTTTCAGCCGTTTGATTATTATAATATGGAATTATTATTATTATTATTATTATTATTATTAAAGTATACATAACATTTATATTTTAGTTAAAAAGAAGAACAAGAGTGATTGAAAAAATACGAAATAAATATAATGTGAATATTTCTGATATAAAATTTTTTCATATCTAAAGAATGTAAAATTTGTCATCGAAAGAAAGCTAAAAATTCTATTTTAATAATATGTAATGATTACAAAACAAAGGAAAATTAAATTATAAACCTAACAAAATTTCCAAGGGCATTGAAAACTAACTAAAAGAAATAATATTAAATAAAATACAGAAATAATATATTTTTAGAACGTATACATAAAAACTGCTATTATCGTTATTCATAACGTGAGGCTAGAAAAGTTTAGTATTTTAATTATAGAGAGTACCATGTAAGAACTGCAGTTAATAAAGAAAAATAAAAATAACACATATTGTTTTATGGTTTTATAGGTTATGTCTGCCGTCTCATAAAACATGAAGAGGAAGTGAGTAAAAATTTTATCAGTACCATGTTATTAAATGAAAATATATAATAGTTTATTTTCAATAATTACTATCGTTAAGCCTTTTGGTGTAATATGGGATAATAATATTCCCTCTTAGTTTCAGAAAACAGTTGATGTTTAATACATATATATATATATATATATATATTTCGAATCATTAAAAAAATTTGAGATTTTTTTAAGTGAATATTAACTTAGATGCTTACAAAATTTTAAATATTGATAAAAAAAGAATAACCTGAATAATACAAGATGTGTTTAGACAAAGACTGATTCCTTAGTATGTTTAATTAGTCACTTTTAATTAATTAGTAACTTTTGAAATTAGTAATTTTTGAAAGCAAAAGAATTTTCAATATAAAAATATTAATGTTAGTCATAGTAAAAGTTGAACATATTAATGCTAGTAATAATAATATTTATTGTTATTATTATTATATTGATATATATATATATATAGAGAGAGAGAGAGAGAAAGAAAAGAAATTGTGTACGAAATATGATTAGTTTTCTTTGGATGTTAAATACTTACGATGCAAATTATTGAATATTAAATTTGTATATTTAGCAAAAAAAAAAAAAAAAAGATCCATTTTTTGACAAATCGTCGTATAAATATGCGGTTAATACCAATCTGATAGTAGTGATGCCAACTTTTTATTTAAAATATTATATTTTACTTAAGCAACCTATTAAAACTTACAGCATTTATTTATTTATTTATTTATTTTTTTTTTAAATAGAAACACCCATTTTGGACGATTTCTGGATGTTTTATAAATAAAATCAGCCCAGAAAATGTGTTAGCTTGTATATGTCTCTCAAAATTTTCATATGTGGATTCTAGAAGGCAAATGTTTAAAGGTGCTTTCTTATTTGCTTAATGAGTTTTAACACTGAAAATCTATATATAACTTTAATTTGTTTGTTTGTTCGTCTGTCTCTGTGCGCTTTTATTTCCGTAAATACTTTACAAAATTCTTAAAATTAGTACATTTTATGCAAGTTTACTACAGCATATTTTACTGAAAATAGTGTAAATAGTACTTTAATTTGTATATAGTAACTTACAAAAGAACTTCCGTCCAAAGTAATTATTTTAATTATATATCAATATTTTCATCCCAAGTACATAGACAATTTTGATTTATATATATATATATATATATTCTGTACATTATTTTATAACTAACATTAATTACTGGATTACAGGGTACGGAAAATACATTTACAAACTGTAATTTAACTAAGAATTTTTCAAATTGCATTTATCTTATAAGAAAGTATTTAGATAGGTTTTATGAGAATGTTTTAGAAAATATTCATGGCTACAGAAAATAAATCTGTTTTATTCATTATTATTATTATTATTATTTTAAGCTGCATTTAAATTATTTAGATTTCACATTATGCTGTTTAAAACAATATTTATTTTAAGGTGCAATCACATGAATAAAACAAATTCAAGATTTAATGGTGTAATAGGTATGTAGAATTGTAACGTGGACGTAGGATTAGAAAATGTATTGTGGTTCAATACGATTTACATGATTGTTTTTTATATATTGTAATGAAAAATAATAATAAATTTTATTTTAATTAAATAAATGCTGAGCTTAACTCTTTTTAAAACTAATATATTTTTCACATTAAATATATTACTGTTTGAGTAGGGCAAATTTTACGCAAAACAAATTTCATCGCCTATTGTACTCTAGAAATATAATTAAGAAGATGCTTCATATGCTTCAAACATTTTTCTAAAATATTCTGCTCACAACAGAATTTAGGTTAAAGAGGTAATGAAAAGATGTGATGATCTCTTCGCTTTGTTTGTTTTCTCTGAAAGCAATTTTTCAGAGTCATTTTTTTTCGGACACATTTTATTTAATCTATTAATGACTCTTAAAAATGCCTAAGTGAGGACTTTATATTTATAGAAGAATAAACTTGAGTTAAGGAAGATATTTTTCTTTTATTTTTAGAATAATTTCGAGTGGCTGAAATAACTGAATAATATTATTTTCTATATAATGATGCGGAACATTATGTTTATTTATAAAACATATTTAGAAGTAATATGAGAATACATATCAAGTATAAGAAATTTGTATGTACATATTATTAATAATTAAGTACATTTATTAATATATATATATATATATATATATATATATATTGTAAATAATATTTCATAAAAAATAATAGGCTGAGAAATTTAACAATAAAATGAAAAGTTTAAATTAAGTATTTTAAAATAATAATTATTAAAACATATGACATTTATAACATTAAAATAACAACAATAATAATATCCATATTCAATATATATATATATATATATACACTGATGGAAAAAAAAATCCCAACACCAAGAAAAAATTATTGTACAGTAATGAAATGTCAGCAATACATTTGTCTAGGTAACATGTTTAATTGATTAAAGTTTCAAGATCACAGGTAGAGCCATTGGCGAGAAGAGCCATTTCAAATGTGAAATGTTGGTACATTAGTAACCGGTGTAACCGCCAGAATTTCGAATGCAAGCATGCAAACGTGCATGCATTGTGTCGTACAGGTGTCGGATATCAGTTTGTGGGATGGAGTTTCATGCCTGTTGCACTTGGGCGGTCAATGCAGGGACGGGTAATGCTGGTTGTGGATGACGCTGGAGTTGTCGTCCAATGATACCCCATACGTGCTCGATTGGAGAAAGGTCTGGTGATTTAACAGGCCAAGGCAACATGTCGACACTCTGTAGAGCATGTTGGGTTACAACAGCGGTATGAGGGCGAGCGTTATCCTGTTGAAAAACACCCCCTTGAATGCTGTTCATGAATGGCAGCACAACAGGTTGTATCACTAGACTAACGTACAAATTTGCAGTCAGGGTGCGTGGGATAACCACGAGAGTGCTCCTGCTGTCATACGAAATTGCTCCCCAAACCATAACTCCAGGAGTAGGCCCTGTGTGTCTAGGCCGCAGACAGGTCGCTAGCAGGCGAAGCAGGTCGAAGCAGGTCGAAGCAGGTCGCCTTCTAAACAACACACGGGTATCACTGCGACCAAGGCAGAACCGGCTTTCATCAGAAAACACAACAGATCTCCACTCCGTCCTCCAATGAGCTCTAGCTTGACACCACTCACGTCGCAAACGGCAGTGGTTTTGTGTCAGTGGAATGCACGCTACAGGGCGTCTGGCTCGGAGCTGTCCTTGAAGTAACCGATTTGTAACAGTTTGTTGTGTCACTGTGGTGCCAACTGCAGCTCGAATTTCAGCTGCAGAAGCAGTACGATTAGCTACAGACATACGCCGAACACGGCTGTCTTCCCTCTCAGTAGTGCCACGTGGCCTGAGGCAGTACATTCCCTTGACCACTGCTGCCAACACTCATGCACAGTGGATACATTCCTGCCAAGTCTTTCTGCAATATCGCGGAAAGAAAACCCACCTTCTCGTAGCCCTACTACACGACCTCGTTCAAACTCAGTGAGCTGTTGATAATGGCTTCTTCGTCTTCTTAGAGGCATCCTTGACTAACATTAACCCACTACGTCAAATCTCAACTGTAAATAAAGATCACGAACCTTACAGCGCTTATTTAAAGCAAACCTCATTTGCATGTTCATAGTGTCGCTACTAGCGCTACACTTATGCGCGTAGCTCGAAATTTGAATCGACGTCATCTTTCAGATGTATAAACACGCCTACGAAATTTCGTTTATCTAGCACAGCTCCTTCTTGGTGTTGGGATTTTTTTTTCCATCAGTGTATATATATATACGTACTTGTGAATCATTTATTCAAAAAGATTTTACATTTTATTATTTTCTATAATGAATAAGTATTTCATTTTATTAAGATAAATATTCATAATTATACTTTGCGTATTTATAAAACTTGCAAAGTTCTCATTTCACACGCAAAAATTGTATTTCCTTAGTTTTGTACAGTAGTGCTTTATTTAAAATCTAAAGATCAGAAAATATTATATTAAATGTCATTCAACATTAGGTGTTAATATTTTGAAAGTGATTGTGACCTAAAATTGAACATTCCTCTACCATTTCATTAACATTGATACCTGAAATTCTTAAGTACCAATTAACTTTATTACCTCTTTCATTTGTATAAAGTAAATTGTATGCTTAAGGAAATTCTATTAATTGTCTGAGATTTTCTACTTGCGCATAGCTTCTTTTGTAAGAAGGAAATACTTTTATTATTGGAAGAAGGTATAGATTTCCTCTTTAATTTTTAATTAAGAAATGTAATTAAATTTATGCAATGGTTACTTTTCCTGCGTGAAAATATGTATGTTCAGAAAAGAATATTTAATTATTTTTACAGTATATTACTGTATATCAGAGTTTTAGTATGAAGATTTTTGTTTTAATTCTTCAACAATGTCTTAGACTATCTAATTATCAATTGGATAAATTCGTTTAAATGCTTATTTTTTAAATTTACATATTAACACTTAAAACTTTATGATATACCTTGGACTGTAGATTCCATATAAAAGCTCAAATTTTCATTTAGTATTTGTAAATTAAACTATGTAAAGTTTGTTCAAGACAATATATATCCAGGATACAATTCTGATGGATCTACATCTATTTATTACAAATTTCAATTCTTTAAATTACAATTTTTCAGCTTGCATTTTTTCAAGAATTCGTTAATTTAGAAATGCTAAAGCATTTATTTAAGAAACGATTACATTTTTTGTTCCCGGATTTTTAATAGAATCTATGTAAAAGAATTAGTGAAATATTTTGCAATATCATTAAAATAAAAATTTAACAAATAAAAATATAACAAAAATAATGAATTTTTGGAAACTTCTACACAGTAATGCACTTTTTATTTATTTATTTTTTTTTTCATAAAAACTAATAAATTTCAAAATACATCCGTAATTCTTCTGAGTATATTCTATAAACATACAATCTCACTCCTTTATCTTCATCACCTCCTTCATTTTCATTATTTTTACCAGGCGGAGGGTAGAGATAGATATGTGAAAATATATCAGAACTATAATTTTAATCAAACAATTTAATTAATAATCCAACATTTATTTTTTGATAAAAAAAAAAAAAAATATTAAGAAGTTTAACTTTATTATTATTATTATTATTATCCAGTTATTTAATTTATTTTACACAAAATGAAAATAATAATTCTAACTGTATTAAAATATTCAGTAAAATTATACAATTTTCATATAAGATTAACTGTCAGAAATATGCATATACATATGAATAATAAGGATTATAACGTTTGAGAATTTTATTTCGTTCTATTCCATTTCCTTTTATTAAGTGTTTTGAAAGATAGTTATATTGAAAATTCACAGGCCTGATGATACCTTCATCCCTAGTGATAGGAAGCGATATCCGCATATACGTTTGTGAATTTTCTAGTTGGCTATTACTCTCTCACACACACACACACACACACACACACACATATATATATATATATATATATATATACATAAGCTTCAAAAGTTAAAAATAATTGTCATTATGTACATTTATAAGAAATTTAAAAAGAAAAATGATCCCGATGAACGATTGATCCCAAAATGCAATCAAAACAAATTAATGTAAATGTCAAAATGAATATTAATTTTGTTTAAATTTAGTACATTGGTTCCTATGATTCAGCATCTGCAGAAATATTTACATCCTACAAACAAACCCACAGGCAGACTGACTGATATTTTTCTAAAAATGGACAAATCGTGTTCAGAAAACCCCAAAACATGGAAGTTCGTGGAAAATCCTAGCTTGAAAATTATAACGAGTCCACTATACTATTTAATTGCCCATCTCACTATAGGTATAAGGAATTTATGTAATCGGGATTTTTTTTTTTTTACTTTTTTACACGTTTTGAGGCGTGAGGAATCCGAAAATGACAATATTTGTGTGGTGTCCGTCTGTAGGGTTGTGACGACCTAAAGGTTGTCATGATCTCATTAACTTAGATTTAATTAACTTAATTACTTAATTACTTAATAAATAAAGCACAAGACTTGAATATAAAATAAATAAAGAGCTTTTATTTTGAGCTTAATGAAAAGTTGGGCGTTGGACTATGATCACATTCAATATCTTTATAAACTTAAAAGGGGCAGCCTCCATAAATACTCTAGCTATAAACAATTAACCATAATTAATCTCAACACCTTCATTTAACGTCGCTTACTTTCACGACTCTATTAATCTTACGTTAGTGGGAGGATTCCCTTACGCCACTATACTACTTGACTAACTATCTTCTACTATCCTACTCTAAGCAGCTAACTCTCCTTGCTACTTCCTAAGTAGCTACCTCCTTCCTACTTCCCTCTAAGCCGCTCGCAACTCTAATCGGCTACCATCCTCTCTTACTCTCCTCCTCTAAGCAGCTCGCTCAACAGCCTCTTTCTCTACTTACCTCTAAGCAGCTCGCTACTAGCTAACCAGCCTCACCTCTAACTCTAATCAGCTCCTTTTATACAAATCACTTTCCAAAATATTAGCATATCGTGAATTACAGTTTCGTTTATCATTTATCAGAGGAACTAACTCCATTAATCAACTGAATCCTAAACTCTTCACATTCACGTGTTGTTCATAAAGTGCGAAATTCGTTTGTAGCGTTACGCTAATATAACATTACCTCACAAGGTGTCTGTTAGTCCGTTAGTTAGTTTATTAGTCTGTTAGTCTGTATAAATTTAATCTCTAGAACAAATAGTCGCAGAAAAGTCAGATCTGTTTTAAAATATTACGTTCGACACTGGTAAGAACCCTATCCATTCGCAACATTCGAATAAAGGGCAAAATTTCACTTGTGCACAAAATGGAAAATCTTTTACTATAAAAAAGTCCGACCAGTTTTAATGTATCAGTTTGGATGCCAGAATGAAACTCATTAGCTATAAACATGCTACTTTGAAAATTTCGCAAGTTATTTGAAATTTAAGAATTTTTTAACATGATAGAATAGGGCAAAATTTCACATAAACGCCAATTTTGAGGAATATTTTCATCGTAAATATGTCAGACCACTTTTGAAATATGATTTAGGATACTGGCATAAATATCATTGAATGTGAATTTTCCAATTAAAAAATTTCGTAAGTTATTGGAAACTTACGAATTTCTTAACATGGCAGATTGGGGGAAATTCTCACATAAACGTCAAGCTTGAGGGATATTTTCATCGTAAAGATGTCAGAATACTTTTGAAATATTATTTAGGATATTGGCATCATAGACTATGACTTTTCCAATAAAATAATTCAGAATTTATTTGGAATTTACGATTTACTTAACATGGCAGAATAGGGCAAAATTGAGCATAAACATCCCTTTTGAGGATCATAAATATATCAGAAACTTTCAAAATGTCATTTATGATACTTGTTTGAGCATGATTGACTACAAATATTCTAATAGAAAATTTCGTAAGTTATTCGTAATTTAAGGTTTTGTTAACGTAGTAAAATTGGGCGATACCCCAAATAAATATGCATTTTGAGCATTGTTGCATCGGAAATAGTAGGGAACACTAAACAACGAAATTGACCCTAATAGAATAAATTAATACATTACAATAAGTTAAATATATTGAAGCGAACGGTGGATAGCCTATTAGGCGGGAATTTCATTTTGTCGAGCTGTTAAGCATTTGGTGAAATTAATTTCTCTTAATATAATTATAATATGTCTTGTACTAGAAATTTATGAGAACGGATATATGGTGGGGAACTGAGCGGAGTCCACCTATGCCAGTTAGTTTCTTATGTATATAGAAGAATATAACAATATCTAACTATTTTTAATTGGGCATTTGATAATAATGAATGAAATTTCTCGTACTATTAAAAAGCAATCATTTGTTATTATATTTAAAAAAAAAGTTATATGTAAATTCATGAAATATTCATATATCAGTCGCAATTTAAGTCGAAATTTCTGGAGAAATCCTTTTACAAAATGTAAGATTTATTCGTATCCAGAATTGCAATGACTAAAAATATATATTTAAAAGATAGCACAGTCTTATACTTTCTTAATTAGTAAATAAACAAATTTTTCAAAGCAGAATGAATGAAGTGATTTTTATTGTCAGTTAATTATTTGACAGATATTTAGTTTATAATATTCATTTAGCTTTTAATTTGTATTTTACAGGGTTCGGATTAAATATATTTTACATTTTTTCCTAATGTGGTCATTTTATATGATGATAAATACTATGGTAGGGGATAAATGATTAAAAAGAAATTTGATTCTGACTTTTACTTTCTCTTACCCACTTATATGGTAAAGAAAATATTTTTTTTCTGGTCAAATTTTCGAAATTGAATTTTTAATTATATTTACACGTTTCAAGGTCACCTGAAATAAAAAATCATATTTTTAGAAGTTGGTCTGAGTATGTGTCTGTTTGTGTGTGTGTGCGTGTGCCTGTTATCGGCATACCTCATGAACATTTAATAGCAAAAATTCCAAACTTGGTATTCTAAATATGCATCATATAAGATTGCTACACTAAACATTTTGATGAGATCAAGAAAATGGTTCGTGTACAGGGACACCCAAGAGATTCAAATACATTTCGTCTATGGAGGAAATAGCAGGTAAGTAGAGTTTAAGCATCTTTAGACTGCACTAAACCAAATCAAAATAATGTATATTTTTAAGGTATGGAAATCCTCCACTTTTCGTTTACAGGGCTACACAAAAGAACTAGATTATAGTACAACAATACTTGAAAATTGGTGGCAGTGTATTTCAAGTTGTGCCGTGTGTTATTAATATAGAGTTATATTTATTTGCCCTCTGTGGTGTGTATGTAAGTTTCAGAAGATATACAGGATTCCACTGTTAAGCCAGGACATTATTTTTTTTATTGTTAGTGAAAGTGCTATAATATAATATTTTACCATATACAGGAAAGCTGCTCAGAAATTGAAATTAATTCCTTATAGCCATATAGTAAATAATGCATTTTTTAATCTGAATATTCTTCGCTTGAGTTTTTGTATATTTACACGTTTTGAGGTTTCCTGAATTCCGAAGTCAAGTCTACGTTTGATCTTTGTCTGTGTCTAGTAGAGTAAATTAAAAACAAATAATCTAAGCCGAACCAAACGTTGTATTTTGAAATTAAGACGTTTGGTACTAGAAAAGATTGATCAAGATTGGTAAGTTTCAAGGTATGTGCTGGGCTAAAAGCAGCCATTTTTTAAAAACGAAATAATAAAATCACAAAAGGGCATTATTTTAAAAAAATAAAGACTACAAAAGCTGCTTTACTGCCTCTTAAAAGCTATTGACAGAATTACAACGCATATTTAAGACCAGTACTTGGAAAACTCAAAAAAGGGACCACACATACTAAGCCCCTCAGGCAACCGCCTAAAAGCCCCTGCTAAGTCTTAAGAAATGCACTGCACTAAGAAATCAAGAAGCAAGCAGATTGGTTCAAACCTGGTCCAATCAGAGAAAGACCCATTAAAGAAATTATAAATGAAACTCAAACACCCAATACAAAAAAAAAAAAAAAAAAAAAAAGAAGAAAACCTCCTCAAAAAATTATAATGAGAGACCTGAAGGAAAATGATAAGAAATTTTCAAAAGAGGATTCTGCCGATTGTCTTCATGCTGACACCATGTGAAAGCTGTGTACTGCCTCATTGTTATGACTTATGTCATCTACGTTAAAAAGTTGCTCGCCTTTGGCCAAGATGAGATTATATAAAAATACGTAGTGCATTTATTAAATAATAAAAAAAATATGGATTAAGTGTCCAAGAAAGATGCTTAAAGAATTGTTCCATGTGATGATCCATTTCATGCCCTGGCTGCGCCCTAGCACCTGGTGATCTGGTGAGAAAACATTTTATTCATTGCTCTGCTCAGTAATCTTTAAATTTTGCAAAATGCATGCCAAGCATATACCTGTTTCTAGGTACTCATCTTTATCCTATTTCGATGCAATTGATATAATAGTGAGATTAAAAAGGTGATCACTGCGATCCCATATATGTTATGCATTTTGAAATTATGAAAATCTTCGTTTTAACTAATATTCAAAAACGAAAACTTAATAAAGAAATTAACTAAAATTATATGAGTCTATAATTATTTGATAAGAGTAATTTTACTTATTAATAATCATATTCCTTTTCAGATTAATGTTCACATTCTTAATTAGGTTAATTTTAGGGCATTTCACAGCGCATGCCCGAATATCGAAATGATATTCAAAATATACTACCACTAAGATGCCACCTTAGAGCCACGGAAGTAAGGGTAGATTGATTTGGCTTGTTTCCTCCAAACAGAATGCCGCGTGAGAAAGTTAATTGAATAATTTTAAATGGACTTTTGAATTTAATAAAAATTTTAATTCTATATGAATGTAGATACAATAACGAAATGGTTGGGTTGAGGGGGGGGGGGTAACCCACCTCGCATACTATTATTTGTCAAATAATGGTGTCTCGAAGCCTAATTTTATTTATTTTAACATAAGTTTACATAAAAGTGTTCGTTATCTTCTTACTTAATATCCAATCTGTAATTATAGTAATGAATTTCAGGGTAATAACAAGTCGTGTAGGTGACACACCAGATTATTTAAATTGTAAATAAAGGTATGTTCAAATTTTACTTCTGTATACACTAGTCGAAAATATTTCATTTTGATCTGACGAAAAGTTCATGATTGAAAAAATACATAATAATAATAATAATAATTTATTATATTTTGGTGAATATCTACCGACAGATGGCACTGCTATTTTGCAATTTAACTACATTTTTGGAAAGTGTTAGAGCTCAAAATTCACAAATGCTCCAAATTTGGTACGTTATATATATAACGAAAAAATCATGGTGATTACATCTGGACGTATGTCGTCTTAGAGGTTGCGCTGCTGTTACTTTGCGACATATTTTTGGGACTAAATCTTGGGATCTAATGGTGAAAATTGTACGAAACTACAGATGCAAAATGTTAATTGTAAGGAACTGTGCGCATTATGTTTTTGCTTTCTCATAAAGAATGATACATAAGAAAAGGATTTATGATCACAACATGCTAGTTTTAACCAAAATGTATGCTTTCCAACAATACTTTAAAAATGTTTAAAGAAATACTAAAAATGTATAATGCACAATTATGTTTTTAAAAAATAAATAATTTTTCTATATATGCGGAATAATTATATACATTTTTACGCACGAAGGAGAAACGTCATTTATTGTACAAACAAATTTTGTATAATTGGTAAAAGAGAATATTATTTAACATTTTTCCTCAAAAACTGAAATATTTTATACGGACATATGGTAGAGCAACATGGTGTTTATCTAAAATAATATTTTAATTATAAAATATTAAACTTAAATTTAAATATTTTAAATTATTATACTTAATTTACTTGAAAATATTAAAAAATAAATTAAATAATAACATATTTCACTGCACCAAGTTTTAAAATATAGAGTTCTATAAGTTTTTGTGCATGTAATTTAAATATAAGATGGAGTAGAACTTGAATTATTAAATATATAGAGCTAGAACAGACTTTTTATATACCAGTGCGCAAATGCAGCAAACGGAAATATAAAACTAAAATAAACAAGCAAAATAACAAAAGCCAGATGAAAAATTAATCCCAAAACACATGGAGCCTTCATCAGAAGAACTCCCTCATGTAGGGAAAGAAAATGAGACGTTTCTGACGAAACGCTGGTAATTTAGCAAAAAAAAAAAAAAAAAAAAAAAAAACGTTTCTAGCCCCCGGCGTCTAACAGATGGAAGCAAGACCATACAGCAAACGAACTTAATTAATACAAAGCATAAAATGCAATCAAATTCAGAAATCAAGCACAAAGTATAATACATCAATACAAAGTACAAAATACAATAATATAAATAATACAAGAATATATAAATACATACCAGGACAAACTCGAATACTCATTAGAATATGGAAAATTGAACCCCCCCTCCCCCCCCATTATATACATAGAACCCGCTTCAGCTAATTGGACCATTTACCAGCACTTAAATGTCGCCCGATGTGGAACGACAAACCTTAAGTAGGATTGTAATCAAAATACGGAAATGCTTATTGAGTAAAAAAAGATGATAGCGGTTAATAGTTAGTACGTTTTTGAGATTTTTCATAAAAATATTTAAGTCTAATGTGTTTTGGGATTAATTTTTCATCTGGCTTTAGTTATTTTGCTTATATATATATATATATATATATATATATATATATATATATTCATATGTTAGATTATTTGCCATACTAAAAATGTTTCTGTAAAATATTGAAATCATCGTACATTTCTTTTTTAATCTTGCATTTAAGTTTAAATAATATCGTATTTTATATTTATTCTAATAATGTGTCTAAATTTTGTTTAAAATTTTTTTTTATTATGCAATGCATATAAATTTATAGTTTTAAAACATAGATTTTAAATTATATTTTGACTTTTACATTTTTAAGTATGTTAATTGCATAGAAAATTAATGTTCTGTAAAAATAATAAACTGCGAATTCTTTGAAACATGCATAAATGTTACAAGAAAAAAAATGCTTTAAAAAAGTCCATTAAGGATTTACAAATTTAAGAAGCGATGCTTTCCTATTTTTAAATAAAATCCATTCAGCATGACGTGCTAAAGAGTTATCACTTCAGTGTCAAAAAGAAAGAAAAATAAATAAATAAATAAATACTCTTTGAAGTTGTTTGACGATCATAAAGACAGTTATAAAACAAATGGAAAAACATTTCTGTTCAAAGCGCATTTCATCTTTCTTCCTTTCTTTTCTTTCTTTCCTTTTTTTAAGTTAGGAAATTATGCTAATATTTATAAACTGATATGTTTTCCTGATTCAAAATTAATGATTGCTTAATATATATGTGTATTAAAAAGGGAAAAAAAAAATCAACCAGATATAGATAAATCTAATCATAAGTATCTCTCGTTATCTGTAATAAATATTATATTAAGATGATCACTTATTTTATTTGTAAAAGAAAAGATAAAATAATATGGATAAAAACAAGTTTATGTTTAAGTTTCGTTTTAAGCTATAATATAAAAACTGCGAAGAAACAAATTTTAAAAATAGTTTAAAATTTACTTGTAAAGTGTTTTACATGAAATATATTTATATGTGACGGGGAACTACACTACACTTATCTCCCGTATTTTGAATTTATTAGATTCACTCATAAAAATTGAAGCTGGTATATAATTATTTCTCTCTCTTTCTCTCTCTCCCTCCCTCTTTTTTTTTTTTTTTTTTTTTTTTTTTTCAAATTACACAGATATATTTTACTTGCATTATTTCATAAAACTTACAAATATTGTTAAATAAAAGAACTTGTTTACAATCAATATTCAAACTAAAAACGTCTTCACAGACCATAAAAGAAATGAAAACACTACCGGTTTAGAAAGGACGGGGTATTCCTTCTTCAGGTGCAAAAGCAAGACTGAACGCAGGGCAAAACCCAAAGGTAGCAGAGCAACACAGCCAACCAAAAGGAAGCAGGCAACAAAAACATACAGAGGGAGAACACAACAAGAGAAATGAAGAAACAAGAGAAAAAACACAAAACTGGAGGGAAGAGTTTTTAAAATAATTAAAATTATATTATATATATATATATATATATTTTATGTAAATACCTAAAATTAATTAATTATTTGGTTTTTTTTTTTATGTTTATCAATTTAATTAATATTTATTTTATTTGTTTAATTTTATTATTATTTATTTTTTATTCATTTATTTTTATTTTTAATTTTAAATTATTATTTATTTTTACAAAATGTAGGAAATTGTTTTATCAAATTAAACAAAGTTTTCCAAGCTGTAGACAACAATGTGGAATCAGACTTTTTTCATTTATCATTTTATTGCGATTAAGGTTGACACCAAAATTTTCCAGGAAATCCAATTCAGAGACGCTTTTGGCATAAAGGATAATTTTGGCTTGCTGAAAATTAAAAATATGGTCAGATTCCAAACTATGCTTAGCAATAGAAGATTTAGAAATTTCTTATTCAGCAACATATCAGGAATACCGAGAATATTCTCGGTATGCATTTTCGAAACCGGTAGTGATTTCGTTAGTTTTGTAGTGTGTGAAGAAGTTTTTAGTTTTAATATTACAAATATTTGTTAAAATTTCAAACGTCACTCTCTTTTGACTTTCAAAATACCAAATTTGTAATCCCTACTGTCAATTTTTTTCTACGGATTCTAATATCACTCATATGCACATTCAAACCACTAAAACCATGATTTTCCATAAAACAAAAAATACTTAAATGACAATACAGTACCAAAAAAAAAAAAAAAAAAAACTAATAGCTCTAGTCGGAATTGGTTCTAAATGGCTTTTATATTACGTTAGACTTGTATATATATATATATATATATATATATATATATAAAGAGAGAGAGAGAGAGAGAGAGAGAGATAAAATTAAATGTACAATTTGCGGCTTCTACATTTTATACATTATATACAAAATTTCTAAATATTTGTAGTCAAATAAATTTAAAAATTTTCTCGAAAATTTTCGTATAAATTAAAATTAATGGCAATAATGAATTTAAAAAGTATTTTTAAAGTACACTAAGATTAATTGAAAATGGTACCTTATATATTAAAAATTCTGTTATTATCCACGTTAAAAATCCAGTTATTCATAATGACCATACTAAAACCATTGTAATTATTTCCATTGCTAACTGGGTTCGTTTCGTTTCTATGCACTTTTTGAAATCCAAAAGTCCACTTTCTGCTTCCGCACTATTCCTTTAATGACGATACTTTTTTTTTTTTTTATTCTTGCACGTTTCCTTTCAAATATCTTTCTCATTTAACTAGTACTAACTTTAACACTGTAAAAAAAATTCTTATAATGTTGTGGACAAACTGAAATAAATCTCCCCCTCTAATTGTATAATGAATTTTTTGACTGCTAAATCTCTTTAACGCTCTTATTCAAAGGACTTCGGTTTGTTTAGAAAGGAGATTACGCAAATCCCATTACTCTGGTATTTAAATTGACAAGTATGTAAATTTAGTTCTTTTATGTATCAGGAAAGCTGTCTTCATTTTCAATGATGTTTATTATTCCCAAAATGAGGATATGGCCATGGGCAGTACTTTCCCTCCTCTGCTTTGCTACATTTATATGCACTATTTTGAAAAACAAATTCTTCAGTGTATATAAATTTCCTCACTTATTTCTGCTGATAATACTTGTTCATGTTCTTGATCCTACTGATGTCTATTTCAATTTTACTTTCTTTAGATTCACCCTCTGTATTTAGATCACTTTCAAGATTAAAAATGATTGCTACTTAGTTTTTCTGGACCTATTAGTGCCTAAATACAATAATCAGCTCGCAACAACTGTCTTTATAAAGTACGTCTCTTCCGCTACATGCTATTTCTAATCACGCACATCAAAGAAAATTGCCTGTTTTTTTATACTTAAGTTTTTCGTGTCTTACACATTTGTTGCCATTCTTCCATTCTTTCAATTATTATTATTATTATTATTATTATTATTACTATTATTATTACTACTACCATATAAAATCTCTTGCTTCTTTTTGAGGCTATGATTTATCTATCATGCATGAAGCTTTATTTAAATTCAAAAATCCTAAACTTTTCGTTTCAAAATGGCATAACCATAGTCTGAATCTTTTAATTTAACCTTTTTTATTTTAATTTTGTTTTACAATTTCTTAAATTTCTTCACAGTTTGGATTTAAAGTCATTCGTCAGCAAATTTAAGATATCTTCTTTGGCCTCCATCCCTACTAAAAATGGATCTGGCATTCTTTTCATCTCTCGTTTTTCATGTAATTTAGGTCATATTCCTCACACTAGAATGTGTTTGAATCAGACAAGAAATGAGCACCGACGGAATGTTATTAATGAAGAAATCTGAAAATCGTCTAATGCTTCCCATTAATGATCTCATGGTTATTGTTTTGACTTTTCTGAAATTAACATCATTTCTCCACAATTTTCAATTTGGATTTTCATGATGCTTTATACAAACTCGAAACATCTTGTTAGTAATAGCTTCTATGCTTCTTCTTCTATTTTTATTTTTCGCTTGTTTGTACACAACTCAACATTCTTTTTTTTCTTTCCTTTTAATTTCTTTTTTTTTTTTTTTTTTTTTTTTTTTGTATAATATTTTTAATTTATTATATATATATATATATATATATATATATATATATATATATATATAAATTATTCATGTCACACCAATATTTCATATGCTTTAATTGAATTGCCGTTTCATTTTGCACTGCTTTACTACTTTGTTCGCTTGACGAAGCGTCATACTAATGACCGACCGGAAACAACTGTTGAGAGGTTTTTTTTTTTTTTTTTTTTTTTTTTTTTTTTTTTTACATTTTATGGCGTTACAGAAACACACATATGAAAGCAAAGTAAGCAGTTAAATCAATTTGAGTTTATATTTAGAAAATTAATAATATTACTAAACATTAATTGTGAAATTTATTAGATTACATTAACTGTAGAAAACATAAAGAAGAACCGTGCAATGTAATGCTATAGAAAAGAAGGAATAGTGAAGGATGGTATTATAAGGGAAAATAATCGATCTTGCATTTATGAAAGGAACATTTTAAGGTGAGATTAGCAAACGTTTTTTGGATCAAAGCATAGTAATAAGATTAAATATTAAATAAAAAGCTCAAAATGTGATAGAACTTCTTCATGAGCTATCCCTAAAGCACTGATCAGTGAAAGGCAGGTTTCCAGTTTTTGGTAAGCAATTTAAAGCAAAATACAAAAATATAGCTCAAACCCGCAAGAAAAAAATACCATTAAATGAATCAAATGAAACAAAGAGAAATTACGTCCTGAAATTTTATAACTGAAATTTCACTAGAATAAAAATTTGAAATTAAAACATTAGTAAATCAGAACGACGTAGTTGAGAGAAAGGATTTTACTAAATTGAGATTTAATATGCACGTTTCACAGTTAAAATAAATTTAAAATTAAATTACAACTAATTATATATATATATATATATATATATATATATATATAGAGAGAGAGAGAGAGAGAGAGAGAGAGAGAGAGAGAGAGAGAGAATAAAATAAATTTTGTAGATAGAAAATACGGATAGAAAATTAGATAGAAAATTAGATAGAAAATTAGATAGAAAATACGGATATATTGATTTTAGCTCTAATTAAAATTAATATTATGTACACACGTTTCATTAAACACTTTTTGAAGGATATCTATTTAAATGAGTTACAACCAATTTCTTAATATCATGTCAACCAAAATATCTCGATTTAAAAATTATTATCTCAGTAAATATCTGAATTTTCTTTAAAGTGTTAAACATAATACTATTATTTTAGAAATACATTTTGCTAAATTTATTATTATTATGATTTTTTTATGATTTTACAAAAGTTGTTATGAAAAATATTATTCCGAGAATTTGTTTAAATTTTAAAATTTTCTGATAAAGTGTAATATGGAAATTAAAAGAAAGGATATTATTTGGGATCTATTTAAAAAAAAAAAAAAAAAAAAAAAAAAAATGTTATTTTATATAATTTTTCCAAACATGTTTTTAAAAATATTTATTAAAAAATTATGATGCCGATTAAATTAAGTTATACTTTTTGAAATATGTTGCATACTTTTATTTATGTTTTAACAAAAATATGAAATTAGAGAATGGATGTAAAAATACAAATAATTTGCTTCTAATAAAATTATTTGAAGTTAACAAAGAATTTCAAGTAAATATACGTGATTTATTTCAAAAAATTATATTTATACTGGAACGATTATAAGTAGCAAAACTTTGTTCTTTAAAATTACGTAAAACTATCAAGCATGAATTATTTTCTTATTTTTTCCTCACAAATATCCGTAAGAGAAAGTACCGACAAAATCCATTTCTTGAAAAAAAAGTCCGTTAGAGATGTACAAATTCAAACACAGCATCTAAGGGTTTCACATTATATTTTATTTTATCGAATTTTATGTGCTAGAAAGTTATTAGTTTTATGCTTGAAAAACTTCACAGAAGTTGTTTGAAGACCAGTAGAAATGTTGCAAAATAAACACAAAAAGTATTTTTGTTCTACATTTTTTTAATCTTTCGTAATTTTAAAGTTTTTTTTTTTTTTTTTTTTTTTTTTTTTAATTCTCGAAAGAATTATACAATATTTATCAGATGAGCATTTTTTCTCATTTAAAGATGATAAATTTTAAAGAGGTATATTCTTTTTATTTAAAAGTTTTCTTTTTTTGTGTACGAAATTTATTTAAAAAAAGAGTATATATATATATATACATCATAGAGAAACATGAATAAAAATTTTAAAACTTATTCGTAAAAAACTTATGTAAAACATATTCATAATCAAGAAAAAGAAAATGTAAATCCATTTTATGTATAGATAAGTTATTTACGCATTTTTAGAATGAATTCGATAAAAAATCCTTAACTCAGCAAATGTTTCAGAATAAAAATTTCTGGAAACATCTTATCATTTCAATTGAGAAATAATGTATACTGCATTTCAATTTATTTTTCGACTTTTATTTAAATATGATGTCATGTAAACAATCTGTGAAATGAATATATTTTTTCCCTTTTCATTGAGATATTTTATATTGTATGGTTCAAAAAGACTTAAAATGTTAATAAAAAAAAAAAAAAAAAAAGTGAAAAATTAGAAACATTCTCATTTAAAGAATGTTAAAAATTCAATCAATTTTACTTTCTTCTATATTCAATAGAAGAAAGTATTGAATTTATATAAATTCTCAACTTCCGGTTTTTGGCGAATTTACACGTGAGAGGTCTAGAACACGATTTGACCCTTTTTAGAAAATGACTGTCTGTCTGTCTGTCTGTGTGTGTGGGGGGGGGGGGGTCGTCTGGCTATCATACCTCCGAAAGTAATAAAGATATAATTCCGAAACTCCAAAATTGATACAGGCCTGGTGTAGTGATTAATTTTCCAAGTTTATGTGAAAATTGAAAAACCGGAAATGGATCATCGGAAACCAGAAGTTGGATCTAAGTCCGTATCTCAAAAACGGCTGTAACAATTTTCTGAAAGCTGCTATATAAACACTGTATTACATGGCCTTTTAAATGATATAGTTGGTTAGTTTAAAAAAACTAATAAGTGTTCTGTATAAAGGATATATTGATAAGCGTTCGGTCTCAATTTTAGGTCTCGCAAGAGCGTTCCTTTAAATACGGCTGTACGATTTTTTTTTTTTTTCAAACTGTCCATATTAACATCCTTTTAAATATATTTTTGTATGTAATTACAGTTTTCCGATCAATAATTGGGTACGCCAAGTTTTGGTAAAAGTTGGTATCTAAAAAATGACCCTGACGATTTTCTTAAAAATCGTTGCATAAATCAATTTTAGGTACCCATTTTCATGTATTACATTGTTATTATAGGAACATTAACGGTCATCCTGATTAGGTATTTCAGTTTTAAATCTCGGAAATTGGTGTTAAAAATCATTTTTGTTTTTTATTTTTTTATTTTACTTTTTATTTTTTAACTCGCTATGTAATCTCTGTTTTATTACACGTTTATAAAGTTTCTCTCACTGGAAAATTCCAAAAAATATCTCAAAAAATTTATATAAAGCGTGTAATATTGTGTAATATTGTGTAATGGAAGTCGTGTGGTTATTTCACACCAGATATTTTTTAATTAAAAGATAAATAATTAATATAGAGTTTAAATGCTTAGCACATTAATTATTAGATTTATTGAAACTGCTGCTTTTTAAAACGTATGCAATAAATTATATAATTTTAAATGTTTCAAGTATTAAAAAAAAAAGTAAAACCGAGTGTAATGTAAAAAGTTTTTCGTTGAAAGTAAGTATTTAATTTAATCTACTAGCAGTATTTGATGTGATTGCTGGAAGTATTTCATTGAATATATTGATTTGTTTTTATTAACATAGAATCTTTTAATATTCAGGTGGTCATAATTAAATATAGCCTATTCAGCGATCTCTGTAGCTGTGCTAAAATGCGTATTGAGTCGAAAATGTGTATATAGACAAATCAAAGAATTCTCTGAAAGATTCTGCATAATAAATAAATAAATAAATAAATAAATCTGCTACGAGGGCAATACATCAATGTTCCATACTTGCCAACATCCTAATTAATAGTCCGTAGTATTTTAAGCGCCGCTTTTTTTTTTTTTTAACCAACATCCCCCCTCCCCTATTTAATCATAATTGCATTTGGAGAATATTACTCTAAAAATTTACTGGTGGGAAAAGAGGGCGGGACTAACAACACTACGGAATGTTGATTAGGATGTTGATTAGGATGTTGGCAAGAATGAAGTACACACAAGCTTCAAATTTCAATACAATGATTGTTATTTATTATTACTGACATTTTTATTATTTTTAAAGATAGTTTAGTGCTGTGAAACATATTATTCTTTCTTAAAATGTCCGACCGGATTTGCTTACTCCCCAAAGACGGGATATTTTTAGCCATCATTTGAGAGGAATTCCAGAATATTATATATATATATAATGCACTAATTTAAATACTGTTTAAAAAATATGTTGAGGACTTTCGATGATTAGAAAAATAAAATATCAAACGATTTTTTTTTTTTTTTTTTTTTTTTTTTTTTTTTTTAATAATTATAAGAAATTTTTAATATACAACTAGCGAAAAATAGGAGAGCTCTCAAATCACGATTAGTAGCCTCAGTGATTTTTTTTTTTTTTTAACTGTTTCTTAAAGAAATATGCGACGAGATTTATAAAGAAAAGGAACAATGCATTTATATAAGGTACAAATTTATTTATGTCTAAAATATTTAATATATTTATTATGTTCATTGAAACTAATTTATTAAAATACCTGTAAAAAGTTCAAAAACTGCGTTATAATGATTTAATTATAATTAAACTCGTCATCTGGAATAATATGCATAAGCAAAATAGTACATGCTGTTTTTTCAATTCATAATGGTTCAAGTAATTCTGCAAAAATGCATGTAAGAAATTATTTTTCTAAACGTGCTAAATTATATAGAATTAATTTGCAAGCTTCTAAAATTTCTGCTTGTCATAGAGATTCTCTTTTCAAGATTTTATTTTATTTTTTTTTTTTTATTCATCAATAATGTTATTTTAAGGAAGTTTATTGGGTTTCCCATAGTATTGCATTTTGTATAAAACAAGTAAAATATATCAATATTTTCTCCTTTTCAGAATGCGTGAGAACGTTTTATACAACCACTACGTAAACATATCGTAGTGGAAGTGCATTCGGCTGCCACGGAAGGGGACCTGTGTTCGATAATGGTGGAGGGATTGTGATATTTTTCATCAAACAGCTGCATCAAACAGCTTCACTCAAATCTGGTCCGATTTCTCTCTCTCTCTCTCTTTTTTTTTTTTTTTTTTTCAAATGGCTCAAATCTGAACCGCTCATGGCTGTTCAATGATTTGAGAGGATTTCCTTCATCGTGAGAAATTGCCTTTCGATAGTTCGACTCAGTGAAAAATGGCACAATTCGAGGAAAAAAGAAGACTGGAGGTCTCCGATATCAACTTGCAGCGTAGTTACGTAGTTACATGAATTTATAAAATAAGGGTGAGTTCCAGTACGGTCTTGTAGAAGATTATGTATCTTCTACAAGACTTTATGACATGTATCCCTAGTGTGGCCCTACTGGAACTCAACTTTGTTTCCCGAATTCATGTAACTAATGGACACATCATATTGCATACACGCTAACATTTTTTTTTTTTTTTTTTTTTTACTTTAACCGTGTCAAGTTCTTTTGTTACATAAAATGTTTTCTACTCTTTGCTTGTGTAAAAAAATTACCTGAAGAAACCATAACGTTGTGGCAAAAAGCTTCGTAAACAATTTTTAATAAATTTTAATACGTGTGTTAATAAGTGTGTTAATAATTTTAATAAGTGTTTTTAATATACATTTATTACTATGTTAGCACGTGAATTCAATACGGATTTTAAACTTTTACAAGTTTTAAATTTTAATTTTTCATAAAGAATTTGAAAAAATAAATAAATATATATATATATATATATATATATATATATATATATATATATATCAGTAATTTTTCCGAGACGTATTTAAAAATCTTGTTTTTAGAAGTTCTATATTTAGCGGAATTTAAATCTGGATAAATATAGAATTTCAATATTATCAATTTCAAGATATCAATATATTCTAGGAAACTGGTGGCGCTATCTCTTAATCGAAAACAAAATCATCATATTAATATACAATTTTAATATAATAATATTTAATTTTAATAAATTTTAACTTCTCAATAGAAAAAAAATCTAAAATTGAAATTATAATGCAAATGTCAAAGATTTAAATCACTTTCATTAAAAATAAATAAATAGGCAAATAAATATTTAAATAAAAAATAAAAGAGAAAAAATGTAAAAGAAATTATCCAGTGAGTGATTTTGTTTATGAATTTATTATTTATTATTTTATTTTTTTAATTATATTAGTTATGCAGGTACTATTACGCCGATGTTCTCCTTCGGTAACACTGATTATACATATTTCTTTAAATACTTAAGTTAATATTTATGGTTTATGTAAAATGTATTGCATATCTCTTATTTCATATTTAAAGTAACATAATCATTTTGATAATAATCAACAAATTAAAATTTAGTAGTGGAAAAAAACAGACGTATACTTATTCGATAATATTTATTTATATTTTCAATACACATAAAACTCCTTTGTGTAGTTTCTTTTACGTTTGTGTTTGGGAACATAAAAATATTTCAACATGAAATAAAAGAAATTGCAATAACATATTTTTTTTTTTTTTTTTTTTAGAATTAATGTAAATTTTATTTACGAAAAATGCGAGAATAGAATAATAGAGGAAAACATTTGTTGGTAATACTTAACAATACTTTTTGGAAACAATGCTCGTGAATCCTCTAAATTAACATAATTTTAATTTTCCTTCAAAAGTTGTTATAATTAACTTGTTTATTCGCATTTATTATAAATATTATAAGTTTATTATAATTAGAGGGCGAAATTCGACCACTATTTAAGTAAGCATTCAAATAATAAATATGGGAACTCAATGTTTTCCTGTAAACAATGCTCTTAGCATCTATTCTAAAACTATATAAATAAAATATTGAAATGCATAACGAGTTTGTTGCATGCATAAATGGAAATTAAGTGAAGCGGAGTAGAACCACCTTTCTTCCAATATGCACCCAAATTGAATCAACATCTTTTCACATATTATCTATCTCACCTACGAATTTTGGTATATTTATACATTATAGAATCTGAGATATTGCATTCTTAAAAGTGGAGTTAAATTACGGAACTGCAACTTCACCACTCTGACACTATGCGCCCAAATATAAGCCGTGTATAGTTTTACATAATATTTATCTCATATACCATGTTTTGCGTGTTTGAGTGGTGAAACACAACATGAATAGGGTGAAACACATAAGAGCAATGCCAACTGCTGAGGGACATATTCCATAAGCTAATCAGCACCAGTTTAAATTCAAGACTAACCACACTATCTAATAGTATTTTGACACTTTTGAATTTAGACGTTTTGTCAAATATCTAGAAAAGTTCTTTAGAAATCATCTTGAGACTTTGGTAGTAATACCTCATAAAATTCAGCAAAAATTGTGTCCTGAAAAGGAAAAGGGGGCAAATAAAAAATTAAAGAAAAACAAATTGTTTTAGATCATCCTCATCCTGTAAAAAGTAATGCGTTCAACGCGGATTTTCTGTAGCAAAACTCATCATCACAATCCTGCTTTTATGGTGATTTTACTCATTATTTGTATAAATTTTAAGAGACTACCACATATATGCACGGAGATTTACGGATTCTTAAAAAAAAATAAATAAATAAATAAATAAAAATCCAGTGTTTCAATCATAACACGTAGGGTGTTACACCAGTGCAAAAACATTTTTTTTTTTTTTTTTTTTTTTTGGCATACTGCATTAGACACACCATACTGAAATCAGAAAGCAAAAATGTTAAATATCTTACGAAATATGAGCATTTTTACTAAGCTTAAAAAAAAAAATCATTTGAATAATTTAACAGCCAAAAGTATTGAGCAACTTATATGAAAATACCAAACAAATATGGTGCAAATTCAAAAAGTTATGAGAGATAGAATGGACAGAATTTCAGTTCTTTCAAAATAAAAGCTAAACTGTAAGGGATTTTAGTCACATTAATATTTGGATTCTATCAATGCCCAGTGTTAATACAATGTTCACCGATTGTAAATATATATTCATAAAACAACTATCATATTCCTTTTTACAACTTTGCAACAGGATTGAAAAGTGTTAATGACTTCGATTAGTCTGTCTACCTGCGCACTAATTCCCGTAAATATCCATGGAATTTCCTGAAACTGATATATGTTATTGATGTTCACTATGGAATGTGCCCTTTTTAAAATTCCTTAAATACCACTGCTGGTACAGGGACACCCGAAAGTATTCGAAAGTACTGCGTTCAATGAGAGACATTACTATAAACCATATTTTAATAAATTTATTTTACACAAATCTTCATGAAATATAAATATGTTATTAAAGTTTCTGATCCAATGTTTTCTATATAAAATGGAGTAAATACCAACACACGTTTGTGTACAGGTTCACCCGAAAGTATTCCAAGGCATAGCGTTCTATAAGTGATACTTCTATAAACCTATTTTTGATAACTTTATTTTGCAGAAATCTTAATGAAAATGAAATATGTTATTCATATGCACAAAATAAAGTCCATAGAAGAAAGTATGCTTAGCATTAAGATTTATTTTGCCACACAGAAATATTCAGTTACATTAAGGGATGTCATTGGAAATTTGCTGAAATTGCGTTTTATTTTATATTACATTGTTAGAAAGAACTTTTAACACTTTGTAACATTTTTTAAATGTGAATATGATTAGAAATTGTGTATCTGTCTGTCCGTCCGTCTGTCCGCCTCCAGCGTCCGTAAGTATTTTCAGAAAATAAAAAAAAATTATAAGTGTTATTCAAGCTCATTATGAAATGTTTCATATCTAAAAGGGCAATTATAGGCCCTGTTTAACTGGTTTGTGTACAGGGATACTTAAAAATGCCAATGTGTTATGTTTTTGGACAGACCTTTAAAGAAACCACGTTTAAATATCTTTCTACTGCAAAATTCATAAATAATAATAATAATAATAATAATATGATAAAATAATGTTTTGTATAGAATAAGATTTAGTTAACCTACCGATTTATAGGGTTGCGCTAAAATATTCAGATACATAAGAGCTACAACTAGAATCTAACGGCTGCGTTTTTTTTTTTTGCGTTAAGCAATTTTAGCACTTTCCAACGATGTTTTAAGTGTAATTATGAATTCAATCAGTGTGTATGTATATGCATTTCTGACTCTTTGGCTGCTCGTTGTGTGATAACGTAGGCAAAGTACATTGAAATTTATATGTACAACAATAGGCTCAGTTGGAAAGACCACCGCATGATTTTTCGTTCTTGTTTCTTTTTTCTTTCTTTCTTTTTCTATTTCTTTTTTTTTTTTTTTTTTTTTTTAAGAAGAACTGAAATTCTGTTAATTTAATCTCTCATAACTTGAATTTACATTCTATTTGTTTGGAGATTTAATATACGTTTTTCAATACTTTTGGCCATTATATTATGTAAATGAAATTTTTAAAAAGCTAGCGCATGCGTATATAAAAATTACTCAGCAAAAATGCTCATATATCACAAGATGTTCCAAATTTCTTTAAATAGTTGTAAAATTTTATTTCTCGAAACCATTCCATTTTTCAAGAACTGACTCGGTTTGATCTCAGATGCAAAGAAATAGTTCGTGATTAGTTATACATTACAAAAACCCATGTATAGCGAAAAAAATATTAATAAATATAGTTGTATTGTTACTTAAAAGATGCTTTCACATTATATATTATCTATTAATTAAGTCGATATTTTTCTTTGAATTATGCAAGAGCTGTGATGTTGAAAAACATCACATATCCCTTTTTAAAATAAAATAATAATAATAATATAAATTACATTTTATTTATTTATTTATAATACAAGCAAAAATATTTCTTATTCTAAAAGAATCTAATATAATTTTGTTTAACTCGTTTAAGCTATTTTATTTTTATTTATTTTTCATTAATCTGTAATTTCATATAATTTATTGTCCCAGCATTATAAACCGCAATTCTTTTCCCTGCTCTAAATCTCATCAAGTATTATTTAAATAAAATATCAAAGAAAGAAGAACCCATTTATTTTATGCTATAAAATCGCAGACGATATTTTTTTGTTGCATCCGGTCTCCTGACAGTCGAACGTTAAAAGATTCCGTTGAATCATAATAGCTGAAAACCATCTGTAATATTTTTATCAATTGTTTTCGCGCTTTTAGTTTATTTCTGGATACCTGACAAAATTTAATCACATCCTATGACGTAATTTAATTTTTAGCCATTCTTTTAACTATCATTTAGGTTTACCAGACATAAAATTTAAAAATGTGTTCAGCCAACTTGATTTTTGATGCCAAGGAGATTTGGCGAAATAAAAAAATTAGCACTTGTTCTTCATGCTGTCAACCTCAACAACATGTGGTTTTAAGAAAGATTCAAAAAGTTACTAATAAATCGAAATGGCTTCCGTCAGAGTTGGTATCCTCAAGTCATTTAATAAAATAAACTTTGCTAATCTTCCAAAAGATGTCTATCTTTGTTGCCTTCGTAATAAGTATTTAGACAATGAACTATGCATATTATTCTTAATGCGGTTACTTGAAATAACAAATAATGGATTTTCTTAAGAAAAGATATCTTTTCCTATTCTTCATAGAGCTTATTGAACCTGGACTACTATACGTATATGGCCGCTTCTTATTTTATATATCTCCATCTCAGATTCTTCATTAAATATATGTGGTGCCAGACTCAGGCCGGATAATATATCCGGATATCCAAAATTTTTTTTTTCGTCTTGAAAAATTATTCATTACTATTATTAACGAATATAAGCTCGAATTTCTGTTTAACGGATCTCTGCTTAGTCACCTAATATCGACGTGATATCGACTACGTTAATCATTCTACACATCCTGATTACTTCATGAATGCGAAGTTTTACGTTGTTCAAGCTGCTATAATGAAATACTCAGTGAATGAGTAAATGAAATATCTTTGTTCTAGAGTAATATCATCACCGATTTCTTTGGAAAGTGCGAATATAGAATTTTTGTGTCTTCGATTCTGCACTACCCGATTCTTATCGCCAATTATCCTGCAAAGTTCGCATTTTGAGATCGCCTTATTCGTATATTATTATTTCAATATAAATTGATCGTTGATTCATCACTGCAAGGAAAAATGCCCGACACATGTCTTTCCAGCAGGTGTGCAGTTAAATTACTACTTTAATTTTTTTGTTGCGCGCACTCATACAGGAGAAAGGCAGTGTGTTATTAAATGAAAATATAATAATAATAATAATAATAAGTAAATGAATAAAAAAATATGTAGATAAATAAATAAATATTTGTTTTAGCTAAAAGAAGATTCGGAAAAAGGGTAAGTTTCCTTTCGAATTATTTTATTGAGCCAATAAAAAAAAACATTTCTCACATTATTATTTTTTTTTTTTTCTTAAATGTTGACAATAAGAACTTTTCGTACATTTTTCTTAAATATTGACATTTATTTAAACTTTATATATAAATTTTTACTTATAGGTAAAATCTTTTATTCTTCATATGAGTATTATATTCTACTTTAACTTTTCATTTCAATTTTTAAGAACAGTTAAAAAGTTATATAAATGATCAAAATTTGCTTATATTATTTTTGAAATATCTAGTTTTTGGATATTCAAGTAAAGATTTATTTCATTTGTGAAATTAAATACCAGATCATAGTGATGTTTTTTTTTCTTTTCATCATACTGCATAATTTTTTTTTAATTTTTTCATATTTTGATTTTTGTGTTTACAATTTAATATATCTTGACAATTATTTTCATTTGCATATATATCCATTTTTAGTATTATTCATTATATATTTTTAAATATATCTATAATATATATATACAACAAGACGTATATAAACCAATTTCATGGTTGCAAGGCATAATGTTATACAGGAAAATATTACAAATAATTTCTACATATTTTTATTAATCTTGAAACTTTATCATCCAACTTTTGCAGGCTTAATTAAAAAAAAGAAAGTTTTTAACAATTTTATTCATTTTTAAGTGTCTTGGTAATTTATTTGTTTATATGATATTCAATTGAATTCTTATGCATATTATTTTTTATTTAACTTAGTTAACACTTTTATTTTGGAAAGAAATGGCACAGAATCGAAACGCGTTTTGCTCCGTTCCTAATTTCGATGGGGACGCGAGATTTGTCAAATTTTTCTTTGATCAATTGAGATCCTTTGCCATGTTAAATAAACTAACAAATGACGCGACATTACATGTAATGAAAGAAAAACTTCGTGATGCCGCGTTGGCATACTTTATTGAGAATGAAACACTATATAACTCGACAGATCTTAAATTCATCGAGGAAAATTTCTGTAAGTTTTTCAAGGAATCGTCATATAATACTGGAATATCAGAATTTCATAATTTAAAAATTTTGCCGGGAGAATCAATTAAAAATTTTGCCCATCGTGTAAATGTTGCTGTACCTAAGGCCTTCCCTGACCTTAAATACAAACAATCCCTTGATAACATTAAACTTCCGAAATTTTTAGAGTGTGTACCATCAAATATTAAAATTAAATTAATGGAGGAAAACATAAGAGACTATAATAAGGCAGTTGAACGTGCTCAAACATTATCCGAAATATATGATTCTTTCAACAACACTACTAATACTAAGACTGTTCTTTTTTGTGATAATAAAAATGACTCTGTAATATTAAACACATTGAAAGATTTATCTGAGAAAATTAATAGCATTTCACTTACAAACAACAATCCACCCTCCCATAATGAATCCTTGCACGTAGTTCAGTCAAGCAGACCCAAATTTGATCAAAGAAATTATAGAAATAATTACAAAACTAGACAGACCAATTTTCGTTCTTCCCCTAGAAGAAACTTTTCTAGAAATAATTTGATTTGTCAACTTTGTTCCAAACATGGTCACGTTGCTTTAAATTGTTATAAATGGAGAAATAGAGATAATTTCACTTATAAAACACGTAATTATGAAAACCGTAATTTAAACTAGAAAAGAGGTATGGAGATGCTGATGCTGCCATATCTCGAAAACTAAGGGTCTCATCAGCGAATGAACATAAATTCACAAATGTGTCATCTTCAGATTCTCTTCCAAAAATTTCACATACTAGACTTGTAAATTCAGTTGGATCTCAAACTGTTGCTAATATTACTGTAGCAGATAATAAAGCTACCCAAACATTTCAAAACTTTTGTCATATTTCTAATACAGGGTATATTCCAAGTGACAGCAATGAGAGTTGCACAGATAATATTGAAGATCATATTTTATTTAATGTAAACAAAAATTCTCATACACTTCCTATAATAAAAGCTAAATTAGCCAATAATGATATAAAGTTTCTTATTGATACCGGAAGTAGTTGTTCACTTTTAGCCCAATCAACATTTGATAATTTAAAAGCAAATTTGAAATATAAAAGACTAGGTTCGTCTATTACTCTTAAAACGGTCAATTCTTATGTTGAATTTTCTTCATGTATTCGTGCAACTTTCAAAATTGAAAAAAAGTTTTTTCCAACACAATTTCTATATTATTGACATACCACATAGTTCTAATTTTCATGGAATACTTGGCATGGATTTCATTAAAGAAAATCATGTCACTATTGACTTTTCGAAAAATTCCATGAGATTTGGAAAATTAGACTTTACTTGTTCCTTATTTGATTCGCAAAATGAAAAATTAGATGTATATAATGTTAACTCTGACGATAATAATATGAATGTTTACCTTCTAAAGAAAGTTATAATACAAACTGGTGAAAATATCTACATTACTGCAAAAACAAATAATAAGTTAAGAGAAAAAAATTACATATTTTGTACTGACTTAAAGGATCCGGATATAGAAATTTTAGATTCTATTGTATCACCGAATTACAAAAATGAAATTAATTCTGAAAATAATAATTCTCTTTTTACGTTACTTATCTCAAATAAGGGTAAAAATTCAATTCATTTCAATAAAAATATGCATATTGGTAAATTATTTTTAATTGATGAAATTAAAGAACCACATTTAGATAAAATTGAAAACTCTTGTTCTAGTAATAATAATATACAAAATATTGAGGACCATATCCACTTTATTCAAGCTTCAGAGGATATATTACTAAAACGTAAAAATGATTTATCAAGTAAAGATTTTTGTTTGAATCATTTAACCCTTGATCAACGTAACACACTAGAAAATTTATTTTTAAGCAAATTTGCTGCTTTTTCCAAATCTCTCAGTACTCTAGGACATACTGATAAAATAATTCCTAATCTAAAATTAATTAATGATTTCCCTATTAAAACACTTCCATTTCCGATTCCACAAGCTTTACAAAAAGAAGCACAAGAACAGATCAATGAGTTAGTAAACGCCGGCATAATTGAGCGTAATTGCTCCGAGTGGGCTTGTCCCATATTGCTGGTAAAGAAAAAATCTGATGGTTCAAAGAAACAACGTTACAGACTTGCTTTAGACCTTAGAATGGTCAATACAGTCATACAAGGTTCCTCATATCCACTTCCTAAGATTCAAAATATTATTTCAAATCTTTCGTCATTTAAATACTTTACTTCGTTAGATTTCATGCAAGCGTACCACCAAATTGACCTTCCTAAAAAATATCAAGATATGTTAACATTTACATCTATTTTTGGCAGTTATCGATACAAGCGTGTTTGTTTTGGTTTAAAGAACGCCAGTTCTATATTTCAGTCTCTAATGGACACAATACTCGACGAGATAAACATTAATGGCATATATGCTTATCAGGATGATCTGATTATTGGATCAAATTCATTTGAAGAGACTTGTGAAAAAGTAAATAAAGTGTTAGAAATTCTTATCAAATATAATTTAACATTATCCCCATCTAAGTGTGAATTCCATAAATCAGCAGTTAATTATTTAGGTTTCCATATTGAAAACCATACTATTTCACCCATCACCGCTAACATCGTAAAGATCAATTCTTTTCCACCACCAACGACAAAACGACAATTAAAAAAAATTCTTGGACTTGCTAATTTTTACAAATGGATTTTACCATCTTTCTCAGAACTTGCGCAACCCCTTGTGGAACTCACAAAACCCAAAACAACATTCAAATGGACAGAAAAACATCAGAGTATTTTTCAAAAAATTCAAAAATTATTCTTTCTTCCCCCAATGGTTCGACTTCCAGATTGGGAGAAAACATTCTATGTCAACACGGATGCATCAAAAACAGCCATTTCAGGAGCACTTATGCAAAACTTTAATGGTAAATTACTTCCTATAGCATACTTTTCCAAATCTTTAAAACCTTCTGAAAAGAAATATCCTGCATTAAAATTGGAACTTATGGCAATTCATAAAACTGTCACCGCCTTCAAATACTATTTATATAATCGTGAGTTCGTAATTTTGTCAGATAGTGCTCCCCTTGAAAAATATAAGAAAACTACCAATCCCGCTGACGTTACCACCCGATGGTTAATGGACTTATCTGAATATACTTACGTTTTCAAACATATTCCTGGAAATTTGAACATCTTAGCGGATTATTTATCACGTTGCAATTTTGAAAACAATCAAGAAGATCTCAAAGCTAATCCAAAATTAATTCATGACATACAACCACTACCAATTGTTGATGAAAATGAAAACAGACTTGAAATTAACAGTAAGGATAAAATTAATAATGAAAATCAAAACAAATGCTCAGAATATGTTAATTATATGATTTCAGGAAATTCGAACTCTAAAGACCCCTTGCTAGAAATTTCAGACCAAACATTTGTGTCCGAACAAATTAAAGATTCTGAATTAAAAACAATTTACGAAGAAATCTTAAAAAACGGAAAGTCAGAAAAATTTCCCAATTACTTTATAAATCCTGATTCTAAAGTATTAATGCTCAAGAAAGAGAATATTCATAACAATTCATTCAGTTATTTAATTATTGTCCCAAATTCTTTAAAAGCGAAAGCATTGTCCATCGCGCATTTATCTCACTTCGGTTTGGCTAAAACCTATGAATTTATTTCTAGAAGATACTTTTGGAGGGGCATTTATACTGATACCCTTAATTTCGTCTCTTTATGCACTAAATGCTTACAAGCGAAACATCACAAAACACCCCCTGCTCCATTACAAAAAACATATACACCCACTCATCCAAATCATACAATCTCCACAGACTTGGTGGGTCCTTTTAGTAATGGTCAATACGTCTTGACAATAATTGATCATTTCAGTAGACACTTAGAACTTTACCCGTTATCTAATATTACTTCTCCAAAAATAGTTCAATGTTTGTTTTCATACATTACAACCTTTGGTCGCCCTGCATGTATTCTATCAGATTTAGGTCGACAATATACATCTCAAGTTTACAATACATTTAATGACACTCTAGGCATAAAAATAATACATTCGTCTGCTTTTCATCCCCAGTCGAACTCTATTAGCGAACGTGTAAACACATCAATTAAGTATTCAATTAATATATTATTAGAAGAAGGTCATTCATTTCAAAATGCACTATATATACACAAATCTCTCTACAATGGATCTACGCATTCTTCCACTCAATTCTCGCCCAATCTTCTACATTTTGGTAGAGAACTGGCACTAATTTTTGACACCTATAATTCAAATTATAATTACACTTACCTGGACTCTAATATAAACATCTATAAATTAATGCAAGACCTTCAAGAAATTTATAAAAAAGCGTACAATAACATTCAAGATTCCCAATCAAAAAGAAATAAATATTTTCAAAGAAAAGCTAAACTAAGAAGCATCTGCACAAAAGATATTGTGTATCTGAAGTCTATGGATAAATTTAAATCAAAATATACAGGTCCTTTCATTGTCACAGTTAAACATTCCCCTGTTTCATTTTCAATTAAACGGTTACATGCTAGTGATGATAAAACATTTCGTGTACATATAGATAGAATTTTATTGGCACCTCCACGTAATAATCACTTATTTGACATTTATAATAATTCTAATTTTAATAAGAATCTCATTATTTCCAATGATACACATCAATATAATTTACGAAACAGAAAGTAATTTTTCATCATTTTTTTTCCTTAGGTTAAAAGTTACGCAGTATAAATTTTTAAATATTTATAAAGATTAAAGATAAATTAAACAAATTTGATGTATACTTTCATTGCAACAGACCTGATCAACCTGTTGTGATTTTTATTTGTTGTGAAATTTCGCAGCTTGGATAATCAATGGCTGGTCCAGGAAATTATATTCTAAGCTGCATTGTCTTACAACAGCAGTGTATATCACTTTTGATATTTTTCTTTAACTTACGTGTTATTTATAATTGAATTTTAACAATAGTTAACATACTAGAATAATATTGTTTATTTCAAAAAGTGCTGATGGAATTAATTATTAAAAAAAAAAAAAAAATGTTTATGTAGACTTTTGGTGCAGGTAATATTTTTATCATACATGCATGCATATGTCTCATATATTCCAATTACAATTACCTATAAAAAAAAATGAATAAATAAAAACATGTGTTATTATTAATTTCTTTCAACATGTATTATTTATTTAAACCTTTTATTGAATATAAAAGGCTCACTATATATTTGATAACATATAAATATACTTGGTTTTTATTTTGTGAAACTTTCATATTAAAATTGCTTATACATTTGAACTATGTATTTATTACAACAAATCCTTGTCCTACATGTACTGAAATGGACTCGTCAACGTTTCTCGCCATGCATGGTAACATAAAAATTTACTGATTTCAGCATCTTACCACGAACTGATAAAATATATGATGACTGAATTATTATGATTTTAAATCAAAGGACTAGAGCTCATTTTGTTTATGGATATATATTCTAAAGACTTGTGTACACAGATTTATGGCCATACCACATTATATCTCATCACCATATAATATCCTTATTTTCTGTATTTGTATTTGTATTTTAATATTGTATAAGAATATTATTTTTTTTTAAGTATGCATACTAGATTTTCTATTAATAATATAACAATGTACGTATTTTATTTGTATTGGAAGCCATTCGTTTTTTGTTTTTGTTTTGTAATCAATCTATTTTACAAGATTGGAGATAATTTGATTTAATTTTTAATTTTTGCTGAGCTGTCATATCATAGACGATGTAATGGCTGAACCCATTTTTTTTCGGTCGACGGGGAGAAATATGTGATGTTGAAAAACATCACATATCCCTTTTTAAAATAAAATAATAATAATAATATAAATTACGTTTTATTTATTTATTTATAATACAAGCAAAAATATTTCTTATTCTAAAAGAATCTAATATAATTTTGTTTAACTCGTTTAAGCTATTTTATTTTTATTTATTTTTCATTAATCTGTAATTTCATATAATTTATTGTCCCAGCATTATAAACCGCAATTCTTTTCCCTGCTCTAAATCTCATCAAGTATTATTTAAATAAAATATCAAAGAAAGAAGAACCCATTTATTTTATGCTTTAAAATCGCAGACGATATTTTTTTGTTGCATCCGGTCTCCTGACAGTCGAACGTTAAAAGATTCCGTTGAATCATAATAGCTGAAAACCATCTGTAATATTTTTATCAATTGTTTTCGCGCTTTTAGTTTATTTCTGGATACCTGACAAAATTTAATCACATCCTATGACGTAATTTAATTTTTAGCCATTCTTTTAACTATCATTTAGGTTTACCAGACATAAAATTTAAAATGTGTTCAGCCAACTTGATTTTTGATGCCAAGGAGATTTGGCGAAATAAAAAAATTAGCACTTGTTCTTCATGCTGTCAACCTCAACAACATGTGGTTTTAAGAAAGATTCAAAAAGTTACTAATAAATCGAAATGGCTTCCGTCAGAGTTGGTATCCTCAAGTCATTTAATAAAATAAACTTTGCTAATCTTCCAAAAGATGTCTATCTTTGTTGCCTTCGTAATAAGTATTTAGACAATGAGCTATGCATATTATTCTTAATGCGGTTACTTGAAATAACAAATAATGGATTTTCTTAAGAAAAGATATCTTTTCCTATTCTTCATAGAGCTTATTGAACCTGGACTACTATACGTATATGGCCGCTTCTTATTTTATATATCTCCATCTCAGCTTCTTCATTAAAAGAGCCATTAAAACGCTTAAAATAAAAAGAAACAATTTAACGTTTAATTATAGTTTTTTTTTTTCTTTTGCTCTAATAAGAGAATAATATATATATTTAACCGTATCAAGTTATTAGTTACTTTATATTCAGAAATGTTACATTTTTTTTTTTTTTTTTTTTTTGACGTTCATATATTGTTGGGGGGGGGAGTAAAAAACTATATATAAATGTATAGAACAGTTTTAAAACTTAAAATTATTATTATTATTATTATTATTTTTTTTTTTTTTTAAACACTCGCTTTTTTTTTTTTTTTTTTTTTTTTAGAAAGAAAAAGAATATGAATGCATTTTGTTTCGAGAAAATCTCGTTTAATTTGCTAGAATTGAGACATAAAAAAAATTATAGTTACTAAATTTCACACTTTATATTTGCAGTTATTTACATAGATTTTTAAATTTCTTTCAACACGATGATACAGTAAAACGTTCTACAATTTTATTACGGCTTTCTAGAAGTCGCTAGAAAAAGAAAATAGTATTTAAAAGGAGAACGTAGAATAACTTTTATTAGTGCCATACTTAATTTTCTAGATATAAGTCAATGAGATATTTTCAGAGCTCTATTTTTATAATCCAACGATGTGTGACGATTGCTGTTCCTTTCGGCTGTGCGTACATTACGGCTCGAAGAAAGGCGGAAAAAACAGACAGATAAATGAAATCTTACACCAAGAATATCCGTTTTCAGGACTGAAAAAAAAGCGAACATATGATATATTCTGGTTTGGTGAGAGAATTGTATGAAAAATATCTCATTTTTCATTTTTTCTGATTATTCGATAAGTAGTTCACTTGGGAGGGATGGACATGCAACCTTGTAAGGACATGAAACAATCAGACAAGCACAAATTGTTACGTATTCACCAATTACAAAGAAAGATGATTTCTGGACTCTACCGAAAAGTTTTCATAAAAACAAGTTAATTCAAGGTATTAACTAAATAAAAGATAATGTGAATTATAAAGAGCGGAACATATTATAATACTTAAACAAACAACTTAGACTTGAACAGATAAAAATTTATTGTGTATGAGTTTTTAAAGAAGAAAAAAAATTTCACATCTTTTCACGAGCAAAAATATTGTGTGTGTTAAAATTATCCATTACTATTCAATTTATAAATGTATTCTGGTCTTATCTGGTGCTTTATCTAGCAAATTGATATGAGTTTTCATATATTGACACGATAGTTATTTAATTGAAGTTTCTAAGCTAAAATAATATAGCTTAGCTGTATAAGAAAGATTAAGTTTTAGGAATTTATTTGTTTCGTGCTGAACGATGCTGTGCATGAAACATCTGTCAAGTTAAGAATACAACTACTTCCAAGAATTGAAGAAAAGGTTCGACTATCGAAACAAAATAATAGATGCGAATTGATTGTTTTTCGGTTTTACACATGGATTGATTGTAAAATTGCAAAAAAAAAAAAAAAAAAAATTAAATTAGTAAATTAAATTATTTTTTGCCACTTCATTTCGTGAGTAGTGACGTTCTTCGTTCAATATCTGTTCATTCTATACCACAGAGCTTCTTTAATAAGGCAATAGAAAAATCTAGAGATCAGCTGTACCCCCAAGTTTCCAGTAATAATCGAATCAATCCAGATTTTTTTTTTTTTTAGCAGTGATGGTTTTGAGAAGTACTCCGAAATTAAGAGACCACAGTAGAAAATTTACAAATTTTTAAGTTTACAGCGTCAATAGCCCGATATATGCTAACATTCCAACATTATGTGTCCCCTAAATAGAAATCTTGATATTGTCCTTTCAATTATTTGCTTGTAACTATTTAAAAAATATATGTATATATTCTTGTTTATGTCAAAACCTAGAGTATTTTCCCAAATAATGCATATGAGAAATGCATCACGCATAGGAATGCATGGTTACTTATTGCTGTGATATGTCATCCTCTCGTAAGATATCCGTGATATATTCGTTGATTTAATGTGCTTTGCATTATGTGAGCAAATATCGGATTTCGCACTTAGAATAGCGTCAAGTACTCAGACTAATAATTTGACATGTATAGCACCATTTCTTATTTATTTTATTTGTTTATTTTTTAAACAAAGTTCTACTCAGCTGCGAAATAATTATCATAAGCTAGATTAAAGCGTAATGAATATCTATAATAATAAAATCAGACTTTTGTCTGTAAATTTGTCAGAATCGAAAAATTTTGCGATATCTTCACGTTTCACACCCCATGAAAGCCGAAAATGACTTCAGAAAATGTTGCCTGTGTGTGTGTGTGTGTGTGTGTCTGTGTGTGTGTCATCGTGTCCGTGTCGCTTTTTTTGTCCGGGCATCACTTGAAAACGGCTGGGCGGAATTAAACGGCGCTTGGCAGGAATTTAGGTCTTCACCCAACTTAAAATTATATGTATCAACTTTTCAGAAATTCCCCCCCGTTCCCTCCTGGGGGGTAAAAAACTAAAATACGTTTGTCCGGGCATCACTCGAGAACGGCTGGACGGAATTCAACGGCGCTTGGCAGAAACTTAGGTCTTCACCCAACTTAAAATTATATCTATAGAAATTTTCAAAATTATGAATAGTGTTTAAATTATGGGTAAAAAACGCCTACGCATGCGCCATAAATATTTTTTTCACTAAAACGCTTTGAATGGAAAAATAAAATATAAAAATAAATTTTTAAGTTAAAGACTTTTTTATTCGCGTGATTCGGACTACAAATTATGAAAAGATTGAAATGAAGTGTTGCCATCTAAGTTTCATACTTTAGTTAATTTTAAAAAATCTAATTGTCGTATCGAAAAACTGTTTACAGCCCAGGATTCAGAAAAATCACCCCTTTCATTTGGTACTGAATTTGTAACGATAGGTCTGTTACTTCTAATTTATTTTTCCCTTTTTACGTTTTTCCGTTGCCACTTAAATTTCATACTTTAGTTATTTTTAAAAAATCTAATTGTCGCATCGAAAAACTGTTTGCACCCCTGTATTCAGAAAAATCGTCCCTTTCATTTGGAATCAAATTATAAATATAGGTCTGATATTTCTAATTTATTTTACCCTTTTACCGTTTTTAACCCAGATTCGGTAAAACGTTTTATATTTATATATAGGAATTTATATATTTTTTTATTTTCCAGAAATAAAACGACATATTTTTAATTTCACGTGAATAAAAATAAAAATTAGAGAGAAAAATACAAAAGTTGGTAATTTTTTTTTTTTTTTTTAAATGAGGAATTTGCACGTGGATAAATATTTTCATAGAGATATTTGGCATTAGTTTAATATTTTTATTTAATTAAGCAGTACTTTTCATTCCTGCAATAAAACAAAATATTTTGTTGTTATTATGTACCTTATGAGGTTTTTTTATGTTCTCCCCTTAATTGTAAATGATGATAATTTGGATTTTATTAAGATTTTTTTATTTTTACTTTGTAAATACCAGAAAAGAGTTTTTATTTTATTTTATTTCTTTATTTATTTTGTGTATGGAACAGCTTTAGAACTGGATTCCTTTGACAAAATTTGAAATTCGGAACCGAAGTTGCTCGGACGTTTCTCGCCAAGATCTTTAATTGCACAATTGAGATAGCCAATTCAGTTCATCGAAAAAATGGCTTAAAATATTTAAAGTCCCCAAAGGTTTCCCATACTAAAGCTCTGCGTTTTGTATTTATTTATTTATAATATTTTCTATTAAAGACTTCTGTGGTCACGAAATTTGGTGCATAAATTGTTTGTATGCGTCCGGCACTTATTGTAACTGGATTTCACGAAATTCGAAATCCCCCCCCCCCTTCTCGGAGTCGGAGGGCAATAAACGGTATAACTTCAGTATAACCCCACAACTGAATTTGGCGATTTTTCTTTGGCGCCGTTTTGAAGGATAACGATGTCGTTCTGGACTGTTTGCGATATAATATGGTAGCCTAATATGTTGTTTATTTTGGATTTATGATTTTATGAATTATGATTTATGATTTAGATTATGATTTTATCATTTACCATACATGATTTATGGTTTTTAGATTTATGATTTAGCCATAATCGCCTACAAAAAAATCGCCAAATATCGTTGTGGGGTTATACTGAAGTCGTTTCCAATAAACATGTGTAAAAACATGTTTTTCCGTTTGAATTCGCTTTGAATTATCTTACAATGGCGAATTTTGGTGTGCGGATATTGATTAAGTGTACACATTATGTACATTAGTGGGATTTTGCAAAACTTCGAACTCACCCGCTGAGGAAGGGGAAATAAGAAGTGGGTAAGTTGTGCCGAAGGCAGTGGGGACCCAGACTGGATATTGATTAAGTGTACGCATTATGTACATTAGTGTGATTTTGCAAAACTTCGAACTCACCCGCTGAGGAAGGGAAAGTAAGAAGTGGGTAAGTTGTGCCGAAGACAGTGGAGACCTAGACTCCTCACTTTGCGAGCGAGAAAACCTCTACCAATCACAGCAAGAACTTAGGTTATTAATAAAGATATGGGATTTTAACAACTCATTTAAGTTTAATGTCCAGCGAAGCGGGCAAAGCCTGCTAGTTATTTATAAATTAGTTATAACTACAGATACTTTAAATCGCATTTATTTATTTATTTTATTTATTTTTTTTTTGTTGTTGTTATTTACTCAAGTTGCTGTAGATTTTTAGTAACAAAAGCAACGATAATGTACAAAATTTAGTACAATTTTTGAAGTAATTGTCCATAACATAATGATATTTCCTTTTATTTACCAGAATATTACATCTAAAAATCCTCCACTATGTTGTACATAATTTATTTTTCCCAATAATATTTCTCCACTAATAATAAATATGTACAGAAGTACACAGTAATATAATGCAATCATAAAGGTATGGAAATGCCGGCTTTCTTATAATTATATTTTATTGTAATGAAAATGCATTATGTAGTTCTAATTATTGAGGTATAAAGAAGGTTTTTTTTTTTTTTTTTTTTTTTTTTTTTTTTCCTACGAACCATTTGTACTAGTATATATTTTAATCAAACCATATTCTGAGTGCATCTCTTATCAGTTAAAAACAATTTACAACGACAAGCCTTTCGTATTCTTTATTCGTGGCTCTTCACTGTAATTCAGTGCACTGAGAATAGTGTTTTATTTTGTTGATCACTTTTAGGTTTTATTATTTCATTGTTACAATAATTTTGTTCAGTAAATCAGATCCACTTTCTTCGATTAGCAAAAAGGGTTCGGTAAAAAAAAAAAAAAAAAAAAAAAAAAAAAAAAAAAAAAAAAAAGTTATTTTAACTTTATCGTTCATAAAGCTGCATTAAATATTCTTCTGTAAATGTCCAATGAGCGATCTATATACTGATTTAAACATAAATAAATAAATACGTGTTTAAATCAACAAAATGACATTCTTGATTTAAGTAATATTTTTAATTAGTAGTTTTAAAATAAAATTACTCTGTTTAAACAACAAACAAATTTGGAGTCTGGCATCAAACATTTTGTTGTAGCTAAATATGTAAATATGTATATGGTTGATTTAACAATATTTTTCTTGTTTCTAAAAAATATTTTCTCAGTGTGTGGCATAAAGTTTTAAGAACTTAAAAAGCTAAAATTATAAGTTTAAATAAAGAAGTTGGATCACCTCTTTCTACCTGGAATTCGTCTTTTTTACCTCGATTAAATATCAAGAATACGAACTAAAAAAAAAAAAAAAAAAGTTTAATCGCCAGATAAAATATTCAATGTAATTAGTAAAGAAACACCAAAAGATTTAAAATTACGGGGTAAAGTTTAATTGCTGTAGATTATACATTGCGTCCGCTAAAGTCTTGCTCTCCAATCTGGACTTAAGTGTAGTGACACTCACGCTATTATATTCAGAGACACCAACTTGACTGTTTACTAACATGCGGCTATGTAGCCGGCCTTACATTTCATGAAATAAACTTTTTATAAATTGCTTAAAAAATATTTAAAAAAAAAATCGCTCGTAAATCTTACTTTATTTTTGTGCAAAATGGTAATTATAAAACGAACGGAAATTTTATATTATCTTCCAGATTACTGAAAAAAAGAATGGCCAAAGGAAAGGCCCATCTTAATATGTACAACCAAAATAAATAATTATATTAAACATCCAAATTATCAAGTAAGAAAAAAAATCACATTTGTTTTTTTTTCCATGGACAGATTTAATAAATATGTGAAGAAAAAAATCCTAAATTTAGTAAAATTTACCTTGCATTCTAAAAATTGGGATTTATTTTTATTTTGAAATAATCTTTATAAATGTATTTTTAAAGAATTTGAGGCTAATTAATTACAATTTATTTTGCTTAAAAATATACATATTTGTAGTATATATATATATACTAGCAGACCCGGCCACGCGTTGCTGTGACTAAAGTTATACGTTGAATTATACGGCTGTAAACTATTTAGTACAGTCAAATTATTATTAACGAACAAAGACGAAAACGTTGTAGCCGATGTAAAAACCCACAGGGTTGAGATTTGAAACTTAGGTCAAAATTTGGAAGCGATTGATAAAAATTTTCGTAGTGTTGATATTAAGCACAAATTAATTTTATTGTAGGGTCCTATAAATTCTAATGGAGAAGTGATATATATTATTTCTAATGCTACTTTGGATAAAATTGCTAAAATGACTAATATATAAATTAAATTCTATTAAAATTCTATTAAAATAAAAGTATAAAAGAAACAGACGATTTTAAAATCAATTTTTATGGAGGAGTGAAATATAATATATGCTATAATGGATAATTTTACTATAAAATCACCTCATCATTTTAAATATTTTAAAGAGGGCAACAGCTGTAGTTATGAAAAGGAAAACAATAAGGCTAAACCAGAAAAATAAGTAAATTTGATAAATATTTTAAAACTTTAAAATTGGAAATCTTATGAAACGTTGGACATTTAAAGTAAATACATGTATCATTTTAAATAGAAAAAGATTTTGGAAAAGTTTAGTGTATTTTAACGAAGTGATGAGAAGTTTTTGAGTATGTTACAATTTTAATAGTAAATTCAAGTTAATAAAGATGGGAAACATTGAGGATTAAGATAAGAATAATTATAAGATAAAAAAAAAAAAAAAAAAACTTTTTATATACCATGCTTTTAAATTTTAATATACTAATAATATACTAATTAAAAGGAAAATGATAAATATTTATCATAGTTTGAAGTCAAATTTGTTTTCAAATGTCTAAATAAAATATCTGATGTAAGATACTAATATTTTGCAGCGGAATAGATTTCATTTCTGTCATCCTTGGTGAAAAAAAATAGAATATCACCAAATTATCTGGCGAAAATATTTAATTCCTTTCAAAAATCATGGTTATTTTAACAACTTATATTAAAAGAGTAATGAATAATATGAAACAGTATTTCGTACAATACATATTACATGTCATACATACGTACAATGAATAATACATATTACATTTCGTACAATGCATACATCTGGCATGTATATTTTCGTGTTACGCTTTTGATAGCCAAATAATAATAATAATAAAAGCCAAGGGCGACAGAGTTTTGAAATTTAAAATTAAAATTTTGTCAATTTGACAGCAAAATAATTCAATCTAACACCCGCGATAACTAATACATATCTATAACCAAATATAAGGATTAAAATCGGGAAATAAATTTCCTCGATTTTTAATAATTTCTTACAAAAAATCCAGTGGGCAATTAACATAGGAAATCGTTTTCTTGGCTGCACAGACGGTCAGTGAGTCACACTTCGTTTGCGTATAGAACTCATAGATATAGTATAGCATATATAGAATAGAGTGATCATTGGGGGGAAAAAAGTTATTCCTTTTCATTTGGGAAAAGACGACGTTTTTACCAAAATATGGCCGTCTTTCCCCGAGTGAATACACACGGGAATACATACTAATATTTTAGCAAATAAAATTTATGAATAATTTATTTGCTAAAGGGGAATGGAAGACTCCAGATGCAGTTTCAAATTCATATTTCCTTCTTTCTTTTCTTTTCTTTTTTTTTTCAATACCACTTAATGGCTGTTTCCAAAGCTTTTATTTATTTTTATTTTTTTTCGGCATCAAAAATCTTTGTACGATAACATGGGGATGAGAGATCTATATATATTACTATATCTATGATAGTACTACATTAACACTTTATCAATGTGTATAAAATCTTTAAATTGATTATGACGTCAATTTTCGTGAGATGCATAATTTAACTTTTTATAATTTTTTAACGTTCACGTTTGATTAAATGTATTTATTTTTATGTCGAAAGAAAATGAACTCGTATTTTTTTTTTTTTTTTTTTTGGCAACAATTAAATTAATGGAACTCACAGATATTTTGGAGCAACTTTAATAAAGGTCTATAATTAACAAATAATTGCAATAAAACAATATTGTGACAATAAAATGAGATAAAAACTATCCTATCTCTCAAGTTGGACCAAACTGCACACAGTGTGCAAAATTTCATTAAAATCGAATCCTTAGTTTAGGAGTTTACCCCGGACAAACATCGTGACATGTAATTTATATATATATATATATATATATATATATATATACTTTGGTTTTTATAAAAAAAAAATTCTTATAAAATTACTGTCTATCAACATTTAAAATAATAATAATAATAATTTTATAAGGGATACATAAAAAAAAAAAAAAAATAGCTACAGTATTTTCTACAAAATTCTTTATTTATTTTTTTCTTTTATAACAATACTTTTAATATACCGTACATGAAAACAAGGATGAAAAATCATGTAGCATAGCTTTTTAACACTTTCAAACTAAACATTCGTTTCATTGCTTAACCTTCAATGTACTTTGTCCACGGGATCACAACACGAAGAAACAAATAGACAAAAATATCGTCAGATTGACTAACTGAATCCATAATCACTTTTAATCTCAGTTGGAATGAGTTAAAAGCGTTTAACAGAAATGGAAATACATTTACAGCAGGTTTCCTTTTTGGCTCTTAATATACTGCATATATTAGTTTATCACTCCTCCTCCCAAATACCCCCTTTTCAGAGAAATCAAGCGAAGATCCATTGTTTTTCACTAAAGCGTTCCGTCATTTAAATAATCTAAAGGTACTTCCAGTGGATCTCCAACTTCTGAATTTAGTACAGTCGGTAACAAAAGTCTCCGAACACTAGCAAAAATTCTTATATAAAATAATCTGGTGTGTCACTTACACGACTTTCTCTTACCCTGAAATTTAATACTATAAATACAGGTTGGAGATTAAGAGGTAAGATAACGATGTTATGTAAACCTATGTTAAACAATTCAAATTAGGCTTCGGAAGAGTTTTGTATGATAATTAATTGTGTGTGAGGGGGCTACCGCCCCCCTCAACCCCCCGTTTCATTAACGCACCTACATTTATATGAATTTAATTCGGTTATTAAAAATTAATTCTGTTTCTAAAAAAAATTCATTAAAACTATTATTTAAAAAAGTTATCTTTTATAATAATGCAGACGATTTCCATATTAGAGAAATAGTATGACACTAAATATCCAAAAAAAGTCCATTTTATTCTCAATTAAAAAAAAAAAAAAAAAAACAATTTTTTTCTAAGTTTGTTTTTCGTTAAAAGTGAAAAAAATCGATAACTTTGTTTTAAATTATCGCAGATCGATGGTTCAACCATTCGTTTTAAAGGTATTGGCGAGCTCTTTTGAAAGATACCCATTATGAAAATTTACTCCCCTCGAGGGGGGACTTCCCCCCCAGAGGGGGAGGCGAGGCTCCTACATACACAAAAATTTTTTTCCCAGTTAACTGTCTCTATTACAAAAAATATGTATGTTTCATTTGGTTTAGTGCAGTCTATAGACGTTAAAATCTATTTTCCTGCAATTTCCCCCATAGACGTAATGTATTAGAATTATCTTGATTGTTCCTGTACACGAACCATTTGCTTGATCTTAACAAAAAGCTTACTGTAGCATCCCTATATGATACACATTTAGAATACCAAGTTTGAACTTTCTGCCATAATTTGTTTTTGAGATATGCTGATAACACAGACACACAGACTATTTGCTAAAAACATGATTTTCGTTTTCAGAGGACCTCAAAACGTGTACATATAACAAAATCTCGCGTTCGAAAATTTGACCCAAAAACAATACTTTCTCTACCTTATCGGAAAGAGAAAGTAAAAATGTACACTTAATACAGTTTTGCTAAATAAATCCTTGTCGAATCCTGTTTTTAGACTGGCTAAGAATAGGATTCGACAATGATTTATTTAACAAAACTGTATTAAGTGTACACTTTTTTTTTTTAGGAGTTTTTGCTAGTGTTCGGAAACTTCTGTTACCGACTGTACTAGACAGTGTTTTCGTACTATTCTTTTGGAATACCGGAGTGGATCACGCTTTTATTTCTTTTTCCACATTTAAAACTTTTTTTTTCGTTTTAGATTTAAGACAGATCCAATGAAGAAGTTACGTTCTCTCAAGGATTAAAATATTTTAATAAAGGAAGAGTTAACTTAAAAGTAAAAGTACATAATTTAGAGTTATGTTGACATTTTTTGTAACATATAAATTACAGTCCCCCTGTAGAATTGGGACCTATTTTATGAAGTATATTAAGGTGGATACTGACTTTACTACCTTTAACTATTCATGAATATAAATGAGCGATTAAAAGAGCTGAACATCTGCGTTGCAGATTAATTTAGATCATACTTCTCAATGAAAGTGCAAAAAAGGTATTTTTCATAATTTTTGAAAAGAAAATTGGATATCTCTTCTGTGATATGCCTGAGATAACTTATATTATATGTTATGAAATTGATACGATTGCTGAAGGTTCAGTTCATTGTAAATCATACCAATATGGCAAAGTGTTACCGACTATCACAGGTTGGTACTATCCACAATAAATTTTTCTGGGAATTGACGATTTATTTGTTAACATTAACTCAACGGCTTTTATGTAAACGCAGGATCAACTTCGGGATATTTTCATATTTCAATGAAAGTTGAAGATATTGAAGAAAACTGTGTTTACCACAAAGAAACATTTTTTTGATATCTGAAGCATATATTTTGCTTGCACAGAGAATTTAGCAACTTTCCTGAAGTTCGTAGAAAAACTTCTTCGATCTGTACTCCTAAAATATATATCGTGTAGCTAGATGATTAAGAATATTCCCCGTTTTATTTTTCATGCATCTCAAACATATGAACTAGAGCCCCTAAATAAAATAATAGGCCGGCGCATCACCGCCATTTTTTTGCCTTCGAAGAGGACAGCATTCCCGCTTGGCGTCCTTATCACTTCCCTAATGATTTTAAGAAATCTTCATCTGAAGCTAATCCGGTCAAGATAAGAGCAATAAGCAACAATAATATTCCTAAAAACACGTTTTTTTCACAGTACATTCTCAGGATGTCATTTTATTCTGAGGATATCCTATGGATGTACTGGGGTAAGATTTGTTGTTCGGGCGGTTTCTGTTTCTTTTACAAAATGTCGCCAAAACTCAAATGCACAGCAATAGAAGAACACTTTATATTCACTTCTTGAATGATTATAGCAGTTTATCGCTAAACAAACTTCCGTATCATAGTTTACTTAGCTAAAATTATGAAATATAATAAAACAAGTAACGTAAGACGATAAAAAAAAATGTTTGTCGTTTGTTTATCAGAGAAACGCTCTGGGTACATGTGGCAACCCTAAGGCAAAAAAATGCCGGATGCGCCAGCTCGTATATATAGGAGCCTTAATATGAACCAGTTTTCATGCTATGACGTAATGCAGGATTAATTTCCACATTGCGCATATACAGCAGTAAAGTAATAAAGTGTGCATATCAAACAAGCAAGGATAAATGTAGGTAAGTCATAAGATAAAACAGTTTTTGTTATATCTACAAAAAAAGGTCTGAGCAAGCATTTAAATTTTTAGGCTTGCTTGAAAAAATATTCAACTCTTTTTACACACATGCATGTGCCTTTAATAACATTAAAATGGAAAAATATAAGTTTATATCGTTCAAAGAAGAAATGTTAAAAATATTCTTATCGCCTCATCTCACTCTGGCTCATTAGACCTTTTGATTTAGCTACAAACATTTTTCTTGAGGTATGGGAGCCAATTTAAACCAAAAAATGTCAGCCTTTTGCTTACGCATTAAGTATTTTTAATGTTGCAGAAATCACTTGATCTGAGGATTTTACTACCACTTAAACTCAAACAAATTTAGATATGTGCTAGTTATTTTAGAATTCGGTAAAATTTGTGTAGTTACGGAAAGAATCAGTAAGCCATCATCTGGTAAATACCGCTTTTTTTTTCTTTATATATATATCTCGAAATATAGGACGCCTTTTAAAATGCAAATGACCATAGCTCCGTGTTCATATTTGAAAGTTTTATGTCACATTGTGACAATCTAGAAATAAAACATGTTTTACTTATTCCGTAACGACCCCAGACTAATCAATCCGAAATGTTTAATATAAAATTCAAATGATTCCTACATATATTTGTAAAAATCATGAGAATCAAAATTAGTTGATTCAGTATTTTGGGTTCGAACATCAAACGACAACCAATAATTCTACTGGGAAAATTCTCTTTGAACTATTTCTATGAAAATTTATATTCTATCGGTTTGTGATGGATGCGATTTTTTTTTTTTTTTTTTTTTTTTTTTTTTTTTTTAATACAGAAACATTCATTCGGATGTATAGTAAAATTTAAATCTGTTTCAGATGCAACAAGCTCTTTATTGTTATTTGTTTCGTGGAAATTTGGAAATTAACTTCGGTGATGACACGTTCTTAGAAACTTATTTTCTTAGTTCAGAAGCGCAAAATGACGTAAAAAATTGATTTTAATTTATCAGTTCGTTCAAAGCACTTGAAGTAAATAGTGTCACGCTAGTAACCGAATTTAAAGAAAATCTTACAACGATTAATCTCCACAAATTGCGGATGTTTAAAACCGTAAAGACTTTCAGAAATCAGAAAACTGTAGTTTTATTTCTGAAACAAATTTTCAAATGTAACTGCATCCACAGATAAGATACTATGTACAAATGTGAATAGTTATTTAATAAAAGAGTATGGAATTATGTTACCTTAGTATACCTTAGATACGAGGGTGAATCAAATATAAACGAGACTTTTGGACCTGCGCGCGCAATAGTGATGGAAGAACGTTCCGCTGTTATTGGCTGTTAGGTTGGTTTGTCAGGAGTGGGGGAAGCACGTGACTCATCATCATAGACTCGCTCAGTGTCCATCGTTACGATGTCCGAGCAGGAGGTACCTCCCTCTATTGCGCAACGTATTGTTATCAAGTTTTTAGCTGCAGAAGGTGTAAAACCGGCCGAAATCTTGAGAAGATTGACTGCACAGTTCGGGGAAGAGACGCTGTCGCGAGCTAGAGTGTTTGCTTGGCATAAACAGTTCGTGGAGGGCCGTGAACGTGTTGAAAATGAGAGCCATGACCGCAGACCCCGCACCAGCATTACAGCGGGCAACATCGACAGTGTTCGTCAACTTGTTGAAGGTCAGACTTGCATATCGCCGCAAAAGACGAGACCTTCCGATGAGAAAAGTGATTCTCCTCCATGACAATGCTCGCCCCCATACAGCAGCCCTGACCGTACAAAAATTGGAGCAACTGGGTTGGGAGACACTGGAACACCCTCCATACAGTCCAGACCTGTCTCCCTGCGACTTCCATGTCTTTGGTCCTCTCAAGGAAGCTTTGGGAGGGCAAAAATTCCACAGCGATAATGAAGTTGAAGCATATGTGCGCAATTGGCTACAAACACGACCTGACTCTTTTTACCTGGAAGGAATTAAAAAATTACCTATACGCTGGGAAAAATGTGTTTCTAAATCAAGAGATTATGTAGAAAAATAAACTATGATTGTTTGTGCGTTTAAAATCAAAATAAATATTTTAAAAAATAAGTCTCGTTTATATTTGATTCACCCTCGTATTACCTTAGTATCTGAGAGCCAAACTAAACTGATTTCCAAACACTTTTTTTCGCTTACATCGTAATGAAATTTTGACTTTGAATAAAAAAATAAGAGGCAAGTTTTGTGTGCATGACAAGCACGTTAAAAACAAGCCTCGCGAAACTAAACTACCAGCATGCAGAAACACTCCTGCACATTCAGACGCCACCGAAAACCAACGGATTATCGAAAAAGACGAGCCCTGCATCACTCTCATAGAACATAATTATACTGGCTAAGACATCATAGTACAAAGGGGAAAAAATCAAAAGTTTGAAGAATCAAGTATCAACAAACTTCCCTGTCCTCTACGCCTCCAGTCAGCGAAAGTTTATTCAAGCCATTTGGAGAAATTCTAGACCATCTGACAAGTTAGTACCGCAGTAACTCTATCTCATGGTCAGCCACTGACAACATAGGTAAATTATCAGATGTGACAATTTTAATATTTCAATTTTTTAAATGTATGCATTAAACTGGAATCACTAGATTGGGGAAAACCAAGACCATCGTCTTACAGCTTAGTACAGCAGCACCTCTATTACAAGATCAGGCACGGACAACATATGTAAATTATCAGGTGTATATCCGTTTTAATATATTTATTTATTTATTTTTAATTTATACATTAAACTGGAATCACAGGATTGTCGAAAATCCAAACCATCTTCTGACAACATAGTACAGAATCATCTCTACTTCAAGATCAGGAGCCGACAACATAGGTCATTTAGTAAGTGTGTCAGTTTAAATATTTTAATTTTTTACATGTTTATATTAAACTGAAACGCCGAAATTTATAGATTTTATGAGGTCATACACATTTCAATGCACGAGAGATGGACTTTTTTGAATTCTTTATGTATCAAAATCTATGTATCAAAATATTTCTAAAGCGTTAGTTTGGTTCAAGAATCCAAAGTGTATAAACTGTACATTTTATAAAACTTTTAGATTTTTAACTGTCAACTTAACATTTATTTATTTTTTTTTAAGCTAAACAGCTTTCTTTTTTCAATTTTATTTTTATTTTTATTTTTCAATTTAATAACTCTTTAATTAATATATGGTTAATGATGTCTCGAATGTCTACGCAACTACTCATTGTATTGCAGCGGCCACCCCCTGCATCCACTATTATGGGTACTATTTTTTTCAATAGAAAAAATATATAATTATTGTTTACAATAGTTTTCTCTGATTAAATAGTACGGAGACTGCTTTACGAAAATAGTGCAGTGATCGACTGCGTCGATCGCTGATCAGGCAGCAACTTATGCAAATAAGACAATGTCTAACGCCTCTAAGTATAACTTGCGACTGAACGACAAAATAACACTAAATAAGTCATTTAGGTTTTTTGATACCCTTAATAGCCAACAAAACGTATGTGTCTTTTTATTAACCATACTAAATAAAATATTTTATGACCATATGAAGTATGCTTGTAATTTATAATGTATAACATAAAAAAAAAAAAAAAAAAAAAAAATACAAATTGCCTTAAGGACACCGTTGTTAAAAAAAAAAAAAAAAAAAAACCATAACTATAAAGAGAAGTCGATTTAATTGTATTATACTATGTAACTATTTCAACATAAATTTATATTTTCTTTTTTTGTATTTTCTTCTTTTTTCTTCGATTAAATGAAATGAGTTTTATTATAGTATTTCTTACTTACAATAATGAAAAGGATTACTTTTATTTAAAACAGTCTGAAGTGTTATTCTTTTTGATGAAAAGGCTTTTCGCAGCTTTTTTTCATCGTAGTGCATTTAATCGTAGTGGACCAACATTAGCAAATAAAAATCCTGACTAATAAATAAAAGTGGATACATATTAGCATAACTCTTCAAATGAAAAAAAAAAAGAGAAGAAACATTAAAAAACAAAAGATGAAAAAGGCTTTGAAATTTTTTTTCCCTCATTTGTTTCATAACTGTGTTTATGATCGTAAAACAACTTCAAAGAGTATATATATATATATATATATATATATATATATATTTTTTTTTTTTTTTTTTTTTTTTTTTTTTACTGCAAAACGATGACTCTTTAGCACGTTACGCTGAATGGATTTTATAAAAAAAATAAAAAATAAAAAAAAAACTTCTTTTTTTCTTACATTTTAAACACTTTTTGTTTGCTTTTAAAAGCATATTTTTATTCTCATATATATATATATATATATATATACATGTTGCATAATATGAAATAAAAATTAATATGTAGTCTAATAGCCTAATATTGGTACGAATCACAAATTACATACACGAGTAAGATTAACATAATATGAAATATAAAAGGGAAAAATGGTTCTTGAAAAATTGCCTATAAAACGAAATAAATTGTGAAAGGTTTGAAAAGATTTTTCGTACCACGCACACACACACATATAAAAAAAAAAAAAAAAAAAAAAAAAAATCTGTTGTTTATGATAAGGATTTATTGCTCAGAAGTTGTTATACAATATTAAATATTATATAAAGATTCCATTTCTAACAAAAATTTTCTATAAACGCTTTTAAAGATTTTTTTTTTTTTTTTAATACATGACGCAGTTCGTTCTACATTATTATCATCTCATCCAAAATATCTTAGTTTAACACCTCAATAATTATTAAACTTTCATTAAAAATATTAAATGTTTTAAAATAGTATTTTTAAAATAATAATTTTTAAATTCTATATTTTTTAAATACTAAATATTACTAAAAAATTATTCTATAGTTAACTTGCTTACATATTAAATTTATATTAAATTTTTCGATAATGTTCATCATGTAACACAATACAAAACATACACTGCGAAAAAAAATAATTGAACCGTTTCTATCTAGAACAAATAAATAGTCATTTTCTGAATCCCTACACTAGAAATTTAGATTTACGAGCTATGCGTATAAGGTAAACCAATAAATTGTATAGACGAAATGATCGAGAATTTCTAATCTATATTTTTCTAGAGGATGAAATAATAATACGAATCCTTTGTTTTGTGAGAAATTCTTGTGTGATTTCTTAGAATTAGGTCGTAAACAATGATTATATTTACTAAAACTCGCCTCTTGAGCTCGCATTTATTTGCATAGATTTTTAAATAAGTTTGTCCACGATAATGTAAGGAAACGATCTAGAATTCTAGTAACTGTTATTAGAACTCAATAGCAAAGGGAACTAGAATTCATAAGAATGACATGGAACTATATGTTGTATTAGAGACACAATTTAATTTCTAGATCAGTCACAGATATCTATCTATCTATCTATCTATCTATCTATCTATATATATATATATATTGCAACATGTTTGCGCTATATTGATAAAATAATAGTAAATAAATAAATAAATAGAAAAAAAGTTACTTCATATAGCTTTTTTTAAAAATTGATGTTTAATATATTTAAAATCATTTATTAAACAAATAACGATGACAATTGGGACAACTTCTGCTTTTTTTATATTTAGAAAAAAATTTCAGTTTATATATAAGTAAAACACGAAGTGAAAGTATTTATATAAAGATGAATAAAAATCTCATTTGATAAAAATATTTGGCAATAACTTCTTAATAATGAATTTAAATATATATATTTTTTTTTAATTATTATTATTACTAGCAGGCTACGCCCGCTTCGCTGGTCACTATTTTTAAATGAATCATTATAATTAATGAATTCTCAAAATTGCATTAATATTTATCAAGTGAAACCAAAAAAGAAAAAAAAAACTCTGATCTGGAAAATTGTCGCACCGGGTCCCCACTGCCTTCGGCAGCGTAGACCCGTGCGCGATGCACACGCACGAATGCATGTATATGAGCGCTGCGCGCGAGTATTCCTTCATCACCCTTATGAATTCTCAAAATTCCATGTTATTACTCATAAACTTCCATTCTTAAGAAAAGGAATTAAAAAAAAAAAAAAATCGTTTCTGGTTGGGGAAAATCTCATACCGGGTCCCCTCTGCCTTCGTCAGCGTAGACCCGTGTGCGCGCAGTGCTCACGAATTCATATATACGCTCGTTGCGCGCGCGTATTCCTTCACCACCCTTCCTGTCCCTCCTTAATGTTACACTTTCGGAAATCATGTTTTTACCGGTTGGCCTGAGTATGTGTCTGTTTGCCTGTCTGTGTGTGTGTGTGTGTCTGCCTGTTATCGGCATAACTCAAGAACAAATAATAGCAAAATTTCCAAACTTGGTATCCAAAATATGTATCATATAAGATTGCTGCACTAAACATTTCGATGAGATCAAGAAAATGGTTGGTGTACAGGGACACCCAAGAGATTCAAATACATCACGTCTATAGAGGAAATAGCAGGTAAGTAGAGTTTAAGAATCTGTACACTGCACTAAAACAAATGAAAAGAAGGTATATTTTTTAAGGTATGGAAATCATCCACTGTTCGTTTACAGGACTACACAAAAGAACTAGATTATAGTACAACAATACTTGAAAATTGGTGGAAGAATATTTCAGGTTGTGCCGTGTGTTATTAATATAGAGTTATATTTATTTGCACCCTGTGATGTGTATGCACGTTCCAGAAAATATACAAGTTTTCCAATGTTTAAGCCATAACATTATTTTTTTATTGCTAGTGAAAGTGCTTTAATATAACATTTTACCATTTACAGGAAAGCTGCTCAGAAATTGAAATTAATTCCTCATAGCCATATGGTATGTAATGTATTTTTTAATCTAAATATTCTTCGCTTGGGTTTTTGTATATTTACACTTTTGAGGTTTCCTAAATACCGAAGTCAAGTTTACGTTTGATCTTTGTCTGTGTCTATTAGAATAAATTAAAAACAAATAATCTCAGTCGATCCAAACGTTGTATCTTGAAGTTAAAACGTTTGATACTAGAAAAGTTAGGTCAAGATTGGTGAGTTTCAAGGAAGGCTGCGTGAGAAAGTTAATTGAATTATTTTAAATGGACTTTGAATTTAATAACAGATTTGAATTCTATATGAATGTAGATATAATAACAAAACGTATGGGATGAGGGGGCGTTAACCCACCTCACATAAAATTATTTGACAAATAAAGCTGTTCCGAAGACAAATTTGAATTATTTTACATAAGTTTAGATAAAAGTGCTCGTTATCTTACTACTTAATGTCCAATCTGTAATTATAGTATTAACTTTCAGTGTAATAGAAAGTCGTGTGGGTGACACATCAGATTATTTTAGGTGTCAATAAAGGTTAAATTTTACTTCTGTATACACTAGTAGAAAATATTTCATTTGGATCTGAAGAAGCGTTCATGAATAAAAAAATACATAAAATAATAATAATAATAATAATTTATTCTATTTTGGTGAATATCTACCGACAGATACACTGTTATTTTGCAATTTAACTACATTTTTGGAAAGGCATTAACTTAGAGCTCATGATTCACAAATTTTCCAAATTTGGTACGTTATATATATAACGAAAAAAATCATGCTGATTACATCTGTACATATGTCGTCTTAAAGGTTGCGCTGCTGTTACTTTGTGTGATATTATTGGGACTATATCTTGGGATCTAATCGTGAAAATTGTACGAAACTACGCATGCAAAATGCTAATTGTAAGGAACTGTGCACATTGAGTTTTTGTGCGTAGCACTCTGATAAAAAAAAGTTATAAGAAAAAAGTTTTATGATCACTACATGCTAGTAATAACCAATATTATGCTTTCCAACAATACTTTAAAAATCTTTAAAGAAATACTATAAATGTATAATGCACAATTATGTCTTTAAAAGTAAATGATTTTTCTATATATGCGAAATAATTCTATGCATTTTTACGCACGAAGGAGAAACGTAATTTGTTGTATCGAAAACATTTCTATAATTGGTAAAAGAGAATATTATTTAACATTTTTCCTCAAAAAACTGAAATTGTTAATACTGACAGATGTAAGAGCAACACGGTATTTATCTGAAATAATATTTTAATTATAAAATATTAAACTTAAATTTAAATATTTTAAATTCTTACACGTCATTTATTTAATAATATTAAAAAATAAATTAATCAATAAAATATTTCACTGCATTAATTGTTAAAATATAGAGTTCTTATAAGTTTTCGAGCATGTTCTTTCAACACAATAAATTTAGAAGAAAATTCATCAAATTAAAAACTAGTTGGAATAGGTGGACTCTACTCAGTTCCCCATCATATTTATGTTCTCAGAAATTTCTAGTGCGAGACATATTATAATCATGTTGAAAAAAATTAATTTGAAAAAAGGTTGATACAGTGAGAGAATGAAATCCCCGCCTAATAGGCTATCCACCGTTCACTTCGATATATTTATCTTATTCTAATCTATTAATTTATTTTATCGGGGTCAATTCCGTTGTTTAGTTTTCATGCTACTATTTCCAATACAATAATCCTCAAAATTCATATTTATATGAAAAATTTACAATTTCGCTATGTTGATAAAATCGTAAATTACGAATAATTTACGAAATTTTCCTAGTAGAATATTTGTATTCAATCATGTTCAAACAAATATCATAAATGTAATTTTGAAGTTGTCTAATGTATTTAGGATCCTCAAAATGGAAGTTTATGCTCAATTTTGCCTTATTCTGACATGTTATTAAATCGTAAATTCCAAATAACTTACGAATTTTTTAAATTGGAAAAAATATAGTCTATGATATTCATGCCAGTATCCCAAATAATATTTCAAAAGTGGTTTGACATCTTTACGATGCATATATCCCTCAAAATTGACGTTTATGTGAAATTTTGCTCTATTTTGCCATGTTAAGAAATTCGTAAATTTCCAATAACTTACGAAATCTTTATATTGGAAAATTCATAGTCATTAATATTCATGCCAGTGTCCTAAATAATATTTCAAAAGTAGTCTGACATCTTTACGATGAAAATATCTCTAAAAATTGACGTTTATGTGAAATTTTGCCCTATACTGCCATGTTAAGAAATTCGTAAATTTCCAATAACTTGCGAAATTTTCAAAGTAGCATATTTATAGTTACTGATGTTCATTCCGGCATCAAAAGTGATATTTTAAAACTGGTCTGACATTTTTACAGTAAAAAGTTTCCATTAAATGCACGTTTAAGTGAATTTTTGTCCTATTCTCCCACGTTAAGAAAATCGTAAATTTCTAATAACTTACGAAGTTTTTAAATTCGAATGTTGCAAATGAATAGGGTTCCTGCCAGTGTCGAAAGTAATATTTTACAACTGATCTGACCTCTCTGCTACAATTTGTTCTTGAGATCTCGTGTACACAGATTAACAAACTAACGGACTAACACACTAACCCACTAACAGACTAACACACTAACAGACTAACAGACACCCTACAGACAGACACCATAGAAATTTTGTCATTTTCGTATTCCTCACACCTGAAAACGTGTAGAAAAGTAAAAAAAAAACGAGGTCGAAAATTTTCACGATTACCTAAGTTCCCCATACCTACAGTATGACGGGGAACTAATAAATATAACAATAATACATAATAAATAAAAATAATAATAAAGCATTGATAATAAATGAGTAAATAAATATTTTAATATAAAGTTTATATTGTTCCTAAAAGTTACATTCCAGAATAAGTAAATTGTGAAATATTGCAATTATTTTTTGAATAATAATAATAATAATAAAATTACAGTTACTATTATTCATAAAATTCATGAATGAAGAAATTAATTTTTGGATTTTATTTTTCAATTATATAAAATTTTGTAGCAAAGAAAGAAAAGCATATTGCATTCTGCTAAGGATATATATATATTGTTGCGTATTGTTGCGTGTTTGCGTGAGTTGTCCGAGAATGAAAGGCGAAACTTACAAAAATTCAATACTTTATTCACAGAAAGTTCCAGAAAAATAAAGGTCTATAAATCAAGTATCAGCTTCATTTCAACCAGTAAACACAGCTTAAACAACAGCTGTCAATAGCAAATCCACAGTACAAACTGCAATAACACATAAAGCAAGTCTCTTTCAAAGAGGCTCAAAGCAATGCAAGCATTAGCGGAAGCTGGCAGAGAACTCAACTGACTGCCTTGGCGAAAAAAACAGCCCTTATATACCCATATAGATAAGTGTGGAAAGTTCCAGAAATTTCCGTATCTCATCAGACAATGAGATTACAGCTTCCTTATTTGGTATATATCTAATAAGGATTTTCTCGCCAAGATCGCCAAAAAATCGCCAAGGTGGTAAAAAGTCGCCATATTTGGCGCCAAATCCATTACCTGCCTTATTGGGGCATTTTAATGCATTTTTAAGAGAAAATAAGGCTATTTCAACGCTATATCGACTAGAAATGCACAAAATTAGCACTTTATCAACTTACTAAGCCTCTTTGAAAGAATTTATACAAAAATAAACACAATTATGTACAATTTTGTAACAGTATATATATATATATATATATATATATATATATATATATATAATATGTTAGATTATTTGTCATACATTAAACGTTTCTGCAATATATTGAAATCATAGTACATTTCTTCGTTAACCTTGCATTTAAGTTTAAATAATATCGTATTTTATATTTATTCTAATAAAGTGTCTAAATTTTGTTTTACAAAAAATTTTATTATGCAATGCATATAAATTTATAGTTTTAAAACATAGATTTTAAATTATATTTTGACCTTTACATTTTTAAATATGTTAATTGCATAGTTAATTAATGTTCTGTAAAAATAATAAAATGCGAATTTAATTTATTCTTTGAAACATGCATAAATGTGACAATAACAAAAAAATGCTTTAAAAAAGTACATTAAGGATTTACAAATTTAAGAAGCGATGCTTTCATATTTTTAAATAAAATCCATTCAGCGAGACGTGCTAAGGAGTTATCACTTTAGTGTAAAAAAAAAAAAAAAAAAATCTCTTTGAAGTTGTTTGACGATCATAAAGACAGTTATAAAACAAATGGAAAAAACATTTCTGTTCAAAGCGCTTTTCATCTTTCTTTCTTGTTTTTTTTTACTTTTTTTAAGTTGGGAAACTATGCTAATATTTATAAACTGATTTTTCTTTTTCCTGATTCAAAATTAATGATCGCTTAATATATATATATATATATATATATATATATATATATATATATATATTAAAACGAAAAAAAAAAAAAAAATCAGCCAGATAAAAATAAAACTAATCATTAGTATTTCTCGTTATCTGTAATAAATATTATATTAAGATGATCACTTATTAGTTCCCCATCATACTATACGTATGGGGAACTTAGGTAATCGTGAAATTTTTTTGTTCCCCATGATACTATAGCTATGGGGAACTTAGGTAATCGTGAAAATTTTCGACCTCGGTTTTTGACTTTTTTACACGTTTTCAGGTGTGAGGAATCAGAAAATGACAAAATTTGTATGGTGTTTGTCTGTAGGGAGTCTGGTAGTGGGAGAGTGTGTTAGTGTGTTAGTCCGTTAGTCCGTTAGTTTGTTAATCTGTGTTCACGATATCTCAAGAAAAAAATTGTCGAAGAGAGGTCAGATCAGTTTTAAAATGTTACATTCGACACTGGAAAGAACCCTATTCATTTGCAACATTCGAATTTAAAAACTTCGTAAGTTATTAGAAATTTACGACTTTCTTAACATGGGAGAATAGGACAAAAATTCACTTAAACGTGCATTAAATGGAAACTATTTACTGTAAAAATATCAGACCTATTTTTAAATATCAGTTTTGATGCCGGAATGAACATCAGTAACTATAAATATGCTACTTTGAAAATTTCGCAAGTTATTGGAAATTTATGAATTTCTTAACATGGCAGTATAGCGCAAAATTTCGCATAAATGTCATATTTGAGAGATATTTTCATCGTAATGATGTCAGACTACTTTTGAAATATTATTTAGAACACTGGCATGGATATTAATGACTATGAATTTTCCAATATAAAAATTTCGCAAGTTATTGCAAACTTACGAATTTCTTAACATGGCAGAATAGAGCAACATTTCACATAAACGTCAATCTTGAGGGATATTTTCATCGTCAGATGTCAAACCACTTTCGAAATACTATTCAGGATACTGGCATGAATATCATATACTATGATTTTTCCAATTTAAAATATTCGTAAGTTATTTGGAATTTACGATTTACTTAACATGTCAGAATAAGCAAAATTGAGCATAAACTTCCATTTTGAGGATCTTAAATACATTAGACAACTTCAAAATTACATTTATGATATTTGTTTGAACATGATAGAATACAAATATTCTAATAGGAAAATTTCGTAAATTATTCGTAATTTACGATTTTATCAACATAGCAAAATTGTAAATTTTTCATAGAAATATGAATTTTGAAGATTATTGCATTGGAAATAGTAGCATGAAAACTAAACAATGAAATTGACCCTGATAAAATAAATTAATAGATTAGAATAAGATAAATATATCGAAGTGAACGGTGGATAGCCTATTAGGCGGGGATGTCATTCTGTTACTGTATCAAGCTTTGGCCAAGTTCATTTCTTTTAACATGATTATAATATTTCTCGCACTAGAAATTTATGAGAACATAAATATGATGGGAACTGAGCAGAGTCCACCTAGGCCAACTACAGAGCGTTAAGAAATTATAAGACCACAAGCGTATTGGTGCATTTCTGAAGAAGAGAGCATAATATGCAAATTTTTAGTTGCGTATTTAAAATTGATAAGAAAACGCATCCTCTACTAATTCCAACTTTTAAAATTAAATTAAATTTCATTAAAACTTATTCATTTTTGTAAAAATTAAAGACTGTGACTGTTAAGAAATTATAAAACCACCTGAGAAAATAAACATATTATACATGACGTCAAACTCAATATAAAGCGCATGCGTCAGTATTTTGTAAAAGCATTACCTAAGAAGCAAAGGCTTAGGTTTTGAATGTGTTATGTACGATTAATTTGACGATGCCTTGAGGTAATGAATTATCGGAGTGTGAAGTGAGAAAAATTTTATTTTATAAAGGTTCTGGTAAATTTGAAAGAGATATTGTTAGGTTAATGAACCGTTCTAAAACTGCCATTCATAATGCCATAATTAGAAAAAATTTTTCAAACAAAATAAAACGTTTCCGTAGAAAAAATTGTTTTACAGTACGTGATAATAGTCAAATTTTTCGACTGTCAACTAAAAAGGGTCTTTCAACCACTTTCAACTCGTGAAATTTCTAAACGTTTCAGCAAGAAAACTTCACACGTAACAGTCTGGAAGAGTCTTAAATTAAATATTAATACGAAATTTATGAAATTGCAGAAAAAAACAAGGTTATTGAAATGCCATTGAGAAGAAAGATTAAAATGGTCTAAAAATGTCATGTCATGGAATGATGAGTGGAAACAAATTATATTTTCTCATGAAAAGAAATTTAACCTTGATGGTCTCGATGGTTACAAACGCTATTGGCATGACATGAGGAAGAAACTAAAAGAATGCTTCAGTCGACAAATGGGTGGAGGATCGGTAATGATTTGGGGAGCTTTCAGTTATGAGGGGTTGCATGATTTACAGTGGATTTCGGGTCATATGAACTTTACACAATATCAGTTTATGCTATTTGATCATATGATACCGTTTGGACCTTTATTAGGGGGTGCTAACTGGATGTTTCAACAGGACAATGCTGCTTGTCATACATCTAAATCCACACAGGAATTGTTTAAAAAAGAAAATAATAATGTTTTGCCATGGCCAAGTCGAAGTCCAGACTTGAACCCCTTGGAAAACCTATGGGGTATATTATCTTGCAAAGTTTTTGCTAATAATAAACAATTTTCATATGCCAAAGTAGCCATTGTAAAAGAATGGTACAATATTGTTACAAAATTGTAAATAATTGTGTTTATTTTTGTATAAATTCTTTCAAAGAGGCTTAGTAAGTTGATAAAGTGCTAATTTTGTGCATTTCTAGTCGTTTTAGCGTTGAAATAGCCTTATTTTCCCTTAAAAACGCATTAAAAAGCCCCAATAAGGCAGGTAATTGATTTGGCGCCAAATTTGGCGACTTTTTCCCACCTTGGCGATTTTTTCGGCGACCTTGGCGAGAAAATCCTTATATGGGATATACCAAATATGGAAGCTGTAAGTCGATTGGTTGACCACTTTCTAGAGTTTTCTCGAAAAATCTGGGTTCCATGGAACAATACATAAGGAAGCGCTTTCTCGCCAAGGCAGTCAGTTCGTTCAGTTTCAGTCTGTGATCAGAGTCGGTCAGCTTGCATTGAGCCTCTTCGATAGAGACTTGCTTTAAGTGTTATCGCTATACAGTTTGTACTGTGGATTTGCTATTGACAGCTGTTGTTTAAGCTGTGTTTACTGTTTGAATTGAAGCTGATACTTGGTTTATAGACCTGTATTTTCTGGAACTTTCTGTGAATAAATTACTGAATTTTTGTACGTTTGGCCTTTCATTCTCGGACAACTCACGAACCCCCAAGTACGCAACATTTCTGGTGTCAGAAGCGGAATTGTCTGTGAATGGTGATAACGAGGGCTATGGAGCAAGAAATGAAGAAATTTCTAGAAGGTCTCACTGCTCAGATGAATGAGTTAAGATCTGAATTGATAGAGAAAATGGAAACAGTTCAGGAAAAGATGGAAGCATCGCAAAGAGAGATGAAAGAAAGTATGGAAGCATCGCAAAGAGAGATGAAAGATAGCCTGAGTCAAGAGATGAAAGAAATGAAGGTAGCACAAGAGAAAATGGAAACTGCGCAAAGAGAGTCGAAAGACGGGTTGACTGAAGAAATCAAATCTAATCAAGATGAGATGAAGAGAGAACTTTCGACAGGAAAGGAAGTGATTGAAAGTAAATTATCGGATATGGGAAGCAGAATAGATGGAATAGAAGAAAACGTTATAAAGATAGAAGACAATTTTGAAGAGAAAGTTATAAAGATGGAAGAAAATTTTGGGGCGAAAGTTTTGAAAATAGAAGAAAGTTTTCAAGAGAAAGCTATGAAGATAGAAGAAAATGTTATGAAGGTTGAAGAGAGTGTTACGAGGATAGAACGGAGTGTCGAGGCGAAAGTTAAAGAAAATTTTGATCAGGAACTGAAAGGAAGATTTTCAAAGATAGAAGGTAAACTGAAGAGAATAGAAGAAGATCTGGAGAGAAAAGTGGAAGAAAAGTTAGAATCCATGCCCCAGGAAACTGAAAAGAAAGAGAGAAGAATCCAGAATCAGGAATTTATTAAGCTATCTACCTACGATGGCAGTTCCTCCTGGCATGTATATAAGACGCAGTTTTCCATCGTAGCTGAAGCTAACGGTTGGGATTCTACCGCCAAGTCAGTCCACTTAGCAGCAGCATTACGGGGAGATGCAGCTGAGATACTGAGAAATGTTTCTAAAGAAGAAAGGAACGACTTCGAGGCCTTGACTAGAGCACTGGAGCTACGGTTCGGAGAGAAGTGTTCTAAGGACTATAGTCGCCTCCAGCTAAAGTCCCGTTACCAGAAAACGGGCGAAAGTTTGCAAGAGCTGGCAGCGGGCATTCAGAGATTGTCACACCTAGCATTCTCAGACTGCCAAGCTGACACTCGAAACGACTTAGCTCTTCAGTACTTTATCGATGCTGTTCGGGATCCAGAAATTCAAAAAGCGCTGAGACTCTCCAACATCAGAGACGTAGAATCAGCTTTAGGCTATGCACTTAGGATAGAGGCAGCCCAACAAGCCTCCCGTAAAGACCGCCATACCATAAGAGCAGTCTCATTAAATGATACGCATGCTGATGAGAATGAAATGAAGAGAAGTTTCGCAGAGATCTTAAAGAGATTGCGCAACCTGGAAAATAATATAGAAATAAAGGATCGGAAGATAAAGTGCTGGGGCTGTGGAGGGGATGGTCATGTGAAGAAGAACTGCCCCGTACGACCAACTATAGGAAATCACCCGGCTTCACCATCACTGCAGGGAAACTAAGAGGAGGCCATCTCGCGGGGCGGAGGTTGCCTAAAATTAAAGAGACCCGATTTACAGTATTTCATGTTTCATCGATGAGTGGCGGCGATAATGGACTTCACGTCTATGGCCAAGTCAACAACGCCTCCTGCCGGATGATTCTGGACATGGGAGCCAACGTGACCATCATTAGAACGGGTTTGGCTCAAGGACTAAAAGAGGAGATCATCTGGACGCCGCCCTGCGTTAAACTCCAGACTGTGACCGGAGACGAAATCAAAATATATGGAAAAATGATTTGATCATCACTTTTGGGAACGCCAGTTACCATCATATGGCATATGTGGCAGATATAAGAGATCCTGTAATCATTGGAATTGATTTCCTGAGAAAATTTAACTTTAAATTGGACTTCAAGAATAATGAACTGAATTCGAGTTCGGAAGACATCGCTGTGTTCAACACTGAAAATCAAGACATTCAGACAATTTGCCAGATAACAGCCAAGTCTGAAATTTCCATCCCCCCACACACAGAGACAATAGTTTCAGGAACACCACCTACAAAGCAATACTTCCGCTATGGACTGATTGAATACCCGAATACAGACAATAGCCCAAGAGGAGGTCTGGTAGCTTCATCTCTAGTTGATCTCTCAAAGAGTACTATTCCTGTGAGAGTCGCAAACATCAGCGATAAGGTCCGAACAGTGAAGAAGGATGAGGTGCTAGCAGCCTGCACTCCTGTAACATGCATAAACCGCCCCATGCAATCAACCGAATTCAAGTATTCTGAACAATTAACAACGGAACTACTCAAGAATGCAGAGTTAGGAAAGGAACAGAGATGTGCTGCGGAGAAGCTACTCCAAGAATTTAAAGACCTTTTTTCTCGAACACCTGAAGACGTCGGGCGAACGAACATCACCCAGCACAGAATTGATACAGGACAACATCCAAGAAGACTTCCTTTTGCTAAACAGGAAGAGGTCACTGAACTTCTAAATGAAATGCAGCACAATGACGTCATCGAGCCATCAACGAGTCCTTGGGCCTCTCCCATAGTACTGGTGCGAAAAATGGATGGTTCAACAAGATTTTGCGTGGATTATCGTCGTTTGAATGACATCACGAAGAAAGACAGTTACCCTCTTCCCAGAACTGACGACACATTAGACACACTTGCTGGCAATAAATGGTTCTCGACGTTGGATCTGAAGAGCGGTTACTGGCAAGTAGAATTACATCCTGATGATCGTGAGAAGACTGCATTCACCACGGGACAAGGACTGTGTCAATTTAAAGTTATGCCGTTCGGATTATGTAATGCTCCTGCCACCTTTGAACGCCTGATGGAGACAGTACTAAAAGAACTTTCCTATGAAGTCTGCCTGGTGTATTTGTATGATATTATCATTATGGGGCGCACCTTTGAAGACCATCTACGAAACATCCGAAAGGTGCTGGGGAAACTCAGAATGGCTAACCTCAAATTGAATCCAGGCAAGTGTAACTTGTTCCGTCGTGAAGTGAGCTACCTCGGCCATATCATCTCTGCCGAAGGTGTGAGAACTGATCCTGAGAAGATCTCTGCAGTCGAGAACTGGAGTCGCCCTGAAAATGTACACCAACTACGAAGTTTCCTGGGGTTATGCACTTACTACAGGAAGTTTGTCAATGGTTTCTCAAATATTGCCAGACCACTGCACAAGCTGACGGAAGCCAAACAGAAGTTCCTGTGGACAGATGAATGTGAAAAAGCGTTTAAGCGACCTAAAGAGGCCTTAACTTCATCGCCTATCTTGACAAATCCACAGCCCGACAGACAGTTCATACTTGATACAGATGCCAGCCATGAGAGTGTCGGAGCTGTTCTGTCGCAGGAAACTGATGGTCAAGAACATGTCATTGCCTATTGGAGTAAATGCCTGTCTAAACCGGAGCGAAATTACTGTACCACCAGGAAAGAGCTACTCGCCATCGTAAAAGCCATAGAACATTTCCATCATTACCTCTATGGCAGAAGATTCCTGCTCCGGACTGACCATGCATCTTTAACGTGGTTGCTCCAGCTCAAGAACCCGGAAGGACAGATTGCCAGGTGGATACAACGCCTCCAGGAATATGACTTTGAGATACGTCATCGTAAAGGGACTCTACATGGTAATGCAGATGCCTTGTCACGGAAGCCCTGCTCGGAAAGCTGCAAGTACTGCTCTAGAGCCGAACAGAAATACCTGCCGATAAATCCGGTTGCCTGCCAAGTCACTGTCTCAACACCATCAGAACAAGATCCCGATCCATGGAGTGACGAAGAACTTAGACAAGCCCAGTTGGAAGATCCTGACATAAATCCAATATTACAGCTGAAGGAGACGATCAGTAACAGACCTACCTGGCAGGCCATTTCCAGATTTAGTCCCATTACGAAAAGTTATTGGGCACTTTGGGATTCTCTTCATATCAGAAACGGCGTATTATACAGAAAGTGGGAATCTGATGATGGGAAAAGCTTCAGATGGCAGATTTTATTACCAAGATCAAAAATTCCAGCTGTTTTAGAACAACTGCATAGTAGCTCTACCGGAGGCCATTTTGGGGTAATGAAGACTCTGCAAAAAGTTCGGGAACGCTTCTACTGGTGCAAGGCAAAGGAGGATGTGGAGAAATGGTGTAAATCCTGTGATGCTTGTGCGGCACGTAAAGGCCCGCAGAAACGAAGTCGAGCAAGACTGCAACGGTATAACGTGGGAGCACCATTTGAACGGATTGCAATCGACATCTTGGGTCCTTTGCCACGGACCTCCAGTGGAAATAAATACATCCTCGTCGTGATGGACTATTTGACCAAGTGGCCTGAGGCATATCCCATTCCCAATCAAGAGGCATGCACAGTCGCAGAGGTCGTAGTGCAGCAATGGGTGTCAAGGTACGGCACGCCCCTACAACTTCATACCGACCAAGGTAGGAACTTTACCTCTGATGTTTTCAAAGGACTGTGTGAACTACTCGGCATAGACAAAACCCGGACAACACCCTTACATCCCCAGTCGGACGGCATGGTCGAGAGGTTCAATCGTACCATCCTGAATAACCTCTCTCTTCTAGTCTCAAGGAACCAGCAAGATTGGGACTTGAAGTTGCCATTGTTCCTGCTGGCTTATCGAAGTGCTGTCCATGAAACCACCTGCTATACTCCAGCCCAGATGCTGTTTGGACGTGAACTTCGTCTCCCTTGTGATCTCCTGTTTGGTTGTCCGCCCGATGCGCCTTCATCGCCCGAGGAGTACATCCAAGATTTGAGGGCGTACGATTTGAGGATGGCACGATTGAGGACGTACACAACTTTGCTCGGTAGCGGATTAACATTGCAACGGAGAAAATGAAGACAAGGTACGATCTAAAGGCTACGCAACATGAGTTCCAGGAAGGAGAGAAGGTCTGGTGGTGGAATCCTGTTCGACGCAAAGGACTCTCTCCCAAGTTACAGTGCAACTGGGACGGACCATACACAGTCTTAAAAAGGCTGAATGATGTAGTGGTTCGGATCACTAAAACACCTTCTTCAAAACCGAAGGTGGTGCACTATAATAGGCTAGCCAAGTACCACAAGTAACGGTAATATTAAAATTAAAAATGTAAATACTGGTAAAATTTGCGCATGCGTAATGTAAATATTTGTATATAGATACTTGTACATATTTGTGAATTTTGTAAATATTTCTCACTTGATTTTTGTTTCTATTTTGTCGTTATATGCAACTTAGTTTTGTATTTGAGATTGTGTAAATTTGTTTAGTTTCGCCTCTTAACCAAGGGTTGCACTGCCCGGGACATGCAGTCCTTGGGAGGGGGGCAGTGTTACAAAATTGTAAATAATTGCGTTTATTTTTGTATACATTTTTTCAAAAAGGCTTAGTAAGTCGATAAAATGCTAATTTTGTGCATTTCTAGTCGTTTTAGCGTTGAAATAGCCTTATTTTCCCTTAAAAACGCATTAAAAAGCCCCAATAAGGCAGGTAATTGATTTGGCGCCAAATTTGGCGACTTTTTCCCACCTTGGCGATTTTTTTGGCGACCTTGGCGGAAAAATCCTTATATGGGATATACCAAATATGGAAGCTGTAAGTTGATTGGTTGACCACTTTCTAGAGTTTTCTCGAAAAATCTGGGTTCCATGGAACAATATATAAGGAAGCGCTTTCTCGCCAAGGCAGTCAGTTCGTTCAGTTTCAGTCTGTGATCAGAGTCGGTCAGCTTGCATTGAGCCTCTTCGAAAGAGACTTGCTTTAAGTGTTATCGCTATACAGTTTGTACTGTGGATTTGCTAATGACAGCTGTTGTTTAAGCTGTGTTTACTGTTTGAATTGAAGCTGATACTTGGTTTAAAGACCTGTATTTTCTGGAACTTTCTGTGAATAAATTACTGAATTTTTGTACGTTTGGCCTTTCATTTTCGGACAACTCACGAACCCCCAAGTACGCAACAATTTTCCTACAACTAAACTTAATCACCAGGTTACGTCAATGAAAAACAGAGTGCTTAAAAATCCTCAGGATAAATGGGGGAACAATATCATAGTAATTTTTTATACAATTTTGTTTTTTGACAAGTGGTCTTATATTTTCTTAACATGTTATTTTTCACTTATTTCTAATATATATTTTAATTAAACACTTATTGCATTATACCAAGTTATTGCAAACTAATTATAAAAAAATATAGAGCAATATGTATTTTTATGTATTTAAATTATGATTAGAATCTTTATTTTTCTTATAATTTACAAAATTAAAGTGGTCGATAAAATAATATGGATAAAAAAAAAATATTTTTTTTTTTTAATTTTGTTTTAAGCTATAATATAAAAAATGTTAAGAAACATATTTTAAAAACAGTTTAAAATTACCTTATAAAGTATTATTTTATATGAAATATATTTATCTGTAATACGAAACTACAAGAATCTTAAATCACCCGCATTTTGAATCTATTAGATTCACTCATAAAAAATAAAGCCATTATATTTATATATATATATATATATATATATATATATATATATTCTTTTTTTCAAATTGTACAGAAATATTTTACTTGCACTTTTTCATAAAATTTACAAATAGTGTTAAATAAAAGAACTGGTGTACAATCAATATTAAAACTAAAAACGTCTCCACAACAATAAAACTAATGAAAACACTACCGGTTTCGAAAGGACGGGGCATTCCTTCCTCACGTGCAAACACGTCTTGGCGGAAAAAGCAAGACTGCAGGCAGTTCAAAACACAAAGGTGGAAGAGCAACACAGCGAACCAATAGGAAGCAGGCAGCAAAACCATACAGAGGGAGAACACAACAAAAAATGCGGAACAAGAGAACAAACACAAAAAATGGAGAGAAGGGATTTTAAAATAATGAAATTATATATTTTAATTTTAATGTAGAAATTAAATTATACATGAAATTATATATTTTATATATTTTAATGTAGACTCCTAAAATTAATTAATTATTTGCTTTTTAATTTAATTTATGTTTATCAATTTAAATAATGTTTATTTTATTTGTTTAATTTTATTATTATTTATTATTTTTAATTATTATTTTTATTTTTCATTCATTTAATTTTTCTATTTTATTTTATTTTATTTTATTTTGTAAATTATCATTTATTTTTACAAAATGTAGGAATTTGTTTCTTCAAATTAAACAAACTTTTCCAAGCTGTACACAGCCAAGTGGAATCAGATTTTCTCATTTACCATTTTATTCGATTAAGGTAGACGCCTAAATTTTCCAGGAAATCCAATTTGGAAACGCGTTTGGCATAAAAGTTCATTTCGGCTTGCTGAAAATTAAAAATATGGTCAGGTTCCCAACTATACTTAGCAATAGAATATTTAGAAATTTCTTATTTAACAACATCCCGAGAATATTCTCGGTATGCATTTTCAAAACCGGTGGTGATTTGAATTGTTTTATAGTGTGTGAAGATGTTTTTAGTTTGAATATTGCAAATATTTATTAAAATTTCAAGTGTCAC